>LPNX011089351.1:98324-192248 GCA_001517045.1 Pseudotsuga menziesii
TGGGACAAGGCTTTACGAGAATGTAATTGCCAAGTTTAAAAGCAATGAGGGGTGGTCGAAAGATATTAAGTGTAATATCAGAGTTAAGTAAGGTTTCCCCCTCTCCCCTACCCTTTTTGGCATTTACATTGATAAGTTAGAGGGTTGTTTAGAAGAAGCAGGTTGTGCTGGTACGATATTAGCTGGAATAGTCATCATCCTTCTTCTTTATGCTGATGATATTGTCCTTATGGAAAGGTGTTCTTCAGATCTTGATAAGCAGCTTCGACTCCTCAAAGATTTCTGCTCTAACATGGGTATGACTGTTAACACTGACAAAACAAAAGTTATGATTATCAAATCCAAGAATGATACATACGCTAATTTTATGTATGACAATAGAAACTTGGAGGAAGTGTCTTCTTACAAGTACCTAGGAATTGATATTCATCACAAACTCAACTGGAACTATAGCATTAAGAAAAGGATTAACGGAGGGTGGAAAGCTTACTTTGGTCTTGAAAATAACTGTAAAGCTGCAAACCTCATGATGTGGGATAAAAAGAAGCTCATTTCGAAACTCTAGTCACTCCTGTCATCTTTTATGGGTGTGAGGTCTGGGGTTGCAGCATCTCTAGAGAATCCTGGAGAAAGATCGAGCAAATCCAGAAGCGTTTTATAACTTATAACCTCAAAATAAAAAACAATACACCATATCCTATTCTCCTTATAGAAGTGGGTCTTTCCCCCATCGAGAGCCTAGCCATGACTAGACTCCTGTTATACAAGAACAAAATCCATAACATGGGAGACCATAGACTCCCTAAGATAGCTTTAAAATCCAGCCAAAACCACTTAAGGCTCAAGCGTGGGTGGTATAAAGATACCAGGTCTTGGTTAAATCACTGGGAGATTGATGAGAATGTTGTTTTGCAGAATATTAATAACATTAAAAATATTATTTCTTCTAAGTTTAAAGAAAAATTGTGGTGTGAGAAAGATCTCGAGGCTAAAAGAAAGTTAAGATATTATAAAGAGGTCATCAACCCTACTCTATAAGATCAAAAGTATCTCTCTGTTTTGATCAGTACTAAGAAAAAAATTAACATAGCTAAGATAAGAACGAACTCGCATGAGCTCCATAGTGAAACTGGTCGTTGGACAGTCCCTAAAACACCATGGGTAGAAAGGATCTGCCACCTTTGTGAGAGTAAGAACATTGAATATGAAAATCACTTCCTCTTAGAGTGCCCTGCGTACACCCACATTAGATCACAGTTTCATAATCTTTGTTGCAATACCGACTTTCCTAGCCTTTTAGCCTGTCAAAATTATAGTAAGCTCGGGACGCTTCTTTCCAGGCTCTTTGATCATAGAAATATAACTTTAAAGCAAACTAATTAATTCTCTTCTTTAGGTTCGATAGACCAAAGTTTGGTCTCATGGGACGTTAACCATCATCATCAACTCATCTCCTACACTACTTTTTATGCACAATATAAATAGCCATGGTTGAGTTACTTTTCTAAATTAACTATAAATAAAATTAATAAAATAACTCTACAATGATGTGACCAAGATTCATTGTAAATTCCCAAAAAATTATTGTCCTTTAGTATTTATTTGTATTGAACTTGTAAATAAAATTAAACAAAAATGAATTTCATTTATATGCATAACTAACATATTTTTTTGATATAAATATCATTTATGAATTTAATTTATTTTAAAAGTACAACATTTAATATATATATTAGTTTGAAATTATGATACTAAATACAATTGAGTGAATATATAATTTAAAATTAAAAAAACATGAAAATGACAATATATTATTTTATAAAAAAATATGAAAATACATTTTTATGAATTATGAGTACTTTATTTGAAAATGACAATAATATTACTTTATGAGAAAGTGAATTGTGAGTACTTTACTTGAAAATAACAATAATATTATTTTATGAGAAAGTGTGAAATGACTTTTATTGTGAGTACTTCACTTTATGACTTAAAAGTACTTGTACCACTACCTTGGTTAACTATGGGTTTTCATCCACCAAAGAAAATGTGAAAAATAAACATTCTTAACTCATGCAATGCCACCTCAACCATGGGGGATGATGTCATCTACTAGAATGTAATTGGTTGATTTTTATAGTACATTTTGGTCCTTTTGAGGCCCATTTTTTACCTCAAATTCTCTCTAATGTCATGGGAGTATGAAAAAGTCAAAAACAAACTCCCCATAGACTTCACTGTTTCTAGTTTTACTCCTGTAAGACTAAAAAACGATCATTAATCTCTCAAAAAATGACTTTAATGAACTATATAATTGGGCATTTATATAATAATGATTTTTGAAATATCAACATAACACATAAAAACCCTAAAAATATATATAAAAGTCATATGAATGGTAAAAATCAAATCATTTTACTATTTACCACTTGGTGAGAGTATTTTGGAGAAAATTGAGCTAGATATTCAGTCAGTGATTCCGGGAGATTCCACCATCCATTTCAAGTGCTGTCAGAGCCAGGTAAATGATTGAACCTTAGCCTTTCCTTTTAATGCACTCCTTTTTTATTTTGTGGGATTTTTGGGCAGTTTTAGGCAAGCCCTAAATCCAAAAAATGGGCACTGCTCCTGCCCCTTATGGGACAGGCGGTGCTTGGTAAGAACCGCGCATGTCTAACTGCACTCAGGTGGTGCCACCGCTCTGTGCAAATGGCGTTCAGGTGGTGCCGACCGTGAGTGGGGAAACTTGAATGGGAAAGCAAGAATAGGAGTTTTTTAATGATTTTGGTGATTGATTATGTTTCTAATTAGCCCATTGATTTTTTTTGGTAAGTTCTAACTGATAAAAAATGTTATATGGAAATAACAACAACATGACGATGATGATTCCTTTGCTGAGAGAAATGCGGGGTGCATAGCTGCACTAAGGGATTGTGGCCTCCTAAAATTCTTTCGCACTCCTAGCATGGTGTCCCATGAGCGCTTGTTGAAGCATATCCTTCATATGTGGAACTCAGAGCAGCAATATTTTGAGGTGGGAGCCCATGTGCTGACTATTGAGGTAGAGGATATCTACTTCTTGACAGGATTATCTAGACGGGGTGCTCCTATTTCAATGACTAGTTCCCGTGGAGGGGACGTAACCACCCAGGAGTTAATCAATTGTCACTGCATACCTGGTACCAGAATGCATGGGAAGGAAATTCCCATTAAGGCAATGATGGAGGGTGCTCTCCATATAGTTCTTTTCACTATGCAGAGGGTGGATGGGAGCCAAGGATCTCATCAGGCTTCCAGATCACACATGTTATATGCTATAGAGGCCATGGAACCTATTGTCTTTAACTGGGTAGAGGCATTACTTTTGGTCTTCAAGGACCAGCTAACCAAGTGTTGGAAAGGAGAGATGAAACAGTTCAGCTATGGATCCATCTTAGCTTGTCTCTTCTTCGAGCGGGTACCTCATCTGAGGCCCCAAGTGGTATTTATAGAGTTGAGGGTGAGAGACCCTTGTATGCTGAGGTGGGTCAGAATCATGGCCCGCATGGGAGAAGGCAGGGGCAAAGTGAAGTTTGGGGCTCCATTTTTTTGCTGGCTGAATGACCAAATCCTCATGATTGAGGATTATGTGTATGTGGGTACTGACTTTAGGGGTGACCTTGATCTACCACTTTCACCTGGTGTGCAATGGGGAGACATTGGTAATAAAAAAAACCCTAAAATGGCATTTTTTGTTTTTGTATTTCAATGCTTTTTATTTTTTATTTGTAGTAACAAGACCTAAATATCTTCATGCAGATGTTGGAGTAGCACGACCTGGGGGATGTTCACCACTAGACAGAACAACGGGAGCTTGGTTTGTTCAACGAGGTGATGACCTAATGGGAGAGCTAGAGGAGAACCTAGAGAGGTTGACTCTATATATACCTAATGCATCGATTGATGACATCCCCATGAGGTATTTGAGGCACACTGCAGGTGTGACAGGCCATTTTAGCCAACTGCTACGTAGAGTAGTACGAGGGTGTCATATGCTATCATGAGCACCACTAGATAGTCCTGCATGATGTATTACTGAAAGATGATATAGCTTCAGGATTTTGTATGATTTTCTACTGCCTGGAAGCCAGAGTGCTTCAGATGAGGTCTCATGATATATTTTTTGTAAAACACTTTATATATATATATACAGACTTTTATTTCCGGTGTTTATATGTTCCAAATGGAAAATATATTTACATGATTTTATGTGTTATCTACTATTTATTTACAATATGATGGACCATGTTTGATTTTCAAATTATGTATGAGCAATATACCAGTCTAGGATATAATTTGCTAATGAATCAGCAACTGCATTGTCTTCCCTAGGGATATGGCTATAAGTAATTACTTCAAATGACCTTTCCAACAAACGTACTCTCCATAAGAGATGAAGAAGTACTGGGTTCCTGATGGTATAGAGATGGTTCAAATGACAAACCACCAACCGAGAGTCCATGAATACTACCAAATCATGAATGTCCCGAGATGCAGCCTCAGTCAGTAGACCTATGATTTCCTGATACTCGGCAATATTGTTGGTATCTGGACCAATAAAAATGCTCATGAACTAACTATATCATGTCCCGGAGAATACAGAACCCAAGTAGCTAAAGCAAGGTTCAGGGTATGACAACAAGTACCATCAACGAAGCCATAAAAAGCCATCTGTTCTGCATAACCAAAACATGGTATAAATAGTTTTGACACTAAACTCAATACCATATTGAAAATACTAAAACATACTGAAAAATTCAAATAATGTACATATATACAACTTACAATACATGAATGATCTAGGCATAGTACCTCTTCAGGTACAACCCATTGCGAGGTTGCCCAAAGGGGATTCCATCATAGTCCAGGAGCTCATAAGCCCCTTTCTTTAAAATTTTGGAAATAATAAAGGGACCATGCCACATTGATTTGAACTTACCTTTCCCTAGTTTGTCATGTCTCTGATCGTAGGTCTTTAAGGACTAGCTGACCAAGTGTCGGCAAGGAGAGATGAAACAGTTCAATTATGGATCCATCTTAGCTTGTCTCTTCTTCGAGTGGGTCCCTCATCTGAGGCCCCAAGTTGTATTACAAAGCTGAGGGAGAGAGACCCTTGTATGTTGAGGTGGGTCAGAATCATGGCCCACACGGGAGCAGGGAGGGGAAAAGTGAAGTTTGGGGCTCCATTTTTCAACTGGCTGAATGACCAAATCCACATGATTAAGGATTATGCGTACGCATGCATTGACTTCAAGGGTGACCCTGATATACCACTTTCACTTGGTGCACAGTGGGGAGACACTGGTAAGAAACAAAAGCCTAAAATGGCAATTTTTGTTTTTGTATTTCAATGTTTTTTATTTTTTATTTGTAGTAACAAGACCTAAATATCATCATGCAGATGTTGGAGTAGCACGACTTGGGGGATCTTCACCACTGGACAGACGAGCGGAAGCTCGGTTTGTTCAATGAGGTGACAAACCAATGGGAAAGATAAAGGAGAAATTGGAGAGGTTGACTCTAGATATACCTGATGCATCAATCGATGACCTCCCCATGAGGTGTCTAAGGCACACTGTAGGCGTTCCAGGCTGTTTTAGCCGACTACTACGTAGAGTAGTACGGGCTGTCATATGCTATCACGAGCACTACTAGATAGTCTTGCATGATGTATTACTGAAAGCTGATATAGCTTCAAGATTTTGTGTGATTTTGTACTGCTTGGAAGCTAGACTACTTCAGATGAGGTCTCATGATCTATTTTTTGTAAAACACTTTATATATATATATATATATATATATATATACATAATTTTATTTATGGTGTTTATATGTTCCAAATGGAAAATGTATTTACCTGAGTGTACCTATGATATACTATTTATTTACAATGAGATGGACCATGTTTGGTTTTCAAATTATGTATGAGCAATATACCAGTCTAGGATATAATTTGCTAATGAATCAGCAACTACATTGTCTGCCCTAGGGATATGCCTATAAGTAATTACTTCAAATACCTTTCCAACAAACGTACTCTTTGGAAGAGATGGAGAAGTACCATTTTCCTGATGGTATAGACATGGTTCAAATGACAAACCACCAACCAAGAGTCCATGAATACTACCAAATCATGAATGTCCCTAGATGCAGCCTCATTCAGTAGACCTATGACTGCTTGATACTCGACGATATTGTTGGTATCTGGACCAATACAAATGCTCTCAAACTGACTAGATCATGCACCGGGGAATACAAAACCCAAGTAGCTGAAGCAAGGTTCAGGGTATGATGGAAAGCACCATCATAGAAGCCATAAAAAGCCATCTATTTTGCATAACCAAAACATGGTATAAACTGTTTTGACACTAAACTCAAAACCATATTGAAAATACTAAAACATACTGAAAGAGCCAAACAATGTACATATATACAAGGTACCATACATGAATGATCTAGGCATAGTACCTCTTTAGGTACAACCCATTGCGAGGTTTCCCGAAGGGGATTCCATCATAGTCCACGAGCTCATAAGCCCCTTTCTTTAAAATTTTGGAAACGATAAAGGGACCTTGCCACATTAATTTGAACTTACCTTTCCCTAGTTTTTCATGTCTCTGATCGTAGGTCAGAACTAGGTCACCTTCATTAAAAATATGAGGTTGGACAGACTTGTCATACTGTGCCTTGACGCGTTTCTTATGTGCCTCATTGGCTAAGGTAGCATCTCGTCTAGTTTCGTCAAGATTGTTCAGATATAGGAATCTCTTTTCCTTGGTAGAAGTATCTAGGAGAAGTTCAACGGCAAGTTTTAAAGATGGAATCTGACACTGAATAGGCAAGAAAACTTCTAGTTCGTAAACTAACTGGAAGGGTGTAAAACCAGTAGCTGTTTTTACTGAAGTCCTATAAGGCCAAAGAACGGAGAAGAGGATGTGGTGCCAGTTGGATTTATGATCTCCAACCATTTGTCACAGCATGGTTTTTAAAACTTTATTAGTGGCATCGAGTTGACCATTAGCTTGCGGACAATAGGGTGTTGAGTTTTCATGACGAATACCCAGCTTAGCACTCAGTTCTTCCATCATCTGATTCTGAAAATGTGATCTGTGATCAGTAACTATAGACTATGGGACTCTAAATCCTGCTATCACGTGATTGAACAAAAAGAGTGCGGTGGTCTTACCATCCTCTACATACGTAGGCATAGCCTCATCCCATTTCGTAAAATAATCAATGACTACGATGATGTAACATGCCCCCCAGTTGATGTAGGCTTACAATGCATAAAATAAATCCTCCATTTGGCGAAAGGCCCAATGGGAATGACGGGGTGTAACGGAGTAGGGTGGGTGCGCTTTTCGGATAGAAATGTTGGCAAGGTGGGAATTTCTTAACAACCTGTTGGCGCCTGGAAATTTGTAGGCGACAACAGTAAGGGATTCTCCCCAATCAACGTTCCCAACTAGCCTGTTGACTGTTTGGTGTAAGGAATCCATCTGGCTACCGTAGGTCGAGTAACAAAACAAAGTTTTTACCGGTTGCGGCTCGGTCCACCAAGTTTTTGTGTTTTTGACTTAAAGTATGAAATGAAAAGGCCTAATTAACAATGCAGGTTGATTGAGATGCGGGGAGTAGTCACAATGTGATGCGCAGGTTCTTACCTCTCGTCTTAAGGCTCACAGGCATCTAAATCACATATGCAAGAATGAAACAAACTAACCCTCCATCTAACTACCTATCTATCCACCTATCCCCGGGGAGCTAGAATATGGTTTATTCATGAGTAATGTGGATTATTCATGTATTATAAATAGAAATTACAGGTAGCTGATATTTTTCTCTACAACACATGAAAGATTAAAGATATTTCAACAATCAGATAGCCAATTGTTTCATAAGCAGCATACATTACTCATAGTGGAAATCTTCATGAAATAAACCGGAAAACATTCATACAAGAACATAGGTTCAATGAGTTAGAACGGTCTCACAGTTAATGGACATAAAGCTGAAAACGAAATAGTTCCTCTTCAACAAATCCATAGCACAACATTTGAATATTCCACTAAGCTTTCTCTAATAGGCAAAGTGTAATTTTCTATTGCAAAAGGAAATAGTTCTTCTTACAATATATCTTCACCAGTCTCACTGGGAAAAATCCCCCCTTTCTTCTAAGTCTTTTACATTTATACAAAAAAGGGTCAGATTGTTGGGCTGCCCAAAGTGACCTTTGGGCTTCCCAACCTCTCGTCTCCCAACGTTTTACTTTTATTAAATGCTTTACAAAATAGTTACAAAATACAACGGTGATTAATCCCTCACGAGGAGGGCCCCACTTGACTGTCCAGAAACTTCCTCCACGCTGCAGCCTCATTAGCGATGCCTTCAAAAGTACAAGGTTCTAAAATCTAAATATTTATCTCAAATTTCTCAGCTTGTTTCTTGATAGCCTCGACCCTGGACGTACTCAAACGGAGCTGATATTCCAGAAGTAGTATACTGATAGCTGGGTGATCTACTTGGTTTCTCAATATCACATCATCCATGGCTCTGATATCCCGCACCTTAGCTTCTTCCTCCTGGAATCTCTTCTGTAATAGCTCTACAAAGGCATCATGTCTGGAAAAGATTCAAGCCTCTCCTCCGCTTTTATCTGGCACCGGTTGAATGTACTGAGAAGTCTTCTGAAGAATTCGATGCATAATCCCTTTGTCTTCTTCACTACCTTCTTGAAGTCTTTAGTGGTATTAATAGAAAAATCCAATAGGTTATAGTCCCGTTTGAGGGCCTACTGGTCTTTTGCCGGTAGCTCTGCTAGGTTTTCCTCGTTGTTCTCCAACCTTGCCATTCATACAGTCAGGACCTCTAGGACGTCCTGGGACCTGTCCACAAAGAAGGATGTAGTTTCCAGGATCTCCTCCAATCGGCCATCGATCTGTAGGACTTTACACCTTTCCTTTTCAACAGCAGTCTGCAGCTGCAGCATCTTGGTTTTCTGGGTCAATACATGCTGCTTGAGAGGCTGAAGATCGACCTGCTATTCCCTTGCCACTTCCAAAGCAGTGTTCAAAGCAGAAATATGCTCCTGGTGTTCCTTTCTTAGTTTTAGGGTGTGCATATCATTGGCCTGCAAGAGGATCTTCAGCTGTTCTTCTAGGTCCTCCACCTTTGCAAGTAACTGCTCCTTCTCCTTCTTCAACTCTTGATCTCCTGCTTGCACTTGCTCAAGGCGTTCTTGTGTAGTCCCCTGAACCTATCTCTCTTCATGTACGGTCTGCAACTCAGCCTCAGCAGTCTTCATCTCCCTCTGTAAATGTTCAAATTTTCGCTTCAACCTGTTTCCTTCCTCTCTTTCTTTCCTCAAGGTATTTTTCAGCTGAGCAGAGGTTTTCTTAGATGACTCCAGTTCAATCATCACCTTATTTATGTTATCTTCTGAGGCATCGATCATTGCAGCCCCGAATCTCAGCGTGAACCTAGGATCCTGGTCTGTTCCTAACATCACAGCCGTATCCGTTATCATCTTTCCTGGTAGATCTCCCGCTTCAACTTTCCTTTCTGTCCTCTTGATTATCCTTTTCGTTGCTCTATCATAAAACACAGTGTTGAAATCAGGGATTTCCTTTCCCTTTTCCTGCACAAATGGGACCAGCTTGAGCGTGGGAACCCTGGATATGCTGGTAGCAGGTACTTGAGGGGTTTGTACCTCAGGGTTCTCCACTTCCTGAGTCTTCCCTGCTGTTGTTTCAAAAGCTGACTGCTGTGTCGATTTTATCGTCTCAGCTTCTTGCCTTCGAAGCTCCTCATCGAGCTTTCTCGGCTGCTTCCTGAGCAGCTCTTCTTTCTTCTTCTGTATGAAGCCTTTCTATAGCTTCTTTTTCCAACCTCTGGGATTCTTCATTTCGCTTTTTGGCTTCTTCTTCAGCCTTTTCCTGTTCGTCCCCTTTTCCAGCTTTGGTGGTGATCTTTTTCTTAAATCTTCTCATTAGCATTGTCATGTTTGCGGCGTTTCGGAAGACAGATTCGTCCTTATCGAAATGGTGGGTATACTCAAAGTGTACCTTGTGTTCTTTGCAATGCTCAATAACCTTGCCTCGGGTGTCATTTCTGCGGTAGGGCATCTCCCCAAAATGGAATTTCTCCAACTCCTCTATGAATTCAGCAGCTTGTTTCACCTTGGTGAATTTGTAGCTTCCTAGCTTGAATGGCAAAGGAGGGTAGGCAGTCTTCTTATGTTCAAACAGAAAACTGCCTATTCCATCTATGAACACTTGTCTGACTGCCTCCTTGTGGACTATGTAATCCGTTGCATATTTGGGCAGCAGTGAAGGTGTTCTTGATCCTCTGAACATCCGGAAGTACAAGCCATTTTCAGTTCAGAAATAATCCGCATATTCTTCTATCACTTGCATGGCTTCTTCCGACATACAGTCACACTCCTTTCGGAAAATGAGTGTGTACAGAGGCATAATGAAGTGCTCACAGACCTCTCTGTAATGGCTATGGTACTGGTGAGCCCACAATGGTCTATAAGCGGCATAAACAGGCATCCTTTCCCTGTCCCAGATGCACCTGAGACCGAGGAAATCCTGGTTGCACAATACGGAGTCTATTAATATTGAACTCATGTAAAACTCTGATCTTTTCTTGGACTCTCCCTCCAAGGCAGAGGTCACGCAAGAAGAAAGACTGCTGGACACCATGCTGGCCCAATTGAAGACTGTGCCTTGGGTTGCCACATGAAAAATAATTGGTATCCATTCAAGTTTGAAGAGTCTGCCATGAGCTCTCCCAAATATCCTATTAAGCATCAGAGCGATAAATATGTGGGGAGCCCTCAGGCTCGCTGTATCATATTCATTGGTCGGTCTGTATCGATAATGCTTTCCTTGCAACATCATTCTCCTAAGAGTTTCCACCAGGTCCATTCTGATTCTGTTCAGCCAATCATATGAAAAGAAAACCTGGGCTTCTGGTAGGTGATAAGCCAACGCCACATATCCATGGCTAAATACAGCATAGCCCTGTCCTTCAACATTTCCCATGATCATTGTAGTTTTGTCTACTCGGGGCAGAATCCAGCCAATTACCTCAGAGCATGGGAATGGCTCTGGTCTGGTGGCAACTTTCATGAGAGAAGATTTCTCTATGTTAGCATAGATGGATTCTTCTTTGAGGCCCATGTCGGGAACCTCCCTGTGGGAAATCAATCTATATATTTCACCCCATTTGTACTTGGGCTCAACCCCAGAAACACATTGAGTGTCTTCATATATGTATTCGGTCTTCGTGACGACCTCTAATTCTAGGTCTTCTTCGAACACAGGGGCATTCTTCTTTTGTCTCTTGGACATTGTGAGTTCTTCCTACCATGTATAACATTGTGACATTAAGCAATTCAGGTTGCAGACATTCACAAGACACTGTGCAGAATTTTATTCTTTCTATGTGTACCATGACAGCAACTAGTTGATGAAACTAAGATATAATCTTGCATAACCTGACTGGCCTGACTAACAGGACTATTACAACCAAATGCACATTATTTAGTGATCTCGTCTATATCTTAGCATGATACAAAGAATTGCTGTATGATATTAAATCATTTCATCAACCATCTTCTAGACTGCAATAAACTACATCATATGCAATGTGCCATTTTCATGTGTTTAATGTGATAGCAAGTAGTGAAACAAATGCATGCATGTACAGCCTAAAAATGCCCTGACTATCAGAACCATTAAAATACAAGGTGCAGTGCTTGGTAATCTAGTTTGTGCATAGCAATTAAAGAAACTGATTGAAAGTAGCTATACGCAGTACGACTGTGCGAGTCGCTTATGTTTTCCACCACCAAACACCTTAACCATATAGCTTAGCAGGAATAGAAACAACGAGGACTCTTGCTGTTCGCGGAAAGATATTTACATTAACTTGACTATAAATTTCGCTTTCTGCGGGTATTACTGTCATCTTGCTGCAAATGTTGCTTCGATTAAAACCACTACCCATGAGATTCCTGCCTAACAAACTAAAACAACGCATATCCCTTCTAACCGGCTAGGGTTTTAGATGACTGAGCACAAATGGGCTGCGCGGGATTGCAAGGGAAACTACATGCGATGTAAACGATTCTTATGCCCATGCGCTCATGGTTATCAACTACAAACCGCAATAGATCCTTTCCAACCGGCTAAGGTGTCAAACCATGGTGCACAGAATGGCGCGGAAAAACAAAGTTCGAGGAAGCGGGTAAAACGAAAGGCCACAACTACGATGAGAAACAATCGGTACTGCAGAAAAAATGCATATAACCCCCCCTTCCTGCACAATCATCACCACCCGGGGCAGCTTGGTGCAGACGACGTAACGACCGTTTGCACCAAACCCCCATCTCTATGCACGGGGTTTGAAAACAAGGTCGCGGGCCAAAATAATTATTCCGTGGGTTAAAAACGCCCTGCTAATAGTCAAGAAACAACCCCCCCCACCTATATAGGCGTCAAGAAACAGAAAAGGAATACGGCTAGGGAAAAACAAAATACCGTAACCAAAACTATCCACAAAAAACCTTATCAAATGCTTCAACGGAACGGGAGAAGGTGAATCGGACCTACCTGGCACGGACGTATCCGACGTGGACAGGTTTGGCAAGTTTCCCGGTGAAGACACTTGTATTGAGTGTACCGCAAACGGGAAAGCGAAACAGCATGACAATGACGGGCACAACAGTTAGAAAAAAACAATAGAATAATAACCTGCCTCCCCGTATATATAGAAATGATCCGCACGTGCGACGTGTTTCAAATCGGACGGGAAACTATTTTGAATCGGAAGGTGAGAACGCGAATCCTTCCGCAACGGCGGAAGGCCATAACATTAATTCGTCCATAGCGGCGAGCAAGGCGGGAGAAACTAATGATCGGACGTCGGAGGAACTTTGGATCGGAAGCCGAAAGGGAACCTCCTTCTGCAACGGCAGATGGTCAAAACTCTAAGTCATCCGCATACGAACTTTTTTTCGAAAAGAAAATACCTTCCACAACGGTGAATAAATAAATGGTAGAAGGCTCCGATACAAAGCCAAAAGACAACCGAAACACATAAATCGGAAAGAAAGTGAAAACTCATCCGTAATGGTGGAAACAAGAAGCTACAATAGCCCCGACATAGAACCAAAAAGAATCAACAAAAGGATCGGAGAGGAAAACAAAGGAAAAACCAACAATCCGTCTGCAACGGTGGAAAACCAAACCGCAGATTCCTCTGCAATGGCGAGAAATGAAAGGCAAAAACATCCGCAACGGCGGGAATGTCAATTAAACAAACTTCCAATTCAGAATGGCTTCAAAGGTACTCAAAGATAACGATAAGGCTTGATAAAAATGGGAATTTTTTCAGCGTTTGAGGGAGATGTAAACAGGTGGTAAACCAAAACATCATAAGAAACTCTTTCTGAAAGCTTCCTGACCAAATCAAAGCGTAAAATCAAGCTAGCCCAAGCAAAAGGAGGGTCCCAATTTTTTTTGGAATTTTTGGAATTTGTTGCAGATGCAACAATTGGCGACTATCTGGTGAACCCCAGATCTCTGAATTAACTCCTTCCCAGTGCAAGAATGTTCTGAATAAAAATGAAAATTCTAGACGCTTGTATTCCTAAGCAAGCCAAATAATGCATTTGAATTATTTAAAGAAGTCCATTCTTTTGGGAGATGGTAACATCAGAAGTATTACAAGTCCGAATAACTCTTTTGAGGCCAACTAGGTGAGGTTTATTTTTCCTGTTCTCAGGTAGTTTACAGCTTGGACGCCACAGGATTGTAACAGAATGTAAATAGTCATATCCTTTTGTTCCCCATTCCCATGCCAACTGCACTTTTGTGCCTTTTGAACTTTAGTTCTTTTGATATGAGTCCTCCTGCAGGCCTTTCTTACTGAATTTTAATTCAGGATCCTCTATCCCATAGTGTCCTTTTGTGTGAACAATGTATTTCAGATTTCAGTTTCATGGACGGAGAGGATCTTGTGGCCATTTAGTACTTCATGCTTTGATATTTTGCTTTGTATTGTTTTCTTCAAGGAGTTTTGACTCTTGATAGCTTATTGCTTTTCTGAATATAAGACATGGGATCATTTATATATGATATACTATTTTACTCTGCTTCCTTTCCGTGAGTCTTTTGCCGTCACCCCCTAGTGTATTTAAGATGTGAAATGGATGGAGCCTCTAAATAGTATTCCAGACCTCTTTTACTTCTGAGTTATTTACAGGGGTTAAGTAAGACTTCAATGAATGCATTGCCAGTTAGGAACACTGCTACTAGAAGACATTCTATACTTTAAAGCACAGTCTTTCACTCAAGATTCTAGTTAATAAAGAACCTTGATGTTTCCGTTGCAACCAAAAGTTTGCCTCTTTATTCAAAACCAAAAGAAATGCTAGCAAAGCAATAAAATAAAACAGCATCAAAGCAGATAATCAAAAGTAAAAGCATCCAATCATTAAAGAACACAAAACATTTTATTTATGTACAAAGCAAAAAGAAAAGAAAATTATTTCCCACCCCTGAAAATCTTTAATCATGAGGAGTTAAAGGATGGGCTGAATAATAGAAATGAGTAGTTTAACCATGATCTAGCTGTGCTGTTTTTGAAACTGAACCCATGTCTACTATTCTATAATCATTTCTTACAGCCTGAGGAAGTTGAAGGAGCTCAGGCTGAGTGTCAGTCATATAACTATCCTTTCTTGAAGTAAGATGTCTTAATTCTAGCTCAGTCAGATAATTTCCTAGGACAGACTCAACAGATTCATTTCCCTCTCCTAGCTTAGTGACATTGTGCTTCATATAGGGCTCTCTTAATATCTTAATCAGGTTTGGGCTGCCCTTCTGAGGTAACCACAAGTGTGACCAATCTGAAGCAAAGTACCCATTCAGTCTTGCTGTCCAATCTCGGTTCAGGATCATTCCATAACCATCAGGTATGTCTGCTACTACGATGTCAATGTAATGACATATCCTTTTATTTGCAGACAATAGAATCAAAACGTTCTCCATCTCCCCTACTACTTTGACACTAGTTTTGTCAAGTTGAGTGACATCCCAAATAGTAGGTTTTAGCTGCCCATTAATTTTTTTACAAACTGCCAGAGGCATAACATTCATCGATGACCCAGAGTCCACCAAACAATTATGCACCTTATGATTCAAAATTTCAAAAGTCATAAGAAAATGTGGAGCACTGGTTTTCTTTGTCTTAGTCAATTCGATCTTTTCTTCCACAGGTTGGTTTTTTGTGGGCATCCCCTCTTTAAGTTTGTCAGCTTTTTCTTCCTCATCATCTTCCACGGGTTTGGTAGGTTCAACGAGTGGCTCTGTTTCCTGTTTACAAGTAGTGGCTTTAGGCATGTCACCTTTAGCATTCACATCTACCTGCCTCTTGACTTTCTATTGCAATTCTTTAACCTTTAGAAGTATTGCATTGTCCTTAATTGCTAGGTTCTTATCTTTTGTGGCTGTAGTTGTATATTGAGACTTGAGAGTATTTTCTTCTATGTTAAACAGTGAAACACCATTCCATAAGAACATTATATCATCATCTTGCTTCTCTATGGTCTGTTCTTTTCCTCCTTTTTCACCACTGTCTTCAGTCAATTTGGAGTTCAACAACTTATTCATTACCAAAGACATTGAATTCAACCATTGAGGGCACTTTTTCTCAGAGTGAGGTTGCTGGTGAAACGTACAGAAATTACCCCCCTATTTTTGTTATATTTATTGAGGCTAACTTTGGGGAAGGGATTTTCCATTGGCTATCCTCTCTCTTCGGGTAATGGGGCTCATAAGTTTTCTGAATGTCCCTTCCCTTTTCCAGATCAATTATTCAGTTGGATAACTTCTGCATCATTTTCAACATTCCTTGATAACCTAATGAGTGATCCTCTTTAAGCTTAGACAGCGGTAAAGCTCTTCTTTCTGTAGTTTCTTTTCTAGGTAAATCCGGATAATCTTCTACACTTTCCATCTCAGCCTCTACTCTTTCGGCCTCTTGATAAGTTTCTACCAATGTGGGTTTGGCCTTCATCTTGGAAAACATGGCCAGCTCAGGTCCTAGGGCCGAGGTAAAATACTCAATTAAGACCTTGTATGAAGGTCTGTCAACTTCAGAAAAGTTCTTTAGGTATATTGAAAATCTTTGAGTGAAACTACATACTTTCTCATTCTTTTCTTTTCTTAACAAACCAAGACCTTTCATTAATGAGGCATGTGTTTTTTGGGTGGTGTATTTACTTCTGAAAACCTTCTCGAAGGTGTCCCAATCAGGAATCAAATTTGTAGGGAGACTGAAATACCAGGATGCTGTCGCTCCTTTCAGGGTGTGAGGGAACAATATACAGACCACATCTTCATATTCCCCATCCCTTAGCCCTTCTAATGCTAGATAAAAGCTTTGCAGGTGTTCGTCTACAACAATCCTTTCTTCGGGGTCAAACTTAGGCAATAGCTTGTCAAAGGCTTGGGGCAGGTTATGCAAAGGCGGTGTGAGGTTCAAAGGATACCTTGCCCTCCATGCTGGTAATGGGTTGGGCTGATTTACATTGATTCTAGCCATAGGCACAGCTACAAGAACAAGAGTCTGAGCAAAGAACAACATAGGATGAGAACAGGCTTTCTTACTTCAAAGGTATAACCGAAATCTGTAAGTACTTGGGTCAGGTTACAAGCTTCAAATATCTGCTGGTAAGGTAGTCTTAGGAAAACAACTTTCCATGGCTAGCCATGCATTGGCGGCCCTCCTTCTAGCGCCAATTCTGTTGGCGCCTGGAAATTTGCAGGCGACAACAGTAAGGGATTCTCCCCAATCAAAATTCCCGACTAGCTCGTTGACTGTTTGGTGTAGGGAATCCGTCCGGCTTGCAGTCCGACTATCGTAGGTCGAGTAATAAAACAAAGGTTTTACCGGTTGCGGCCCGGTCCACCAAGTTTTTGTGTTTTTAACTTAAAGTATGAAATGCAAAGGCCTAATTAACAATGCAGGGTGATTGAGATGCGGGGAGCAATCACAATGTGATGCGCAGGTTCTTACCTCTCGTCTTAAGGCTCACAGGCATCTAAATCACATATGCAAGAATGAAACAAACTAACCCTCCATCTAACTACCTATCTATCCACCTATCCCCGGGGAGCCAGAATATGGTTTATTCATGAGTAATGTGGATTATTCATGTATTATAAACAAAAATTACAGGTAGCTGATATTTTTCTCTACAACACATGAAAGATTAAAGATATTTCAACAATCAGATAGCCAACTGTTTCATAAGCAGCATACATTACTCATAGTGGAAATCTTCATCAAATAAACCAGAAAACATTCATACAAGAACATAGGTTCAATGAGTTAGAACGGTCTCACAGTTAATGGACATAAAGCTGAAAACGAAATAGTTCCTCTTCAACAAATCCATAGCACAACATTTGAATATTCCACTAAGCTTTCTCCAATAGGCAAAGTGTAATTTTCTATTGCAAAAGGAAATAGTTCTTCTTACAATATATCTTCACCAGTCTCACTGGGAAAAAGCCCCCCTTTCTTCTAAGTCTTTTACATTTATACAAAAAAGGGTCAGACTGTTGGGTTGCCCAAAGTGACCTTTGGGCTTCCCAACCTATCGTCTCCCAACATTTTACTTTTATTAAATGCTTTACAAAATAGTTACAAAATACAAAGGTGATTAATCCCTCACAAGGAGGGCCCCACTTGACTGTCCAGAAACTTCCTCCACGCTGCAGCCTCATTAGCGATGCCTTCAAAAGTACAAGGTTCTAAAAACTAAATATTTATCTCAAATTTCTTAGCTTGTTTCTTGATAGCCTCGACCCTGGACGCACTCAAATGGAACTAATCTTCCAGAAGAAGTATACTGATAGCTGGGTGATCTACTTGGTTTCTCAAGATCACATCATCCATGGCTCTGATATCCTGCACCTTAGCTTCTTCCTCCTGGAATCTCTTCTGTAATAGCTCTACAAAGGCATCGTGATCTGGAAAAGATTCAAGCCTCTCCTCCGCTTTTATCTGGCACCGGTTGAATGTATTGAGAAGTCTTTTGAAGAATTTGGTGCATAATCCCTTTGTCTTCTTCACTGCCTTCTTGAAGTCTTCAGTGGTATTAATAGCAAACTCCACTAGGTTATAGTCCCGTTTGAGGGCCTGCTGGTCTTTTTCTGGTAGCTCTGCTGGGTTTTCCTCGTTGTTCTCCAACCTTGCCATTCATACAGTCAGGACCTCTAGGACATCCTGGGACCTGTCCACAAAGAAGGATGCAGTTTCCAGGATCTCCTCCAATCGGCCGTCGATCTGCAGGACTTTACACCTTTCCTTTTCAACAGCAGTCTGCAGTTGCAGCATCTTGGTTTTCTTGGTCAATAAATGCTGCTTGAGAGGCTGAATATTGACTTGCTATTCCCTTGCCACTTCCAAAGCAGTGTTAAAAGCAGAAATCTTCTCCTGGTGTTCCTTTCTCAGTTCTAGGGTGTGCATATCATTGGCCTTCAAGAGGATCTTCAGCTGTTCTTCTAGGTCCTCCACCTTTGCCAGTAACTGCTCCTTCTCCTTCTTCAAATCTTGATCTTCTGCTTGCACTTGCTCAAGGCGTTCTTGTGTAGTCTCCTGAGCCCGTCTCTCTTCATGTAGGGTCTGCAACTCAGCTTCTTTTTCCAACCTTTGGGCTTCTTCATTTCGCTTTTTGGCTTCTTCTTCAGCCTTTGCCTATTCGTCCCCTTTTCCACCTTTGGTGGTGATATTTTTCTTGAATCTTCTCATTAGCATTGTCATGTTTGGGGCGTTTCGGAAGACAGATTTGTCCTTATCGAAATGGTGGGTATACTCAAAGTGTACCTTGTGTTCTTTGCAATGCTCAATAACCTTGCCTCGGGTGTCATTTATGCGGTAGGGCATCTCCCCAAAATGGAATTTCTCCAACTCCTCTATGAATTCAGCAGCTTGTTTAACCTTGTTGAATTTGTAGCTTCCTATCTTGAATGGCAAAGGAGGGTAGGCAATCTTCTTATGTTCAAACAGAAAACTGCCTATTCCATCTATGAACACTTGTCTGACTGCCTCCTTGTGGACTATGTAATCCGTTGCATATTTGGGCAGCAGTGAAGGTGTTCTTAATCCTCCGAACATCCGGAAGTACAAGCCATTTTCAGTTAAGAAATAATCCGTATATTCTTCTATCACTTGCATGGCTTCTTCCGACATACAGTCACACTCCTTCTGGAAAATGAGTGTGTACAGAGGCATAATGAAGTGCTCACAGACCTCTCTGTAATGGCTATGGTACTGGTGAGCCCACAATGGTCTATAAGCAGTATAAACAGGCATCCTTTCCCTGTCCTAGATGCACCTGAGACCGGGGAAAGCCTGGTTGCATAATATGTAGTCTATTAAATATTGAACTCATGTAAAAATCCAATCTTTTCTTGGACTCTCCCTCCAAGGCAGAGGTCACGCAAGAAGAAAGACTGCTGGACACCATGCTGGCCCAATTGAAGACTGTTCCTTGGGTTGCCACATGAAAAATAATTGGTATCCATTCAAGTTTGAAGATTCTGCCATGAGCTCTCCCAAAGATCCTATTAAGTATCAGAGCGATAAATCTGTAGGGAGCCCTCAGGATTGCTGTATCATATTCATTGGTCTGTTTGTATCGATAATGCTTTCCTTGCAACATCATTCTCCTAAGAGTTTCCACCAGGTCCATTTTGATGCTGTTCAGCCAATCATCTGACAAGAAAACCTGGGCTTCTGGTAGGTGATAAGCCAACGCCACATATCTAGGGCTAAACACAGCATAGCCCTGTCCTTCAACATTTCCTATGATCATTGTAGTTGTGTCTACTCAGGGAAGAATCCAGCCAATTACCTCAGAGCATGGGAACAGCTCTGTTCTGGTGGCAACTTTCATGAGAGAAGATTTCTCTATGTTAGCATAGATGGATTCTTCTTCGAGGCCCATGTTGGGAACCTCCCTGTGGGAAATCAATCTATATATTTCACCACATTTGTACTCGGGCTCAACCCCAGAAACACATTGAGTGTCTTCATATATGTATTCGGTCTTCGTGACGACCTCTACTTCTGGGTCTTCTTCAACCACAGGGGCCTTCTTCTTTTGTCTCTTGGACATTGTGAGTTCTTCCTGCCATGTATAACATCGTGACATTAAGCAATTCAAGTTGCAGACATTCACAAGACACTGTGCAACATTTTATTCTTTCTATGTGTACCATGACAACAACTAGTTGATGAAACTAAGATATAAGCTTGCATAACCTGACTGGCTTGACTAACAGTACTATTACAACCAAATGCACATTATTTAGTGATCTTGTCTATATCTTAGCATGATACAAAGCATTGCTGTATGATATTAAATCATTTCATCAACCATCTTCTAGATTGCAATAAACTACATCCATATGCAATGTGCCATTTTCATGTGTTTAATGTGATAGCAAGTAGTGAAACAAATGCATGCGTGTATAGCCTAAAAATGCCTTGACTATCAGAACCATTAAAATACAAGGCGCAGTGCTTGGTAATCTAGTCTGTGCATAGCAGTTAAAGAAACTGATTGAAAGTAGCTATACGCAGTACGACTGTGCGAGTCGCTTATGTTTTCCACCACCAAACACCTTAACCATATAGCTTAGCAGGAATAGAAATGACAAGGACTCTTGCTGTTTGCGGAAAGATATTTACATTAACTTGACTATAAATTTTGCTTTCTGCGGGTATTACTCTCATCTTGCTGCAAATGGTGCTTCGATTAAAACCACTACCCATGAGATTCCTGCCTAACAAACTAAAACAACGCATATCCCTTCTAACCGGCTAGGGTTTTAGACGATTGAGCACAAATGGGCTGCGAGGGATTGCAAGGGAAACTATATGCGATGTCAATGGTGCTTATGCCCATGCGCTCATGGTTATCAACTACAAACCGCAGCAGATCCTTTCCAACCGGCTAAGGTGTCAAACCATGGTGCACAGAATGGCGCGGCAAAACAAAGTTCGAGGAAGCAGGTAAAATGAAAGGCCACAACTGCGATGAGAAACAACGGGTACTGCAGAAAAAATGCATATAACCCCCCCCCCCCCTCCTGCACAATCATCACCGCCTGGGGCAGCTTGGTGCAGATGGCGTAATGGCCGTCTGCACCAAACCCCCATCTCTACGCATGGAGTTTGCAAACAAGGCCACGGGCCAAAATAATTATTCCGTGGGTTAAAACCGCAATGCTAATAGTCAAGAAACAACCCCCCCCACCTATATAGGCATCAAGAAACAGAAAAGGAATACGGCCGGGGAAAAACAAAATACCGCAACCAAAACTATCCACACAAAAACTTATCAAATGCTTCAACGGAATGGGAGAAGGTGAATCAGACCTACTTGGCATGGACATATCCGACGTGGAGAGGTTTGGCAAGTTTCCTAGTGAAGACACCTGTACTGAGTGTACCGC
This sequence comes from Pseudotsuga menziesii, assembly GCA_001517045.1. Taxonomy (NCBI): domain Eukaryota; kingdom Viridiplantae; phylum Streptophyta; class Pinopsida; order Pinales; family Pinaceae; genus Pseudotsuga; species Pseudotsuga menziesii. Next base: position 119,906 of record LPNX011089351.1, read on the forward strand.
AAACGGGCGAGCGCGACAGCACGACAACGACGGGCATAGCAGTTAGAAAAAAACAATAGAATAATAACCTGCCTCCCCGTATATATAGAAATGATCCGCACGTGTGACGTGTTTCAAATCGGACGGGAAACTATTTTGAATCGGAAGGTGAGAACGCGAATCCTTCCGCAACGGCAGAAGGCCATAACATTAATCTGTCCACAGCGGTGAGCAAGGCGGGAGAAACTAATGATCGGACGTCGGAGGAACTTTGGATCGGAAGCCGAAAGGGAACCTCCTTCCACAATGGCGGATGGTCAAAACTCTAAGTCATCCGCATACGACCTTTTTTTCGAAAAGGAAATACCTTCCGCAACGGCGAATAAAGAAATGGTAGAAGGCTCCGATACAAAGCCAAAAGACAACCGAAACACATAAATCGTAAAGAAAGTGAAAACTCATCCGTAACGGCTGAAACAAGAAGCTACAACCGCCCCGACGTAGAACCAAAAAGAATCAACAAAAGGATCGGAGAGGAAAACAAAGGCAAAACCAACAATCCATCTGCAACAGCGGAAAACCAAACCGCAGATTCCTCCGCAACGGCGAGAAGTGAAAGGAAAAAACATCCGCAACGGTGGGAATGTCAATTAAACAAACTTCCGATTCAGAATGGCTTCAAAGGTACTCAAAGATAACGATAAGGCTTGATAAAAATGGGAATTTTTTCACCGTTTGAGGGAGATGGAAACAGGTGGTAAACCAAAACATCATAAGAAACTCTTTCTGAAAGCTCCCTAACCAAATCAAAGAGTAAAATCAAGCTAGCCCAAGAAAAAGGAGGGTCCCAATTTTTTTTGGAATTTTGGGAATTTGTTGCAGCTGCAACACAACCTCATGAAAATATTTAAAGACTGAAGGCCAAAAATAGCCAGCGCGAAGGATTTTTTGGGCTATAGCCATCCCAGAGAGATGACCGCCGCATGCTCTAGAGTGGCTGTCATCCAGAACTTGTTTAGCCTCTTCATGAGTAAGGCATCGTCGGATAATGGAATCAATACCACACCTATACAAAGTATGATTCAGGATAAGGTAGTATTTCATGTGGTGACGGATACGGTGACGATCGTCATGGGATAGAGTGGGCTTAAATATTTGTATCTGGAGATAAATGATTAAATATCCATACCAGGGATAGGTCGTGCTTATCAGGAACATAAATTCATCTTGGAATGAATCATTGGGCTCAGAATCTGTTGAAGCACAGGGACGGTCACACATCAGCTCAGCAAATACCAAGGATTTTTTTGATGTGGCCTTGGTGAAATCAAGGTCAAATTCCTATAGGATGAGTATCCATCAGGAATATTTTTCCCCTAGCACCTAACGAGTCAAGATGTGATACATAGAGTTCTGATCTGCTAATACAGTGGTAGTGCGAAGCAAGATGTAGTGACGAAATTTTTGTACAGCAATGACCGTGGCCAATGCTAACTTCTCCACATGAGAGTATCGAGTTTCAGAATCTATGAGATTCTTACTGGCGTAATAGATCACGTGCTCCTAACCGTCAGGATTTTCCTACGCCAAAACCATTTCGATGGTAGTAGTGGAGGCAACAATGTATAAGAGAAATTCCTTTGAATAATAGGGGGGGTGTATCACGGGTGAATGGGTCATATCATGCTTAATATTATCAAAGGCACATTGGGCTTGGCCATCCCAAAAGAATGAAGTTTCCTTCTTGAGGAGACGCATATAGCCGTATTTTTTCTCTGCAAAATTGCAAATGAAATGGTGGAGAAAGTTTGCCTTCCCTTGCAAACTTTGGAGTTCAACAAGATTGGTTGGTGCTGGTAGGGCTAAAATAGCTGCAATTTTCAATGGATCTATTCGGATGCCATCCTTAGAAACCACGAAGCCTAGGAGACGTCCCGTCTCAACACAAAAAACACATTTATGTGGATTGAGCCGTGTATTATAATGACGACATCTCAGAAAACTATCCCTAAGATGACCAGGGTGGTCATCTCGTCGCTGTGAATGAGCTAGGAGGTCATCAAAGTACGATTCCACAATATGTTTTACATCATGAAACACATAGGACATAACATGCTGAAATGTAGCCCCAACGTTCTTCAGGACAAATGGTAACTTCCTATACGCAAAATTTCCCCATGGGAAAATAAATGCCATCTTGTGCTGATCGGCGGGTAATATCTCAATCTGATTATAGCTAGAAAATCCATCCATGAACGAGAAGATTACACTTCCAACATAGTTGTCGATAATCTGGTCGATATCTGGAGTTGGAAAGTTGTCTTTGGAATAGGCTTTGTTCAAATCTCTGAAATCGATGCAAACTCTAATGGTGCCCTATTTTTTATTGACAGGGACAACGTTCGATACCCATTCCGTTAAGGGCATAGGATAAATAAACCCTTCTTTCAGAAGTTTTTCTATTTCGGCTTTGATAGCCTCAGCCTTTTGTGGATGGACTTGCCTTAGTTTTTACCTGATAGGTTTGGCTGTGGGATAGGTTTTTATTTCATGAACCATGATAGATGGGTCTATCCCAGGAATTTATTCATAGGACCAGGAAAAAATATCTCAGAATTCTTTGAAAAGCGCTTTGTATGCTTTAGATTCTTCTGCTGAGCATTTCTTCCAAGCATGAACATGCTCGAGAGTTCTAGGATTGATTGATATGTCAATTGGATTCGTTTTAGTAATGTTGCATAGATTTCCTTCAGATTCACTGTTCTGCAACAATACATGAGTTTGAGGAGTATGTAAAATATCGGTACTAAAGAGAGATGCAAAATCATGGTCTGCCGAACTAGTATTGGGGAGGAACGAGGATCTGTGATGGTGATCCTCCCATATGGATTCATTCGTACTCATGATCTCCATGATGGACTCATCAGAAGGAAAAGTCTAGGATAGATAATTTAGAGTATGAAGAGAGGGTTCTAACCAGTAAGGCAGGTGGTAAGGGTCTGAAGCCACCAGATGAAGATCATCAGTGTGGTCATCAGAAAAGGATTAGACAACATTGTACATTACTTCATGTGGACTCAATGAGGTTGACTCAACAACTTCTTTTCCCTTGGGATCATAACCAAACGAAGAAATGATATTTATTGTTGTCGTTTTTGTGTTAGGAGGAGTTGATGGGAACGCTCCCATAAGGGAATAATCCTTCAGTATGCCTACCCCAATCAACTGGTAAGGAGGAGGGAACTGACCTAACATAGGGATGTTATTTTCCATAGGGGTGGTAACATCCGATGTACAGAAATCCAGCTGATCAATTGTTACAATATTCCCTAGATGTGGAAATTGGAGGGTTCAAAATACCATCGAAGCGACAGGAGTCATGGCATAAAACCAATTTATTCCTAGTAGGAGATTGTAGTCTAATGGGTGTTGTACATGAATAAACACCTTATAACCGAAGGTCTGGGGTTACCAACATACTCATGAAACTTGCAGGAAATTGACTCTAGAGTGCAGTAAAGGAAATAGGAGGATAGAAAAGACTCACCCGATACACGACAGTTGATCCTAGCTTGTCCTCTTCTGCTCTACTTCTCCTCCAAAGCCTTCAGGGATGCTTCTCCTTCACCTGTCAAGAGTCAATCCTCCAAATACATAAACAGGTTAGATAAATCATATACAGAGTGCTGAAACATAAATATTTATCAAACCACAATATATGAGAGACATTCAAGACACATATGGAAGAAGGATTCTCTTTATTAACAATAATGAAAGAGTTCATATTACAACCCAACGCCTGAGACAAGGACTCCTCTGCAACCAAAGGATTCTGAGTTCCACTGCTCCAAAGACTTTGGCATAAACTCCACCAGCATAACTTTGCTCTCCAAGTGTATGTGATTAACACCCTCCCCAAGGGCTGTATTTATACTTGGTGAAATAAGGAAGTTTCAAAGGTTGAGGAGGTTGAGACAGTTAAGGTGATTAAGGTTAAGTGCTTAAATAATTTCAAGTAATCGCGAGTTTTTATTTTAAATGTCAAAGGAAGGTGTACGCGGGTATCAATACTGGAAAATCGCATATGACACGTGAGTTTCTCTAAGGGTAACCTGCGTACAAATCTGTACGCGAGATGCAATAACCGACACTCGCGTACAACACACAAGTTGCATATAAGAAGAGTTGCGTACAGGACTTGACATATTTAAAAGGTAAAAATAACCAGCTGGATGGATGATAAATGTAGTTCTTAATAATCCCATCTATATTGTTTTGGGAAACCCTCAATCCATAAATGTCCTTTTGTGTGCCAACATAGCGAATGTAAGCACTCGGACGGAGAGGTGCCATTCAGGTGGATAACAGATGCCCCCTAATGTGTGAGGTCAGAGGGAAGCGATGGCCGAAATACATTATAATATTTATCTTTGGAGAACTCAGAAATCCAATGGAGCAAAGAGAGTACCTGAAACAAATACATAATAATGTCATATACAAAGTTACATCTGAGGATGCTATGTTCAATTTACTGGAACACTAGCTCCTTTAGAATATTTGAGTACATCATATGATACGGGTATGAAACCATGTATATTACAAAGGTGGATCGAAGCCACAATATACAATAATGATGAGTCTTCAAAGATATGGAAGCTGTGTATATGAATAGAACATAATATTGAGCAACTTAGTCCATAGATGAGGAACTAAGGTCTTCATAAAGGATCCCAAATAACCAGTACAATCCAGGCCATGTGAATAAGGGTAAGCTGAAGTCGAACATGGAAAGGATTCAACAATTTGTCAATCAATAGGTGATAATCGAAAACTGAAGCAAAGGAATTCACCAATGATGAAAGTGAATCCTGAGGTACAAACATCAAAACTATAGGTCTTTGTCATCAGGAAGTACTGAAACAAAAACATGCTGTGATAAGGAAGGAAATAGATCCTCCAACGGATCACAAGAGTGACTAGGAACTGGGCAAAAGAAGGGAGACACAATAGATAACAGATATAACAATGATGGGATCAGGCTATAGATCATACATTGGGTAAAGTCCTTGAACAATGAGCACAACACAGAGATGACCCAAGGCAGCGTTTAACTTATAGATAGAACAACTAGACCTATCTGTCATGTAGGAGACATGATCAGATTCCCCAGGTATAACGGACAAGAGGAGGAGTAAGAAACTCAAAGTAATAGCTGAACGGAAAAGTAATCATTGAAACATGGATATCGGAAAAAGCAAAGAGTGCTATGTTCAAGGAGGACATGCTGCCATTACTGAAAACAAGAGAAAACTTCTTTCGTACCTTCCCTGTTAAATTTTAATGAGTCCAGGAAAGTTAACTCGGATACCTCTTCATTTTTTAACAAGATTGAAGAGATGGGAAAATAATGCTTGATAATGTCACTGATTCGTGGATTTAATGAGCCCGAACTAGTACATGCTCAGTTGGTGTTTTCACATTTAGAGAGTCTGAAAACTCCAAAGAAGACTCCAGGGGGGTCCTTTTTCGTCCAATTTAGTCTCCTGAGGCCGAAAAAGTATAACACATACCACAGAAGAACTCTCTTAACTTCCGTCGAATAAAAGGTGAGCCTTTTTCGTACTTAGTCAGGGAGGTCTGAAAAAGGTTAAATTACCACCTACCCAACGCTCCTTCCAAAACATCATAAAATAGCTTGAGTTTTACGAGTGTGAAGGAAAGCAAGATCACTCGGAAAGATCCATTTGGTTACAAGAAATGGGGCTTACAACAATAAACTTGTTGCTTTGTTCTTAAGTGTTTAACGAGCATGACAAAGACACAAAGTACACTCAGAGTCTTTTTCATGTTTAGGTCCAGAGCACGAAAAAGAGAAAACTAAGCTCAAATCGGGTGTTCCTTTTCCGTAAATTTAGTCCCTCAGGTCTGGAAAAGTGATAAACCTATACCTGAGAATACTCTTCTCAATTCAAAAAAGAAAAGAGAGCAATCCTTTCTTGTATTATTCCGCATGGTCCTAGAAAGAGATAACCTACCACCAATGCGGATGCCCGTTCACATATTCTTAACGAGCTTGAATGGACGAGTTAACTCGGTAGTCAAGTATATTTTGAAGGAGTCAGACCTGGGCCTAAAGAAACTCCATAAGGGCGGGGAGTCCTATAAAGGGATAGCTTGTAAAAAGAGATTCAAAAGAAGCTCTATTTGGCGTGAGAAATAGCTGAGAGGATACCCCTAAACCTGAAACAGTTGCGGTATGAGCACCAAAGGACAACATATGATTAGAAAAAGGATACTCATGAAAAAGGGTCCTATCCACGGAAGAACAATGGTAAAAAACAGGGAACTAATGGTTAATAATACCATAGTCCATGGTAAAAGGTTGTTTGCTAAGGTTAATGTGGATTGAATAAAGGTGCCAAAAATGTATTGGAAATAACAAAACCACCCTATTGGAGCAACAACACTTTATAATAGTGAAAAACCTGTTCCAAAGCACAAAGAAATAGGGTATTAGTTGAATGAATTTTCAAACTATAGAAAAAGACCCACTTAAATAAATATAATTTCTATAAATAGTTGAAAATCAAAACAAAACTCACCATTTGAAACTTTGAGCCATAAAAAGCAAGTTTTTCCTTCTACCTTTGTTCGATCATTGTGGACATTTGAACCGACGAAATCGAATTCCGCAAGTTGCAGGTAAGCCTACACCCTGAGCTCTTCATTTTGATCCAAGCAATTATGAAGTTTGAGTCTTAATTCCATTATTAAAAGCATCCTAAAGATGGCACGACGCGTACGTGGATTTACAGGGTGAAGATTCGTGTACACGCGTTCTGTATGCGAGTTGCCTATATATACAGTCGCGTACAGTACACGATATGTCTAACTAGACAGTTGCATGTGCTGCGTGAAGGACAAAAGGCTAAAAATAGTCAAAATTTTTTGAATTTTTATATGGAATTACTCAATCAAATTACTTGTTTTTATAGGTGAAAAGATGGTTCTGGAATGGGGAAAGGGAGCATGAAATTATGGACCAAGCAGCGCTCCAAAGTGCACCCACTATACATGCATTGCGAACAAGTGGGCTACTAAAATTCTTTTTCACATCACCCATGTGGGCCAATGTCCGCATACTTGAGTTCATGGTAAATTATTGGGATCATGACTTGGGGATGTTCAACCTACAGGGTGAAACCTTTGAGATTACCACTGAGGACATGTATTTCATAACCGGTCTGTCACGTCGAGGAGCACCAGTTAACTTAGAGGGCACTGGCAGGGGCGGTGACCCCTTGAGTGTCCAAAACTATATAGATGTATTTTGGACACCGGGTACTCAAAAGAGAGGGAGCTACGTCCCTATTGTACATATCCGTGACTTTACTCTACAGATACTTGCTAGCACCATCGCGAGGATTTCAAGATGCTCTTCTTTATATTTGGCTACACGGAACCAAATGAGGCTGGCATTTAACTGTTTCCGCGGTGCTCTCTATGATTGGTGCTAAGGAGTTGTCCCTATCATGAAGAGACAATTGTCTGATTGCAAGAGAGGAAGGTGGAAAAACTTTGGTTATGCGAGCATATTAGTGGCCTTATTTTTTGAGAGAGTACCAGCATTGAGCCCTGCCATACCTCTACTGGTTAGATCTCCATGTCAGCCGAGGCTGAGCAGGTGGGGAGACATCTTCCTCCGTCAAGGAGGAGGAGACACAGTACATAGTGTATATGATGATGATTTCTATACCCGGTGGGAATGACAGCTACCGGCACTGGAGAAGTTTCCATATGCCGATATGGACTTTCGAGGTGACCCAGACCTTGTCCTCCCTCCAGGAGGAGCATGGGGCGAGCTAGGTAAATAATTTTTAAATTTTATCGTTTTTCAAATTTTTATGAATTTTAAAATGATAGATATATACATATGTACAAGTCTTAATCCTATAAATGTATCAAAATGTAGATATTGGACCGATCCGCCCTGAAGGGCACCCACGCATGTTTGTTCGTCCTGTCATAGGTGAAGACCCGGGACTGATCAGGGTTCTAGAGGGGAAGCTGGCCAGGCTGACCCAAAGAGTACCTACCTTGTGGATAGAGCATATCCCGACTGCCATGTAGGAGTTCATAGTTGGAGTTCCACCAGTCTGGCTACGTCTATTCAGGCGAGTGGTCAGAGTGGTACTTGTATATATAGAGGTTGTAGAGGCTGCTGAAGCCGAGGAGGCTGAAGAAGCCAGGGTGCAGAGGGACCATGGGGACCAAGGTGTTCCTAGTGACCAAGGTTGTCCTGCGTAGATCGAGGACATTTTGATGGACTATGATCCATATTTTTGTATATTTTGTATATGACGGGATATGAGGATCAGACTTGACCTATCTTTGGACAGATATTTTACATATATATATATATATATTGTTGTTTGTTGACGGTTTATTTACAAATGTTTGCTGTATATTTTTATAAAATGTGTGTGAGATGCCAATCTAAAATGTAATTAGCATATGCATCAGTCAATGAATTCTGATTTTGTGGAATATGATTGAATGTAATAACCTCAAAATGTCTTTCCAATAAACGAATTTGCATGAACTGACGTAATAAAATAGAATTTCGTACCTGATAAGCCTGATTGAGCTGGGAAACCACCAACTGAGAGTCCAGACAGACCTCAAGCTGGGTAATACCACGTGACAAAGCATACCATATGAGCTCAATTATAGCCCTATACTTAGCAACATTATTAGAAGAAGGACCTAAACAAGCGCCTCCCGTGGCAACAAACTGTCCCGAGGGAGAATAAATAGCCCATGCTGCCGAAGCTAGGTTACAAGTGTGACGGCTGGTGCCATCAGCAAACCCTATATACCTTTCAGAAGACATCTGCAAAAACTAGCAGATAGAATAAAAAACAAAACCGACAACCTAATGTACATAAAAATACATACAATAAAAATACAAGAAAAAGTTCTAATCGTAAGCATAGTACTTCTTCAGGTAGAGCCCATTTCTAGGCTCAGGCAACTTGTTCCCATCAAAATCAACTAACTCATATGCACCCTTACTCAATACTTTCGACACGACATAAGGTCCTAGCCACATGACCTTGAATTTTCCTACCCCTAGGGGTTCTTTGTCGTGGTCCCAAAGCAGGACAAGTTCCCCCTCAGAGAAAACCTGAGGTTTGACCGATTTATCATACTGAGTTTTGACCCTATTTTTATGAGCTTGATTAGCAGTCAGCGCATATCTATGCTATTCATGAAGGTGTTCTAAATGTACTAGACGTTCCTCAAGCTCAGTCGTATCAGGTAACACATGAATGGCTATCTTTAGAGACGTGATTTGAAACTCAATCGGAGTAAATTCTTCCACTCCATGAATGAGTTGGAAAGGGGAGAAACCCGTAGCAGTTTTTATGTTGGTTTGGTAGGCCCAAAGAGCAGGATATAGCATGATGTGCAAGTTAGAGCAGGCTGCATCAATTGTACGTTTAAGGATAGTTTTTAAAGTTTTGTTGACAGCCTCAACCTAACCGTTTGCCTATGGATAGTACGAAGATGAATGTTCTTGTCTGAATCCGAGCATAGTAGTTAGTTCCATCATCATGTTATTTTGAAAATGACTGCCATGGTCAGTGACAATCACTTTGGGTATACCAAACCGTGCGATAATCTGATTGAATACAAAGAAAGCTGTTGTTTCCCCATCGGCTTTAAAAGTAGGCATTGCCTCTGCCCATTTTGTAAAATAGTCAACAACGACAATGATGTATTTATGCCCCCCAGCCGAGGCTGGGTTGCATGTCATGTAATCAATCCCCCATTTCATGAAGGGGCCTACCGAGACAATGGGAAATAACAGAGCAGGATGTGACCGCATTTTCCTGGTGTAAAGCTGACATGAAATAACCAGCACGTAATATCTTCTGGGCCATTTCTAACCCAGATAAATGACCCCAACACGCTCTGCTATGGGAATCATTCAGGACAATCTCCACTTCCTCATGGGTAAGGCAACGACGCAAGATGAAATCTACCCCTCGTCGATATAAGGTATCTCCTATAATGAGGTAGTTCTTCGCATGAAGGCATAATTTACGTCGTTCTTCCCTTGAGGAAGCTGTAGGGTACTTCAAAGTCTGGAGATATATAAGAATATCTCCATACCAAGGATCATAGGTGGATATCAAGAAGATGTGCTCATCTGGGAATAAGTCATCTTCAACCACTACATCTTCTTCAGTAGGAAATTCTGCTATAAGTTCAGCAAAAACTAAGGACTTCTTAGACTTAGCGGACTGGAAATCCAAGTCAAACTCTTGGAGAATGACTATCCATTTTTTAAATTCCCCCCCAACAATCCGTCGGGATAAAACAAATTGGAATGGATTCACATCCGCCACTACTATGGTGGTCCTCAGTAAAATGTAGTGACGTAACCTCTGCACAGTATAAACAGCTACTAAGGCTAATTTTTCAACGTGGGAGTATCTAAGTTCAGGTCTGGCCAAAGCACGACTAAGATAATAAACGACATGCTCTACAAGCTTATCGTCCTCCTGGACTAGTACTACCCCAATGGTCGACTCCGACGCAGCCAGATATAATATAAAATCCATAGAATAATCTGGTGGACGTAATAAGGGTTCAGACAACAAATCTTTTTTCAATGCCTCTAAAGCAAGTTGTGCGGTTTCATACCATACAAATGGGGTGTCCTGTTTGAGCAGGCACATGAAACCTTTAGTAATCTTGGCATAGTTAACAATAAAACGTTGAAGAAAATTAGACTTTCCTTGCAGGATTTGAAGTTGCCTGAGGGAACGAGGAGGAGGCATATTTACAATGGCCTCAACTTTCAAAGGATCCACCTAAATGCCTCTACTAGAGACAATGAACCCGAGTAATCTTCCTGAATCGATGCAGAATACACACTTGTGGGGATTCAAGAAAATTTTATAATGTCTGCATCTCTCAAATATTAATCGTAAATGATCTGGATGTTGAATCCTCTTACGAGAATGTGCGGGCAGATCATCAAGGTATGGTTTGACAATGGATTTAATGTCATGGAAAGCAAAGTTCATAGCCCGTTGAAAGGTTTCCCCAACATTTTTCAATCCAAAGGGAATTTTCTTGTACGCGAAGGTACCCCAAGGACAAATGAAAGCATTTTTATGTTGGTCTTCCGGTTTTATTTGAATTTGATTGTTGGAGAAACCATCCATAAACGAAAACACCTCACTTCCCGCATAGGTATCTATGATTTGGTCTATAAATGGTGTGGGACAGTTTTCCTTAGGATAGGATTTATTGAGGTCTCTAAAGTCTGTACAGACGCGAATAGTCCCTTGCTTCTTATCAACAGGAACAGGGTTGGATACCCATTCAGCTAAAGCTATGGGATAGATATAACCAGCCTTCAACAGCTTTTCAACTTCTGCCTTCACAGCCGCCGCTTTGCGCGAGTTAACAGGTCTTAACTTTTGTCAAACTGGCTTGGCATCAGGATATGTTCGGATTTCATGTTCAACAATCGATGGATCTATGCCTGGGATCTCCTCATATGACCAGGCAAAGATATCGCGGAATTCCTTAAAAAGGGCAGTATAGATGGCAATCTCTTCAAGAGAGTAATTTGCACCTATATATATGTTTTCCACGACATCAGGGTTCACAGAGATGTTAATAGGTATAGTGGCGGAAATATTTTCCATATTCCCCTCGGCAAACATTCCTTCCCTAGGCAAGGGATTGATAGGTATATCAACATCTTTTGACAGTCTCAAACAAAACTCTTGATTTTCTATTCTGCTTAGCTATGGAAGGAAATAGGATCGATGATGAATATCCTCACAAATCTCACCATGTCCACTCATGGCTTCCAGAATGGCTTCATCAGAAGGTAAAACCATGTCTAAACAATCTATAGAGTGCAAAGAGTTTTCCATCCATGCGGGCAAATAGACTTCTTCCAGATCATCCGAGATTGTTAGAGGATCTGGAATGAGATCAACAGTGGCTTGAGTGATATCTTGATAAGCTACCTCCACTACCGATAAGGGAACTTCCGGTTCATGAGGGGTTGGGAAAACCCAAGGATCATTCCTATCGACAACTGTAGCTATGGAATTCCCCACACTAGTAGAACCGATATAATTAACCAGGGCTGGAAGATCAAACGTGCACATCAATGATGTGTACATTCCAGCCCCCAAGCTCTGTGTAGCAGGTTTGACCTGATCAACCAATGGCACAGCGGACTCATTAGACTCTAAACAAACTTTTCGGGTAAAATCAAGTTGATCAATAGTAACCAACTTGCCCTCATGTGGAAAAACCACTACACGAAAAATGGCCGACGCAATAGCGGACATTACATAAGTCCAGTTCCTTCCCAGAAGCAGATTGTAGTCCAAAGGAGCATCAATCACTTCTACTTCAATAGACACTGCTTTTCCTGCCAACTTAATTTCAAAAGCCGGCAGGATACCATGTGGACGGAAGGATCTTCCATCAAAAGCAGTAATCAAAGTGTTTGATGGGACCAACTCTAGGGATCCAAGAGATTTCCAACAGGCCAAGGAAATAACACATGTAGAAGCACCCTCATCAACAACTGCCCTTCCAATGGTCTTACCACCATGGACAACATCTATTGATAAGGCTACATGGTAAGGTAGGCGAATTTTAACATTGGATAAATGAAATTTTTCCATGAGACTCGATGAGTCCATGCTGCCTAAAGCTGCTAAGAGGGCATCCAGCTGAGCGGGACAACTCTGTAACACCTCTAAAGCTGACATTACACATGGGGTTTGAGCTAAATATTCAACCACATAGTAGTTTGGAGCAGCCCTAGCATTAGGGTTATGCAAGGTCTTCTTGAAGACACCTTTCAGTATCTTCGGCATAGTTTCAACATGCTTCTCTATTGTGAGAGGGTTAGAAGTTTCACCTACAACTTTACCCTGCTCAAGAGTCTCTTTCTCATAATTTTTATTCCTTGTCTACAACAAATTCGAAGATCAAACCATGTTGATATAGTTTGGGTTAGGGGCATTTTGAGTGCCCCCTGCTACATTATAAGCTAAAGCAGAGTTCTGTCCTTGGGGAAAAGGATCCTTTAGGACAGCCAGTTGTTGAGCTTTAAGCAGCTTCTGGGCTTGATCCATAAGGGGACAAAGGTGAGTAAGGTGGTCCTCATGGCACAACTTACATAGGAACTTGAACTTCTTTTCTTTCTTGCCTCCATCAGCATTGTTCATGGGCTTTTGCTTGTTTTGATTTCCCTCTCCCTTCTTTCCTTTGTTTTTCTTCCCGTCAGGCTGCTGATTTCCCTTCTGAGAGGTTTGTGCAAAAACATTTGCACTCTAGGGGGAGGGGGTATCCTTTGCTGCCTCCGCCGTAGACTGCTTGATGGACAACTGATGAAGTTTCTTAGCCAATGGTGGGAGAGTTAACAGACCCAACCACACCATCGGCATGGGGTCCAGGCTTAGGCTTCTCCGCATCGTGGATAGGTCTCGGTGCCTCAGGGATAATCTCATACAAGATCCCAGATTGTGAATAAATCAAATCCAGTTGCTGGGCACTGAGAATGGATTCTTCTTCATTCGTCACTCCTGAGGTGGATACATCCTTAGATATGTAGGGCAACAGGGATTTAAGGAACCACTCTAAAAGGAACTCAGGAGGAATAGTGGCTTTTATAAGGCTCTTTTGCCTGCTCCACTCTTGGATGTGATCCGAGATGTGGGTAGCCTTTTTCTCCCTAAAACTAGACAACAAGTCCGTTTCGAAATCATATCGGACCGGCAGCTGAAAGTGGCTAAGAATGCACTAGCCAAGTCCCAGAAACTACTGAAAGCAGTAGAAGGCAATTCAATATACCATTTTGCCGCGGTACCTGTTAAGGTTATCTGGAACGGCCTCAACCTAACTGAATATTCATTCAGTGAATTTGAAGAACACCATAAATGGAATGTGGTGGCATGAGCCCCAGGATCTTCACCAACTTTGCCTTCGAACTTAGGGATGTCTGATGGCAATTTGGTGGGAACAGGTGGCCACAAGGGGTCATGCCTCACCGGGTCATTCATCAATTTTGACAAATCTGGAAAATTTAAAGTTGCCAAGAATGGAAGTTTGGGTCGAACTGGGGAACTAAATGTGCCAGCCTGGGGATTAGAGGGACCTGCCCTTGAATTCCCATGGGTAAAAGTGGGGTTGCCCCCTGCCACCGGTTGTGAAGTGGGTAGATTACTCTGAAATGGATTCCATCCGTAAGCCACAGGATTGTGTGTGGGAGGTGCAGTATAAGAATTTTGGGCCGTCCCCATAGAAACAGGGGTCTCAAAGACAGAAGTCGGTATCCCTCCGCTGAACAATGAAAAGGGAGAGCTCATAAACGGGACCGAAATCAGAGTTTGGAAATTTTTCCCATAAGAAGTATGGTTCCCAAACTGCACTCCTACATAGGAAGGCGATGGGACTACGTATGGAGAGGATGGGGGAATGTGCCCCCCATTCCAAGGGAATCCTTGGAAAAACGCTGAGGATCCTACCAGATCGCTCTGGGTAGTATATGGAAAGGAAGAAGGAATAGTAGGTATACTGGGGATCCCAGTAACCATGTCACCAGAAGTACCTGCTAGGTTTGAGTGAACCGGTGGTTGAACCACCCGGCTCGCTGGAGTCAAAGGTGTAGAAGGTATACTAGATCTAGGGGAACTTACCGGGGGAGGTAGTACCCCTTCAACCGAAATGGATGAGGTGAACATAAAGGACTTTCTTCCGTAGAAGACATGATCCTAACCACAGGGACACCTAACACAGGTGAATCAAAAGGTCTAACCTGAACGATCACATGATCGTTTAAATCAGTCAAGGGGGTGTTAAAATTCCTTGCAAACTCGTCAGTATACAAGTCTTCTATCTCAACTGTATCAAGATCAAAACGGTTATCGATAAGTTCTGGTTCACCTAGAACTTCACTTATCCCTACCGGTTCAAATGAACCATCCGTGTCCAATATCCGCCTTTGGGGTGGAGGCTCCAATGTGACGAGAGGAGGAAGGTTTCTCAACCTTCTTGACCTTCTAATAGGTTGGTCCTCCACGATTGAAAATTTGACAAATCACACCCTAAGGCCAACTAAACACAGGCAAAACCACAGAGCATACACTATAAAAATCCTAAAGCCTCAAACAATCAAACAAGGGTGAAAGATGTACTTTCCCGAAGAAAGCTGATGAATGATTACTTGGCGTCCTTGAAGTGGTTCTTAGGCACAAGCGGAGGAATCACCCAACCGCCCTATTACACTTAAAACAAGGGTTACCTTCCAAGCCTGTTCAAGGTGAACCAGAAATAGCCTTCCAGTTTACCTAGGTATGAACCCTAAATGTCAAGAGACTAAAGGCTACCTTAGCTACACCAACAGTTTGGGGGGACAGTCGCAAGCCTGACTCGTATGCATGGGTAGGGTAGCTGAGCCTGAAAATATGTCTAGGACAGAATCCCTAGATGTGTAAAAGTCCTGATTTACATTTTGAAAAGGAATCAGAGGGTTATCTCCTCAGTCCATGTCTCCACGTGGCCTCGTGCTTGACTCCCGTTTGAGAGGAGCTTCCCAGATACAATCGATAAAGTCAAGGATTTACCTGAAGAAAGGTCCACTACGCCTGAATTTTAAAACTTATGGGAAGTTTATACTTCCTATCCCACAAGTCTAGCCTAAGATAGTAGGTGAAAGGCCCCTAAAAACAAAAAATACTAGTAAATTTTAATTATTGCGTTCATTTTAAAGGGCTATTTCTTACTCAGAAGGAAATGGAATGATGTACTTATGGTGTTTTGACTCGATAAGAAATAAATAAAAGTAAAGGTGTATTTTTCAAAGCAAATTACCACTATTAAAGCAATTTTTTTTTTGTTTTGTAAATATATATTGATGAACTAATGCAAACGATAAAAGAAACTAAGCCTATATTTTTTGTAGTTTTTGAGATTATATTTTAAAACTGAAATGAAAACTACTTATGCAAAAGCAAATGCAAAAGCTTGACAATGTTTTTCTTTTCACTTTTTAAATTTGCTCAAACTCTACCATGCACATAAAATGCACAAAACTTGAGTATACTTGGATCTAACCAACTGTATAAACAAACAAACTAAAGTAAAACAGGATAAAAGAACCAAGAACCAGCCAACAAAGGAAGACTGGGAACCCTAGCTAGGGTGTGCACACAATGACAAAAGATCACTATAAACTCATAAAGGTAAGTGAAAAACCAACCATAATCGAAAGATAGACTGGAAAGACAATGCCCAAGACCCTGATCACTGATCCGGACAGAGACACTTCAACCTATAACCCAACAGGCCAAGCTACTTCAGCATGCAAACAGAATACAATCCAAACAAAAGAAACCCAAGGGCTTTCGAAAAAGCACAAAGTGTGGTCACCAAAGGTCTCTAGACAAACAACACAGTATTCATAAAGAAAGCCAACTAACAAACATGAATTACACAAAGAGAAGGACAAGAAAATCCAATCCTAAAAAAATCCCTATTTCCAGGCTTGTACGCGACTGTGTATAAGGGCAACTCGCGTACTATACGCGACTGTCCAAGAGAGTAACCCGGATATGCAAACCTCTGTACGCGACTATGCAGAAGAGAAACCCACGTACAGGTACAAATTTTTTCTCAAAAAATAAGAAAAATCCACAAGACTTTCAAACACCGTGATAAGTATGAACCAGGATAAAATACCACACACAAACTTCAAAGCAAAGACTGGTCAGGGGTGACAAAAACAACCTACAGCAGTCTGGGCTCCCCAGCGGAGTTGCCAGTTCTATTGTACAGGAATAAACACCTTATAATCGAAGGTCTGGGGTTACCAACATACTCATGAAACTTGCAGGCAATTGACTCTAGAGTGCAGTAAAGGAAATAGGAGGATAGAAAAGACTCACCCGATACACAACGGTTGATCCTAGCTTGTCCTCTTCCGCTCTGCTTCTCCTCCAAAGCCTTCAGGGATGCTTCTCCTTCACCTGTCAAGAGTCAATCCTCCAAATACAAGATGATACATATATATAAACAGGTTAGATAAATCATATACAGAGTGCTGAAACATAAATATTTATCAAACCACAATATATGAGAGACATTCAAGACACATATGGAAGAAGGATTCTCTTTATTAACAATAATGAAAGAGTTCAGATTACAACCCAATGCCTGAGACAAGGACTCCTCTGCAACCAAAGGATTCTGAGTTCCACTTCTCCAAAGACTTCTGCATAAACTCCACCATCATAACTTCGCTCTCCAAGTGTATGTGATTAACACCCTCCCCAAGGCCTATATTTATACTTGGTGAAATAAGGTAGTTTCGAAGGTTGAGGAGGTTGAGACAGTTAAGGTGATTAAGGTTAAGTGCTTAACTAATCTCAAGTAATAACGAGTTTTTAATTTAAATGTCAAAGGAAGGTGTACGCGGGTATCAATACTGGAAACTCACGTATGACACGTGAGTTTCTCTAAGGGTAACCCGTGCACAAATCTGTACGCGAGATGCAATAACCGACACTCGCGTACAACACACGAGTTGCATATAAGAAGAGTCGCGTATAGGAATTGACATATTTAAAAGGTAAAAATAACTAGCTGGATGGATGATAAATGTAGTTCTTAATAAGCCCATCTATAGTGTTTTGGGCAACCCTCAATCCATAAATGTCCTTTTTTGTGCCAACATAGCGAATGTCGGCACTCGGACGGAGAGGTGCCATTCAGGTGGATAACAATGGGGCATCCACCACTTCCACTTGAATGGAAATAGTTTTTCCCCCAAGCTCGATCAAAAGTGATGGTATGAGACCATGGGGTTGGAAACCTCATCCATCAAAGGCTTTTAGGGTCATCGGTGATTTCATAAGCTCGAGAGATCCGATGGCTTTCCAACAAGACAGGGACAAAACTGAAATTGAAGCTCCTTCGTCTAGGACAGTTCTAAAGACCTTTTTCCCAACTACTTTCATTATGATTTGAAGAGAGAGTTTCTAAGGTAGCCTAGACTTATATTTATCGATATTGAAATCAATCAAATTAGTGTTTTCCAGGTCTAAGGCTCCTAACGCGGTCAACAAGTTTTTGCGTTGTGTAGGACAAATTTGGAGTACTTCCAAGGTAGACATTGCACATGGTTCCTAAGCAAGATCTTCGATGACATTATAGAAATGTGCAGCTTGAGCATTAGGATTAAAAATAGACTTTCTAATAGTAATCTTGGGTGGACGCAAAATCATGTCAAGATTAGGTATCTCGATAGTTAGGGGACCATTGGACGAAGATGCGGGAGAACCAGTGGGAGGTTTACCTGAAGAAGAATTATCTTATTTTTTATATACAGGTTTGTCATAATTATGATTTCAAGTTTGCAAATTAATAGTTTTCAAGGAAATCATGCAAATTTCCTTTGAAGAACTAGAATTTCCCTGATAAGACATGTGGTCTATCAGTTGTTGCTGGGAAGGGAAATGATCAGTGAGAATTGCTGGCGTAGGGTTTGTTTTCAAAAATTTATTGGTTTCCTCACAATGAGTACACTCCTTTGTGAAGTGATCCCCTCTGCACAACATACATGGATATTTTTCTTTTCTCTTCCCTTTATCATTCTCATTGGTTTTAGGTTTCGGGTTTTTTTGTTGGTTTCCAAGTTTCTTGTTTTTTCCTTTACCTTTCTTTTTATTATTACTGGGTGTTTGCGTACTTTGAATGGAATTCACCTTAGTGGAAACCATAGGAGTTGAAGGAGTAGTAGTATAAGCATGGGGTTGCTTGGCAGGTTTTGCTGCTGACGAGGTCTGGTTTGAACCAACAACCCCATCGACAGGAATTTGTGCTAGTGGCTTAGCAAGATCAGTGCTAGGGAGAGGAGCTTGAGGGATCAAGTCATACAGTGTTCCGAACTGGGAATACACCAGATCTAGATACTAAGTGCAACTAATAGCCTGCTCTTCGGTCACAACAATGCCCATAGCCACATCTTAGGCAATCGGTGGAAACAAAGACTTTGTAAACCAATCAGCTAATAGTTGGTCCAGGATTGGAGCTTTAATGAGCCTTCTCCACCTTATTCACTTATGGATGTGATCTGATATGTGTGTGTAGGTGTTTTGACACAGAGAGGTCAAAAGGTATGTACCCATTTCATAACGAATGGGTAGATAAAAGTGTGCGAGGAAGACAGTTGCCAATGCACTAAAATACACAAACGAGTGTCGTGGAAGTTCAATATACCACTTTGCGGCCATACCGGTCAAAGTGCGCTGGAGGAGTCTCAATCGAATAAATCATCCATCAAGGAGTTAGATGAACACCATAGATGGAAATTCATAACATGATTTTTGGGATCATCTCCCTGCTTACCATTGAATTTTGGGATATCTGATGACAACTTTACAGGAATAGCAGGCCATGAAGGGTTGTGTTGAATGGGGTCATTAATCAACTTTAACAAATTGGGTAAGTCCAAAGTTTCTAGGAAAGGTAATCGACGATTGGGTTCCACGTACTGGTAATATTGATAAGGAATGTAACCACCAGTAGGGCCGTAGGTTGACTGATATCCAGGTTTTTGAAATGTCTGATGAGATGATGTACTTCCCAAAGATTGACCTCCAGGGTTAGGGATGCCAGATCCACCATAACCATTAGGCCCATTAGGACCATTAGGAGGAGGGCCACCAGAACCATCGGGACCACTTGGACTGCCAGGAAAACCAGGGGTAGGGCCACCAGAACCTCTAGGACCACCAGGACCACCAGGAGGGGGACCAACAAAACCTTCAGGACCACCAGGACCACTAGGACCTTCGGGACCATTAGGAGGAGGACCACCATAAGGTGGTCCTCCGACACCGCCAAGAGTATGAATAGGTATTCCTCCCATCACTGGCATATAAGACCAGTTGGGTTTCCCCCATGGTGTAAATGTATTCCCAGGGTATGGAATTCCAGTGTAATACATTCCTATAGGGGTGGGTTTATAATTCATATTTCCTATAGGAATTTGTTTTTCTGGGTAACCATAACCCCATGAGGGTTGATGAGCTACAGGTTGTGCCACCAAAGGCTGACCTGAGCTTGAAGGAGGGATTGCCACATTTGTGTTGGTGGGAGGGAAATATACTATGGATTGTACTACAGTAGAGGTTTTCTTATTATTAGTAACAATTCCATTAGTGGGTAATGTAGGTCACACCAGGGGTTGGCCCCCGGTGTTAGAAGGTACAAACACTACTGAAACTAAAGGTTGACCCCCATTCATAGAAAGTATGGGCTGATTAGAGACAGACCTAGAACTCAAAACTGCAGGGGCAGAATTGGAGGTTTGATCTAGATTGTGAGAAGTCTCACCATATGCTAGATGACGATCAGAAGAAGGTTTAATTTCAACCAGAGGCCAAGGATCCGTATTATAGGGAAGAAGAGCCAAAATAGGTTCTTTATGAGGTATGGGGGTTGCTAATATTGTATCTAATCTCTGCATTCTCTTCTGAAAATCACGTGCACGGTGAATAGATGCTTGGATTTATCTATATTCTTCTTCACTTGGTGAATATTGTTCAGGAGAGGGCCTATTTACCCCAAATGAGGCAATGGCATTCCCCATAGAAATTCTCCAAAATGGAGCATTTGGGCGATACTCAGGTGGAACAGGACTATCGGTATGACCTTCCATATGCGGATGAAAGGAATTATCAGCCATAGAAGGTTGTTGAGCCAAGGGATTAACAAAAGAAGTGAATTGGTCTCCACTTTATACAACTATATTTTCTTCCTGGTGGGAAGTAGTTGTAGCTCCTTGGTCGATGGCTTCCATTGGATTTTCTTTGCTAACAGGAGGAAAATTGGGTGGCAAGCCCTGATTCTTTCTAGATCGTCTCAATCGAAACTCAGCCAGATTGGTATCGGTTACTAAAATAAGCTAAGGTCTCAAAACTAATAACACACACAAAAATTTCTCCTACTCAAGCTGCGGGACAACAAGCAATCTTAAATGATAGGAGGAGCTCAAAAAGTCGGTCTCTCACCAAGATTGTCAAGTAGGTGCAACTTGCAATATACCGCAAGGGTACGTGCGTAGTAATCTCCTCGAATGTTTTTTTCAATGTATTGCTCCACACAAGATGACCAAAGGTTTTTTCTTAGATGGACAGGGTATCCTTGTGGGGTCTCCTGATATACACAAGGTACGTGGGAGCTCAATCGGTAGTAGTGTTGTCTAATGCACAACCATTCACAAGGGGCCTTCTGATATACAATCGAGTACGTGAAGTACCTTTCTATATACCTCAAGGGTACGTGAAAGGCCGTTTGATATACCAATGGTACTTGGAAGAACCACATGATTCCCGGGTTGTAGTGCAGACAAGTAATGACATCTCCTACGTTTAATGATGCCCAAACATGTCTCTAACCTATCACACAAATTTCTATGCAATTTTTAGGCCTATGACTAACGTTAATTTTAAAGTGGATGGTTAAGTGAATGCATGAGATTTTGACAGAAAAGTAAAACCATGCAAATATGAAATGCACGTTCATTCACTTTACTATTCAGATTATGCCCAATTACGGGAAGGAGAGAGATTCTTTTTCTTTTCATTTTTTCTTTGAAACCAAAAAAACTTCTCAAACAACTATATCAAATGAATATTGATCCGAGAAATAAAACAAGCAACACACTCCAAACTAATTTTTTGAAAGCAATTAGATGGGATAGAGTCTCTTTTCCTAAAAGAAAAACAACCAACACTCAATATGCATATGGAATCTATTTTTTCAATTTTTCTCTAAAACATGGAAAAATATGACTTAAACTATTGATATTTTTTTCTTTTGATGAGATAATGATGGAAAAGAGACAAAAGAATAAAGGAAGTCTGAAATCTTATGAGGCTAATCATAGGTCCAGTGACTTAAGCTCGATAAAAACAATGACCTAATATCAACAATTTTTATTCTTTTTGAAGGCAAAAAGAAGTCTCCCACTAACTCTATGGAAAAATGAAAACAAGAAAATGATAAAGCAACCTTTCTCTTAGTCTTTATCAATGAATGGAAAGAGACCTAACTGAAACAACACTTTCAATTATTTCTTTCAAAATCAAAACCAACAAGCATGGAAGCAATGGATAATAAACAAGCCTAACCTAAGTGTTGGATTTTTAAACCAAACAAGATCTTACCACCAAAACATTCCAACCATGAACATTCATATTTACACAAACAAGCCTTGACAGTACAGGGCTGAAAGCAAAATCAAAATCTACTTTTGCAAAATATAAAAAAAAAAGTCTGGAACAAGGCCTATCTGGAACCGTGCTGAAGGGGTCACTAACAGAGCAGTTTTTGAAGCAGCACTGCTTCTTGCTCACTGAACTCAGGCGATGGCACTACCTATGGGTAAATGAGTGTAGGCGGTAGCACTGCATATTTCCCAAATCACATGAGCGGTTCCCTGTAAACACCCAAAACACAATGAGAGTGAAAAAATCAAGTTAGAAGTTGTAAAAACAATATCAAAACTGATGAATCAACAAAAATACAGAGAATATAAAGTCAAGGTGTTGACTCATATCTGAAGAGATCTAATGATTTCAAACCAAAAATTCATGAATTTAGATGGTAGATATGACTAAAAAGATTGAATACTGGAGCTTGGATTCAGAAAAGTGTTAGAAGACTGAGGAAGATCAGATCAACTGAAGCTTGTATCTCCCAAAGGAGTCGCCAGATTTGTTATCAGGAATATTGCACCTTCTACGGACAGAAGCTGTTCCTCTGGTCTGAATGGTTCAAATCCATAACAAATGAGTCACAACTAGGTCGGAAGACTTCCCCTAGAATCTATAGATTCCTGGAATAAGATCTCTAATGGAAGACCTGCATAAACACATTAAACAAACGACAACATCAAAGATAACAGAAAACTATCCATAGATCTATATCAGTGACTAAGGAATCTGATAATACACATGTGATATTATAACATAATAGATATATGGGGAAGGAACCAACTTTGCATTAATAGATGAAATGAAAGAGTTTACAACCATTTTCCTTAGTGTCAATGCAGTCCTTCATGAAACTAACATCTCATCCCCGATAGCTCCAACTTGCTTGTCTATGCTCTCTAACGGATTAGGCTAGGATGTTAATTCAACAACATAACTCTACTATTTTATTCTCCCTCCAACCATGGAGTATGAGCTTAGCTTTATAGGGCTCAAAAGGATAGGAATGGTTGAGAAATAGGTGGGTGAGGTGGCCATGAGATCCCCAAATCATGGATCTAGAGCTTAACTGACCCAGGTGAATAGGGATAAGGCTAGTCACGAAGCTTTTTTTCTGGAATCTTCATGAAGCCTCCTCTTTTTCACTTTTTACCAAGGGCACCACTTATACTCCCTTATGACAGAGCGGTTCAAGGTGAGAACCACGCCAAAAACAAAGGTGAAAGGTGGTGGCACCTCTTGTCTTCCACATAACTTAGGTGGTGCTGTATAAGGTATCGCTTATAAGCTTAAGGGTAAGAGTGGTGCTGGATTTTTATATGTAGGATCAACATCTGGAACACTATTTTGACTTCAAGTTTGGGATTGATGGAAAATAAAGGTGTTAGAGATCTTATCACATGCTAGTGACAGGATTTGGGTATAACAGGGACTCTAAGATTATGGTGTAAATATTGAATTGAATCCTTAATGGAACCAATGTAAGTAAAATAAACATGGGCTAGAGATTGGATTTGAAAATGGAGGTGCACGCCTATAGCCTTCACAGCTCTATAAAGTGTATCCCTCATTATAAAAGGAGAGATGAAAACAACTCGTAGATTGTTTAGCCAATTGGGGGGTGGTACAAGAAATTTGGACGCAAAATCCGATGAACAAATCTGACGGAATCCGTTAAACATGAATGTCTCGTCGAATTTCACCTTCAAAATTATGAATTTTTTATCAAAGTTTTTTTATTTGATACATGGCATTGTTAGTTATCCGACGACCGTGGATTATATGACGACTACCGTCAATTATCTGATGAATTTCATTGATTATCCGACTTATTCATGGTAATGGTAACTAGGGTAATATCATTGGATATCCGATGAATTTTAAATTTTAAAAACTATAAATTATGGTAACATTATGACATGTTTTCTATACAAGTGACAATATGCATAAATTTTATTCTTTGCACGAACTGGTTTCTGTAAAAGAATACACAATTATTTCAGTTGTTTTTGTGATTAAAAATAGTGAATTTTGGAGATTGATTTTTTAAGATCGATAATCTTCATTCAGGATCTATATGAGAAAATGTCAAATAGCAATATTCCTGATCTAGATGAACAAAATCGACAATTTCTTGCTATATTGTGGGATGGACTAAAAACAAAGGGTGATGGAAAATGTTATTGTCCATGCAGTCAATGCATGAGCTTTAAAAGGAGAAGAATAAAGATCACAACAACCAGAAAACATTGTAGGGAACATGGACATGCTGAGGGGGGACATGAATGTCGTCCATTTGTAAGTTTTGCATTTTATATGTTTTTATATTGATTGCTTTTGTAAATGTATGTATTATTTTAATATTTCTTATATTAACTAATATCTATTGATGATTTCATGCAACTATAAAGGAGCTACGACATATCATCCAGAGGACGTGCTTTCAGAACAAGTACTGGAGGAACATGGAGCTATGAATAATGGAGAATAAGTTAATGATCGTATTGAAGAAGATGATCATACTCATAACATAGTTGAATATCATGGTACAATTACATTGAGCCATGATTCATTTAATGTTAGAATGGATGATTATCAACATCATCATAAAAATGATGACTTTGATGGTGTTCATGATTTACCTCTTCTTGAGAAGGCATACGAACCCATTTAAGAGGACTCCAACACAAATATTCTCTCTGCTATATTGTTGATAATGAACTTAAAGGTTATGAATGTCATTTCAAACACAT
Organism: Pseudotsuga menziesii; assembly: GCA_001517045.1. Lineage (NCBI taxonomy): Eukaryota > Viridiplantae > Streptophyta > Pinopsida > Pinales > Pinaceae > Pseudotsuga > Pseudotsuga menziesii. The sequence goes on from LPNX011089351.1 coordinate 144,969, forward strand.
CAGTCACAAGGAAGTTAAGGTATGTAATATATTCCATCACATATATATGATTGCGCTAAAGGCTATTATTGTTCGTCTAATAAAATTAGTGTTAATTCATAAGTCAAATTAATATGGATGAAATGTGTTTCGTTAATATTGTTTATATATTTATATATTAACTATATTTTTATTTTAATTTGCTGTAGCTTGATAACTGAATTTTTGTTACCATTGTCAAATATTTTACTTCGCACATTTTGATATTTATCTTCCATCATGAAAGAAATTGGAATGCAGTGTGAAGAAATTAATGCATACGACGATGACTATGTTATATATTATAATCAACATGAATTTGAAATTGAATGTTCGGAATGTCATATCAGTATATATTGAATAGATCAAGTAAGAAAAAGTTTCCTCGCAAGGTTCTTCGTTATATTCCCATTACTCCACGTTTGCAACGACTGTTCAGGTGTAAAAACATAACACAAATTTATGGATTACCATGCATGAAACAAAAGTCAAGATGCCATTATTTGAATTCCTACAGATGGTTCTGCATTTAGATATATGGAGGAAAAATGTCCTCACTTTAAAGAAGAACCTCACAATATTAGGATTTCTTTGGCAGCATATGGCGTCAATCCATTTGCAGAGATGAGACCCTCTTACTCGGTGTGGCCTATTTTTGTTATCAACAATAGCATTCCTCCATGGATATCAATAAATAGGGAGCACGTAATGTTATCGATGATTATTCAAGGTATGTGTCTACAATTTTTTTTCTTAATGTAGTGGAATCTCATTTGTCGTATTTTGTTGCATAATGTCATATATATATATATATATATATTTTTCTATTCATCATGGTTTATATATCTAACTGGTTGTAATAATTATATATTTTATATGTTCAAATCAATCAAGTAAGTACCAAGTTAAAGATATGAATGTATATATTGAACCTCTTATTGACAACCTACTAAAGTTATGGAATGGTATCACTATGTATGACGTATCTATACCAATATGACAAATGAAAATTCAATTCCATGAAATGCTTGTATGGACAATACATGATGCCCCAGGGTTAACCCATTTTTTTGGTTTTTAATTATAAGTTCCACTTTAATTGCATTTATTTTTATGAATTATTTAATGTATTATGCACATATTTATTTTAAATAATCCATTCATTTTATATATAATTATAATTGACATAGATAATCCATGTCTTTATATAGGTCTTCATAAAAAGGGAAAATTTGCATGTCCATTTTGTGGTCCTAAGATCAAATATCATCGTTCCAAAAGTTTAGGAAAGGAGGTGTTTGATGAGTATATGCACTTCCTCTCTAAGAATTATAGGTATCGAACTACTGAAATACATTTGTTCAATGGGAAACAAGAGACTACATTAAAATCGCAGAGAATGACACCTCACCTATGGAAGTTGCAATATAATAGAAATCGTCAAGGTACGTATGAATCATCGTATATGATTTGTTATGAAATTTTGTTTATTATGTGTTGTTTAGTGTAATTGACTTTGATTTTTGTAATTTATTTGTGAACTATGATTCATGATGGCTGTCGTGATCATGAAGGAATTAATGGGCTTCCACGTGGAATGAAAAGTTATCCTAAACAATTTAGTATGTTTCCCTACTATGAACACCTACAAATTGTTCATATGTTTAATACAATGCATATCGAAAAGAATGTGGCTGAAACATTATGGCGAGTATTGGATGGAAGGAGAGAGAAAGAAAAAATTGTCAAATTTTGCAATGACATTTAAGAATCCAACCATGCAATGAAAGACGTCATTCAATTTCATAGAAGCGGAGACCAAATTAATATAAACTCACTTCCATGGATGTTAACGGAGCAACAAAGTAATGTTGTAAAAGAAGTCATGCAAAAAATTAAATTTCCCACCGGATTTTGTGCGAAGATGAAGAATATCATAACAAAGAAAGGTGATTTTGTGGGGGTGAAAACACATGATTTATATATATTCATGAAGGCAGGGATAATTTTAGGAGCGAAATTTAGCCCAATGGGCTATTTTTAGAGGGTTTTCTCCAAAAAAAGATTCACCAGTTTGCATTTTTTGAAGCCCTGTTTCGCCCAATTTTGATGGGGTAAACTTTTTTCACCCTAAAAATAGCCAAATTATTATATAAACTATATAAAATCCTTGGAAATTAAAACATTTTTTAAAAAATATCGCCAAACATTTTATAGTTGGTTTTTTAAGAATTGGTAATATTCGCCAACATTTATACACTTTTAAATAAGTATGGTTCCTTAAAATCATCCCTGCATGAAGGTAATTATTATGGTATGCATATAATTATTGTTATATTAACGATATTCTAGTGTATATTATTGGTATTTTTTTGTCTACTTTTTGTAAATAAATGAAACGATTTGTACATTGTTACAGTATGTTCTACCTCTCTCTCTCTCTCCCAGACAACTTCAACAACAATGTCAAACAAGTTATATATAATGTCGGGAAATGCATGAGGTAAGTAGTGATTTTTTGCGTTTGATTAGTGTTTATTTAATTCATTGTAGAACTTATATTTTATATTTGTGTACTAATTCATGTTATGTAATACAATGTTTGTTTTTGTTAATCTCGTGATTGTTTTGCATCACTTGTAGATGGTTGTAATCTAAATAAATCCATAAAGAATATATAAAGTATAAGAGGAGATAAATTCCTCATCTCATGTGTGAAATGTAGAAGCGTCTAACTTCATATTTTTTCAATGCACAAGAAAAATACCTCATAGTCTAAGTTGAGGAGATTTAATTGTGTGGACCTGTACACTCAAGATCCACGTGGATGGTCGAGAGGCACTTGAAATTTTTGAAGGGTTTGGTTAGACAATGAGCATGTTCTGAGGGTTCTATGATGGAGGGATATATGGTATACCAAAATATGATGTATATTAGTGAATATCTTCCTAAATTGGCATCAAATCTCAATTTAGGTTGCATTTGTGATCTGTACTCTGTTGGAGGAGCTATTCGACCAACTGACTAAGTCAACTAGATGACTAAATCCACTAGCCGACTAAGTCGATCGACCGACTAATTAGAGATTAGGCCAGCCACCTAAGGTCGTGTCAGTTGACCAAACCGACTAGTAGTTATTTGTAACTATTTTTGTAAATAATATATATTAGGATGTTGAGCCAGTGCAGAACTCAGTTCAGTTCTGTGTATTGTATGAACTCTCATGTTATAATATAATCTGTTATTCTTACACCAGTGTTCTTTTCTCTTGTCTCTGATATGTTTGTATGCTTATAAATGTGTATTATTGGTAATCCTTTGTGATCCGTGAGATTACAACATTGGTTCCATTGCCAGTAGTACATATCTGAGATGAATACAAGCAGATGATATCAGAGAAGGAAATTAAGAACTGGTGGCAGCGCAAGATAACAAATTATTTGCAAAATTATGCGAGAAGAAATAGATTAACGATTGCTCAGGAAAAAGAAATATTCTTTACTAACACCCATGAGAAGTTCATAGAATCGGTACCCCATCTCTTGAAGAAACTTCTGGATGAAAAAGCCGGAAGCGAATAAAGAACAATAGCTACTAGATAGACTGATTTGAGGGGGAAGGACAAACCTGTCGAAGTCATTTGAAAAGATAATTGACGATTTCTGCAAGGAGCAAGCCATAGAAGAAAGAAGTTTGGTAGAATCCATTCAGAAGAAATTCTATACAGAACTTACCGAGCAGTTCCTATATTCCTTACCGACCTTGCTGTTCAAGTTCCTGATAGAAAAAGGAGTGGGTCATATTGTCGAACCTCGTCCATCTCTACGTGAATCTCCACAAAATACCAACTGGGAGGAGAAACAAAAGAAGTGGGAGAAATTCATTACTGAAAGGGAGTGGGAATATTTCCTAAGTAAGTAAACATAACTATCCGAGCTTTCTAAATCATCGGGTAGGCAATGGGGGGGTAGCTAGTCGTATGTCGGGGTAAAGTAAAAAGGGATTCTAGTTGACTAAACAGAGGTACCATCACTAGCAATGAAAAGTCGACCTAAAAAGGAAATCAAACAGACAGTGATACACAAAGGTACGATGGATTTACAGAAGATATAGAGGGAGAAGAGGCTGAAAAGGAGGGAAGAAAGAAGATAAAGAGCTATATCATTGCAAAGAGGAATGAGTACTAGGGTGATAGACCAAGAAAGAAATCCGCCAAATTTGGGTCATGATCGACAGGAAGAGGATGTCGATGAAGAAGCATCACCCATGGAAGAAGATCTGTGGATAGAGCAACAAGAAGCTCTCCAAATAGAAGTCCCTCAAGAGATAAGACCTTTGTCCACAATGAATTCGAGTACTAGAATACAAGCCATTGTCGAAGAGGACCTTAGACTAAGAGCTGGTGAGTTTGGTATATGGAGCCGACTAGACGGTGAGGTAAACAATGATAGTCATCTACTTATTCGTCGACTAGAAGAAGGAAACTAGGTCACGCTTCAGGCATACCCTTCCAATCGAAGTATCCATTTACTTTACCCGACACATGAAGGATCACCCCCCCTGCCAAATACAGCTTTGGAGAATACAGAAAAATATGAACTGCAGACAAATAATTGCAGTTGGACATCGACAGGAGAAGTCGACCCCAACCGAATACTTGTCGACGAAGAGATGACAAAAAAACAACCAACGAAAATAAGAGTTTTGTCAACAATAGCTTTGCAAAAAAAGATAAACACAACATCCCACTACCACCACCCCTAGCACCGCCACCTCCTGAAGAAGACAGCGACAGCAAATCCGAAATGGGTCGCGGATCAGCGCATATCCCTCTATATGAGGGCGACGAAGATCCCAGATGACATTGGTTCATCTATGAGTCGACATGGGAGGCCAACCAGGTTACAACAGAATAAAAATAGATGGCACAGTTCACTGGTGGATTGAGAAAAAGAGCTCTAAATTGGTATATGACCTTTACTGAGAGAACCCCCAATGCATCCAAGGCAAAAATTAAGGCGCAATTTCTATCATTCTTTAAAAATCTAGATGCTAAATATCTGGTAGCTAAAAAGTTAAAAACAACTTTGCAAAAGCCAACAGAATCCATCCGAGAGTACAACAAATGCTAGAAAGATCTTCTCAGCCAACTCGATTATGTAATTGATGAACAATTACTAATTCATTGGTTTCTTGCAGGTCTTTCAAATAAAATTCAGCGGCATATAAGCCTGGAGACATTCAAGACATATAAATATGCACTTACTAAAGCCTTACAACTGAGACATGGATGAAGACTTCCCGACATATCCCATGGATACTAGGCTGGAAGAACAGCTCGAGATCATGTAGAAATCTTTAAAAGAGCTAAACCTTAAGAGTTAGGACATCTGGTGCATGAAATGATCAACGGATGGACATTCGAAAGATAACTATCGACAGGACATTAGCCGACAGGATGTTCGATTTGTGCAAACAAAATATTTTTGCGACATCTGCCAAGAGCATGGAGAGTACACCACAAAATATTGTCCATTAAACATGAAGAATGGTAAAACATCATGGTGTGTAATATGTGAAACTAAAAATCATACCACCACTGACTACCTCCTAAATTTAAAAAATCGACAAAATTACCAGGCAGTCTATCAGACAAACGCAGTTGCGTAGAACAATGAGAACAATCAATGAAGCAATGCTCAAAATGAACAAAACAATCAAAGGTGAGATGGTCGTCGATATGAGCATTGGTTCGACAACCAACGTGGAGGATATGGAGGTCGAGGTCAATTCTCTAGGAATCGCAACAATCGACCACGTCGGCCCATCCAATGTTTCACGTGCTATAAAGAAGGTCACCGTTACGCAGAATATCCATACAAGGATAGAAATAACTTGAAATTATGTACTAGTTGTGGAGTAGGGGATCACTCATTAAAGGATTGCCCTACTATGCTGAAAAAAATAAATAAAAAGAAAAATGTTAATGTCTTGTCGTGCGTACAAAAACATGATATTATCAATACAAAGAATTTGCATATAGTAACCTGACAAGGGACAAAAATTGGGAATGATAATCCACAAATAAGCAAAGTAAAAGAAAATAATGATTATCCTGATCCAGTTAAACAAAAACAACTGTATACAGACACGATGAATGTATTTAGAGAAATTGTTTGACAAGAAGAAGATGATGATAATCGACAAAGCACAATAAAAGAATTAATACACTTAGTACAAAAAGATAAAACAGTATCTCAATTCATTGACTTGAGGTATAAAATAAAACACAACAATAACACCGAAAAACAAACAAAGAATATCTGCAGCCTAAACCAAAAAGATAAAAGTGATGTGGACCCACTTGTTGACCTAGAAATTGAAGGGCACCATGTCCGAAAAGTTGTGCTCGACTTTGGATCACAAGTAAATATTATGCCTCGTGACACTTGGGAACAATTGGGCAGACCTTGACTATACGAGTTGGGCATATACCTAAAAATAGCTGACCAAGGCTTGATTGAACCTATTGGAGTCTGGAAAAATGTTGACACAACAATAAAAGGAATATCGACTAAAGTTGATTTTGAAATTATTGACCCTAAAAAAAGATCTAGCTCATTCCTAGTGTGAGTAGGTCGCCCCTGGGGAAGAAAAACAAAAGCCTCGATATCCTTAGACAAGGAAAGGATAAAACTAAAAGGGAATGGACAAAAATTCATAGTACCTATCCATCCATCCCAAGGAGAACCTTGGATAGAACCTATTGATTAATAATTCGACATCCGAAAACTATATCAGATCCAAAACAACGAGGACTACACAAAACCTAATATCTATGGTGAACTACACTTAGGGAATTAAGATTCAGTAGGGTACAACTCAGATGCAGAATTATATGATTGGGAAGTCGAGAACTACGAAACACAGGAAAGAGGATGCTGGACAATTCAAAAAGTACAGAAGAAACCAGTCCAATAGTGCTTTGTGGTGTCCATCGTCCCAAAAATATTTGAAAATAAAACTAGGGAATATCCTACCATGAAACCAACAAATACAAATATCACACAAATCCCAAGATATAAAGAAAGAGAATCACCATCCATGCACATTGAACAAGTATCAAGGAACGTTGGTGAACATGGCTGACTCCAAATCCTAGTGGAAACTTTCACAGGATAAGATGTTAGATGGTGGGATACCCATCAATCAAGACTGCAAACATGGAAAACAACTTCGACTTACTTTATAGAAAGATTCGAAGGAAAGAAGTTAACCAATCAAGCCCAAATACCTATATTTATCCAAGGTCAGGATCCAGAAGACCACATAAGAACATGTGAAAAAGAATGGAAAAGACTTGGGTATAAGGATGAACGTACATGGCCACACTTATTTCCATCAACGCTATCCGACTTACCAAATAAATGGTACAAAATGGAAGAGGATCGAGGCGAAACATTCTTATGGCATGAATTAAGAGAGAATTTTATCAAAGATTTTAGCTTCATACCATAGGATGAAAACTTGATCGAAACTGCAAAACAAATCAAGGCATTTGTAGAACTGACAGATAAAAAAACCCTAAAATATGACCGACTGAGAATAAAATGCAATAATATACAAACCGAGACAATACCACAATCAACAAGACTACAGATGGAAAATAAAACTACGGAAGGAAAAAGCTTTAGATGGAAATCAAACCATGTTGAAATAACAAAACCAATTCGCACAGTACTCAAAGTCGAGAGAACAGATAAGGAAGACACCGACTGAATGACTGCAGCAGACTTTCCTGCTACATTTTCACAGTTTAAATAAGGGAGTCGACTAATCGATGAAACAAAAGCACTTGAATGGTTGGACACTAAATTGAAAACTAAAGAAGTCGACATATCAAATGATGATCGACCAAAAATAGCAAAAATTAGAGACTACTGGACTAAAGCACAAACAATGGAAATAATAAACCTACTAAAAGAATTCCAGGATGTATTTGCTAGAGAATACAAGGATCTCAAAGGTCTAGTACATGAAATGGGTGAAATGAAGATCGAAATTAAACCTGATGTTCGACCTGTAAAGAAAGTACCATATAAACTAGCTCATAAATACAAAGAGATAGTCAAGAAAGAGATTGATAATATGCTTGCAGAAGGAATTATCTACCCTATTGACCAATCAGAATGGGAAATTCCAATGGTTGTTCAACCAAAGAAACATGATCCAACCACGTTAAGGATTTGTGTCGACTTCAGAGAACTTAAGTCCCAGCAGAATTAGAGGAAATAGCTCAGTTCTTAGAACATGGACAAGCACTAGAAGGCATGAGTACGAAGAAGAAACAAATATTAGCCATGAAAGATGCACCATATAGCATAATAAATGGATTCTTGTATAAAATGGGTATGGATGACATCCTCAGAAAATGTGTACTAGAACATGAAATAAATAATTTTATGTATGAGGCACACTATGGATCGGCGGGAGGACATTTTCAAGTAGACACAACTGCCAAGAAAATCCAATAGTCAGGATTATGGTGGCCGACACTTTACAAAGACTGCAAAAAGTTTGTAAGCCAATGTGATATATGCCAGTGACTAGGTCAACCTTTTCCTAGCACAAAAATTCCATTAATGTCCGTAAACCCAAGTTTGACATTTGAAATTTGGGCCATCGACTTCATAGGACCATTTCCCATACCAGCAAAAAGAAGAGGTGCAAGGTACATAATAACTGCAGTAGAGTATGTAACTAAATGGGAAGAGGTAGAACTGGTCGACACATGTTCCAGTGAGATAACTGCTAAATTCATATATGAAAATATAATCATCAGGTTTGGGTGCCCAATAACCCTAATTAGCGACCAAGGCTCACACTTCATCAATAAAACCGTCAATGCACTGATGGACCAGTTCAAAATCGACCACCGATGGAGTACAACTTATCACCCTCAGTCGAATGGAGCAATTGAAGAATTTAATAAAACATTAGAAAAAGGTCTAACAAAAATATGTAACACAGATAAAGACGATTGGGATGAAAAGATACCTGCAGTACTATGGGCATATAGAATAACATACAAGCATTCAACCGACCAAACACCGTTCTGACTAGTTTATGGACAAGAAGTAGTAGTTCCACTATATTTTTGACAACAGACACTTATTATTGCAGAGATTTTACATGTCGATGTCGAACAAGGAAGGAAGGACCAACTGATACAATTAAGTAAACTAGAAGAACAACAACTGATTGCTTTACAAAATCAAGAAATCCAGAAACAACAGCAGAAGGCATGGCATGATCGTAACATCAAAAATAAGAACCTGTCGGTAGGGGACCTGGCCTTATTATAGAATAGTCGAGTAAAAGGAAAACCCAAAAAGATACATACAGAATGTATGGGACCCTATGTTGTCGAAGAGATTCATACCAACAGATCAGTCTAACTAAGGACATTACAAGGCATAGTATTTCGAAAACTTGTTAATGGTGCCTGACTAAAGCAGTACAAAAACTAAAAAAAAAGAAGAAGAAGCATATAACGACCATAAAGGTTAGACAAAAAAAAACTATAAAAATCTGGAAAAAAAATCAAAAAGACAAAAACAGGACCAATACCTTAACTAGGATGACAGGAAATCAATGTTTTGACAGCCGACATTACACCCACCTAAATACCATCATCGACCGTTCTCAGGATCGACATCAACCAATGACCCTGAAAGTCACATCACGCCTTCATGACTACGAGCTCCAAAAATCAAATCACCATTAATGCAAACTCAAGTGATCGCATTGGACCATCACGTCCACCATTAATACACCCATCGATTAAAACGTCAAACGCATCACCTATAAATAATGGACAAGAAGAGGATCATTTATAGTATTTTGAACGAAGAGAGAAACTGAGCAAACAGAAAACCGAGAACCAAGAAACTCTAAGAAAAGTCGAACATAGAACCGACAAAATGGCACCAAAACAAACCAGAGCTGTAACCAAGACTAAAGAAATACAAACTGTTGAGACCCCATTAATGAGCAGGCTGAGAAACATAAAGAATGCCATGGTTCAAGAGACCTCATGGGAAAAAACATGGGCCGAGATCAAGGAATGGGCCTATGTCGACAAGAAAATAACACTAGCCATGGATAAGATCAACCAAAGTACTATCATGAACGACATGAACACATCGTTCATGGAAAGTTTTGGAGGGATGAAGGAAAAAACCATTAAATTCATTATAAGCCGATACCACAACGACGGGTTCTACTTCGACAAGCCAATCGAGATCTTTGGTGAAACAATATATAAATTGACTGGTTTATCCAACCAAGGTGACCCAGTACTAGTTGGGATAAAGGAAGGATTGGTAGAGCAACTTATGGGATCACCATTGGGTAAAAACTCAAAAGGGATAATGATTAGCCAGATACAAGCCCAAACGTCAAAAATTGTGGCTAAAATAATAGCAACAGGGCTTACACCCACAGGTAGAGGAAGTGACCTAAAATTGGACATGTTAGAGGCAGTGGATACCATTGCAGATACAGGGAAAATATACAAATGGGCTGAGTATGTTGCCGACATGCTCAAAGGGATCTGTGAGAAGTGTCAAGAGTCGAGAGGGATTATAAGGTTCCCGTCCCTTATAATATGGATAGTAATGTGCTACTTGTGCCCTGTCAGGGACAAGTAGTTCCAAGAACCCACAAGATTCCATATGTGGAGGTTCAAACCATTTACCCAGACTGGAACACTAAAGGAATTGGAAAATGGAAAAGTGCTATTGGAGAATTGGTTCCAACAACTTAAAATCTAGACAACCAGATGTAGGGTACCCCAAAACTTTCGATGAAGTCTGCCAAATATTGCACATATACAACTGGAATTGGACCATACTGCAATATGGTATATGCAGGGTGCTAAAACAAAAGCAAAGACTCTCGACTACTATCCAACAGTCAAAGAGATCTTTCGGGAGTTAGCTCGACAGTCTGGCACGAAACTGACAATACCAGCGAGAGCCAAAGAAGCAACCCTAGTGATAAAAGAGCCACTCACCGACCAAGAAAAAGAAGAATACTATGAATTTTGGTTGTACATCAACACATTCGTGTCGGAGGAAACACCAGTTGACTGCATATTACTATCATACCACCGACAAGGGAAGGGACACATAAATAGTAGCAGGTAATCAATCCAGCTGAGAAAAACGTTGGCCCAACTCAACAACAGGGGGGAGAAAAAAGACCAGAGGTCAACACAGAAATTGAAAACCCCAAGTATGCTATAACCAAAGAAAACGTTTGCAAACTGACAAAGGAAATAGCAGCCTCAAGGAAGAGGAGAAAAAATCAGGAACAAGGACAGGGGAAGGGAAAGCGCAAGCTTATCATCGTGGAATCATCAGAAGATGAAGACAAATTAGCATCCACAGCCATCAACATCATAGAAGACGACACATCAAATAAAATCCCGATGGAAGCACAGTTCCAGAAATTTGTTGAAGTAGGACCACAACAAGGTCGGCCAAAAAAGGCAAAGAGCACGAACACCTCCACAACCGAAAATGTTGTTGACTTAGTATCAACACCCCCAACCCCATCTCCGACTCAAATAACACAGGAATAAATTCCAAATCTTACTTCAATAATCCCAATTGACATATGCAAAAATGTTATGCCAAAAACCTTGAAGGAAAGGTTCAACCGAGACAGAGACTTCTAGGCGTACATTGAAAAATTGACTGAGCTACTTACCTCTGTCCAAAATATCACCACCAAAGTGCCCCTGTTTGAAACTGGTGGATATAGAAAACCCATACCTCAACTGGGCCAAATACCTCAGAGGCTGAAGACTATGGAAACTTTAAAATCAACATTTGCAAGAAACCCTGACAAGACAGCTGAAGTTGTCGCAAGTCGGACTACATCCCTCATCCAAACTGACATCGACAACCCTCCACTAGCCAATGAACTGATAGGAAATGAGGAAGAGGAGAACATATATGAAATCAATCGAGAGATTGATGAAATTTTCTCCGACATCCCGGAAGGTGCACCTCCATAGATTGATGACCCATCACCCGGCCACATTCCTACTACTCCAATCACACCCGACCATTCACCATCACCGCCACCCCCTAACCCAAAACCTTCAACTGAAATAGCTGCACTTGAAACACCTCTACAACAACCATCAGTACCAACAACATTTGTATCTAGACCCTCTATACAAAACCCACCAGATACACAACCAGCAGCAACACTCATCCCGCAGACCCAACCAGAAGTTCCCCTTACCACTGCAGGTCAGCAACCAGACAACCCTGTGCCAAAAAATATCACTCTTATAGGTACACAAGTACAACATCAAGTAGATAAAAATCATAAGAGGAAGAGATATAGAAATAAGAGGGACCATCAAACCCAAGCAACAATGGTTCACATCAACCAAATTGGGTCGACCACTGCAGTCAACGCAACTTAGCTGAGGGATGGAGAGTTGGGGAAACTCTTGGAAACCCTGGCTATTGAAGAAAAAACAAGAAGCCATAAGAGACGCAAGGAGCTTGAAAAAAATGAAAGAGAACAAGTTGAGTTCCTAAACAAGTGCAGAAACCTTGCGCAGTCTGTGATACTAGGACCAACAGAGCTCGACACCGACAAGCCACTAGAGAAAACCTATCAGCTATTCAAAAGCATGGTGTCGGCACTACAGACACAGATACAGAACACCAGAGAAGAGCAAAAAGAAGAAACAACCCGACTAGTGATGCAGTAGCATACAACTTTCTCCGAAGCTTACAAAGTGCTTCAAGATCATATGGAGGAGTCGGTCATCATAGAAGGAGTACTACGAGATTGGCCTGCTTATTACAGGAAAGTATTCCACCAGACCCGATAGACATGACAGGAAATACAAGCACTAGAGAAGAGGAAGAGCACGGAATAAGCACTCAGAAGCACCATTGAAGACCAAATCATTCTTGAAACAAACAAACTGCAGAAACTTGAGCGACAAGCACACCAATGGGTGCAACAAGAAATTCCGAGATTATAAAAATTAGATATCATCTATCCGCAAATGAAACGACTTTTGGAGACAGTAGAAGAAAAATAACAGCTTTTGGGTCTCAACATGGAAAGGATAGCAGACCTTTCCATTCAAGAGAAGATGTCGACACTATCAAGCCTTACAACATTAACAATCGACATCCAGAAAGTATTGCAAAGTTGGACAGAATTCCAACATTAGCTGGCCGTGACAGCAGAAGAAATTGTCGAAGTCTATGTATAGAAACGAACAACCATACGAATTCACAGCCCATAAAATAATAAACAAACGAAATAACTACTTAGATAGCCAAATATTTTTTGAGTACCTCCCTTGTTCTTCGGGACGAAGAACAATTTGTTCATGGGGAAGATGTTGGAGGAGCTAGTCGACCGACTGACTAAGTCGACTAGCCGACTAAATCCACTAGCTGACTAATTCGATCAGCCGACTAATTAGAAATTAGGCCGGCCACCTAAGGTCGTGTCAGTTGACCGAACTGACAAGTAGTTCTTTGTAACTATTTTTGTAAATGATAAATATTAGGCTGTTGAGCCAGTGCAGAACTTAGTTCAGTTCTGTGTATTGTATGAACTCTCATGTTATAATATAATCTGTTATTCTTACACAAGTTTTCCTTTCTCTTGTCTCTGATATGTCTGTATGCTTATAAATGTGTATTATTGGTAACCATTTGTGATCTGTGAGATTACAACACACTCCAATAACAATTTCGAAGGGGAGTACCCAAAGGGGAAAGGTAGATCGAGGAGGGTGAAAGGTAATTATTAGCTAGTGTAGATTAATTAATATAATACATTTGACTATTGATTTTTATGTATATATCATACATATTCTATTTTTAATATTCAATATTTATCAATTAAAAGTGTATACTTTGTTAAGTGAATATACATTTGTATTGAATTTTAATTTGATTTTTGTCAAACAGTTGGTCGAGAGTAGGATGCACTTCATTATACACTGCAAACAATATTGACTAGATGAAGGTTTGGATTGAACTATGTGAACAATATGGTCATCGAATGTCATGGGAATATGTGGCTTCATTGGTTAAAGCAACACATCGCGATGGAGATACCAATCTTACACAAAAGGAAATTGATTTAGCATATGGTTTAAAATATAAGCAGACAAGCATATTAATAAACCACACTATTTATTTTTTTGTAAACATATTGATGTACACGTTGATTTTTTCCCTGTAGGGAATAAACATGCACTTAATCATAAATGGATCATCACGATGAAATATTTATGTGTATGTCTTGTTGTAGCTAAAACACCATAAGGCTATGTGGTACAATGGATGGAAATATCGCATCAAAAAGTTGGATGAAACAAAGAAAACATCATATTGTGGGATATTTTGAGTATTTGAGGTGACCAATGTTTCTTATAGAAGTGATAGACATCCAAAAGTCTCACAAAATTGATACTATGGGTATTTGGAAGATATTCTTCAATGTGACTTTAACTTATTCAAGGTATTTATGTTCATTTTCAAATGGTACAAGTTATGATTGAATCAATGCGATCTTGATAAAACTATTATTGAACATGATAATGGATTTACCATGGTTAATGCAAGATTGTTTGAGCCAGGAACAGAACCCTATGTTATTCCAAGCCAATGTGAACATGTATTTTACTCTAAGGTTCCAGGTAGAGGGGGTTGGTCATTTGTTGCGAGACATGATCCAAGGGGAGGGATGGTAAAGTATAACATAGAGGAAGGTAATGAAGAGGGTATCGAAGAAGAAGATGATGTTGATTATGATCAAAATGAGTTATATGATCATGTTCCATAAGAAGATTTCAAATAATTAGTTGAATCAGATGGTGTAGCATACAATGTCCATGAACATGATATTGACGTTAACAGGATTATCGTAACTGACATCGATGATGATGATGATATGGCCAATCCTTACAATGTTGACTCTGTATCGGATGATACAGATGATGACCTAGATGAAGAAGATGATGAAGTCCATTGAAGTGTATTCCTTAATATATCTACTCTATACATTTTGATTTAATATTTATATAGAATTATTGAATTTTATTGGTACGTATAAATTAGCTATTTCTTAGTATTTTCACCACTTTCCCTATATGCTGGCATATTTGTTATAATTAGAGGCATTGCTTCTTAAGTATGAAAAAAACCACAATTTGTTTACATAGATTTTATCGAGTTATGGGGAATTGAGAGTGATGTGAGGGGGAGGGGTGAGGAGGGGCCACAAGAGCTTCCACCTTCATGTGGGTGGCCCTATTCATGAGAGAATATTAAATTATTCTTGAAACAAAGAGAATATCAGTAAGTCAATGCGCAATAATCATGCTAACCCAAATGGAATGCTTGGTCATGTATTGCATAGGGCCAACGTTGATTTTTTTTTAATTTGTACTTGCTTGGATTGAAATTCAACATGGTTAGACTAGAAACACACATTGACGTTGTGGGAGGGTTTCCAGACTCAAACATGATTGGCACTCTAGTTTATCATGTACTTGACCCCGCATATGTAAGATACCTAAACAATATATTACTATTATTATTAATTTATTTAACAATTAGGTTAATTAGTATTAATGGTCAAAGGTCACCTCTTTTCAAGGTCCGACCATTCATAGGTTAGCTTCCATATATAATGTAAGCATGTCAATGTAATAATCATCAATTCAATAATATATATATATATATACATATATTATCAATTATGATAATCATGTATGGATGAAACCTTACAAGTGTTATCAGAGATTCAGGCTCTCGCTCACACTTGCACTCATTACTCAAGGACATCTCTCATTCCGCTCCACATTCCAATATTCCCCACACTACGTGCACCGCTTCTTCTTGCTTCTCCCTCCCTCTTTTCTCTCTAACTCTACACGTTGGAATACTCCTTGACAAAAGAAGGAGTCTGCATTGCTACTCATGACAAAAGAAGGGACTACGACCAAAAAAGAAGAAGATGTTACTACTTCTAAGCTCTTAGGTCAAGAAGTGTTGGGATCTACACCCTCAATAGAAGAAGTAACTATGAGTCTCGAGTTAACAAGTCAATATGAACAAGGGACTACTATGACTCCTACATATTTAAGTAGGGATGAATATAAAATTGCTACTACCCCAAGGAAGGAAAGGAAGTCGAAAGAAGATGTTGCGACTTTAGAGTGCTCAGGCCGAATAGAGATGGCATCTGCATCAGCACTCACGTCAAAATAAGGGATTCCTATCATAAAGGAACAAGCTATGTCAACTCCCAATTTATCAGGTCAAGCAGAGTTGGGGTCTGCATCGACACTCATGACAAAAGAAGGGACTACAACTAGAAAAGAAATATAAAAAATCTACATCAAAATAGAATGTCAAAAGAACACCATGGAATTAGGGAAGAATATGTGAGGACTCCTGAGTGCTCAGGCCGAATAGAGATGGCATCTGCATCAACACTCACATCAGAAGAAGGGATTCCTATCATAAAGGAACAAGTTATGTTGACTCCCAAGTTCTCAGGTCAAGCAGATCTGGGGTTTGCATTGGCACTCATGAAAAAGAAGGGAATACGACCATAAAAGAAGAATATGTTATGACTTCTGAGTTCTTAGTTCAAGAAGTGTTGGGATCTACACCCTTGATAGAAGAAGTAACGGTGACTCTTGAGTTACCAAGTCAAGAGGAACAAGGGACTACTGCGACTCCTACGTATTTAAGTAGGGATGAATATAAAATCTCTACCACCCCCAAGAAGGAAAGGAAGTTGGAAGAAGTTGTTGCAACTTTCGAGTGCTCATGCCAAATAGAGCTAGCGTATGCATTAGAAATCGCATCAGAATAAGGGATTCCTATCATAAAGGAACAAGCTATGTCAATTCCGAAATTATCAGGTCAAGCAAAGTTGTGGTCTGCATCAAAACTCATGACAAAAGAAAAGACTATGACCAGAAAAGAAGAATATGTTACGACTTTCGAGTTCTCGGGTCAAGAATTGCTGGGATCTACACACTCGACATAAGAAGTAATTGTGACTCTCGAGTTACCAAGTCAAGAGAAATAAGGGAATACTGTGACTCCTACGTATTCAAGTAGGGATGAATATAAAATCACTACTACCCCCAGGAAGGAAAGGAATCTTGGTTTACTGACTCCTTATACCCCTCCTCACAAAATATCCATACCGATAGACACCAAGTGGGGTAAGAAAATACATCCCAACTACAAACCTCAAAATGCGATACTTAATAAAAAAGTATGCATGCATACTTGAAGTTAGTTTTGGCTTCTTAGAAGGTAGGGAAGCAAGGCACACTAATACGCCACCTGAAAAATCTATAAAATTGTCCAGTGAAATTCTAGAACAAGGACTTGTTAAGAAAGATGATAACAAGAACAATGAAACATAATAAGTAGAAGATATTGATATGAAATATCAAGACAATATTGACAATCACAATGTCAATATCAATTTTAAATAAAATGATGTTGTCGTAGAAGTCAATGAATTCAATAACGTCAATGTTAACAACAATTATGAGAGAATTGAAGTTGAAGAAGAAAGCAATGATGAAAATAAAAGTTTTAAAGATGACCTTAATCATGATAACGTAGAAGAAAGAAACCTAGAGGATGGTGAGACACATGATGAGATGAACATTCTATTAGTAGTCACAACTCAAGATGTTCTAGAATTTCAAAAGGTTCCCAGAGAACAAATAAAGACAAGCTTGTTAGACAAGGAAGGAAGTACATTATTAGTAGTTTCCACTACGGATAAGAAAACCATATCAAAGCATGTAGAAATATAAAAAATATACATCAAAATAGATGGTCAAAAGAACACCATCGGATTAGAAGCTCAGAAGAATACTCCATATAGTTGTTATGTGTTCAGCTACATAATCATATGCATGAAAATATTTGAATGGAAATGCGACCAAATATTTCAAGAACTACTAAACACTGGCACCATTATTCATGGCAAGAATTCCAGTTGTAGCACACTCATAAGAAGATTCATGGAGAAATATTTTCAGAGAAGGATGACTTGTAATATACCTAAATAGTATATTACTATTATTATTAATTTATTTAACAATTTGGTTAATTAGTATTAATGGTCAAAGGTCACATCTTTTCAAGGTCCGACCATTCATAGGTTAGCTTCCATATATAATGTAAGCATGTCAATGTAATAATCATCAATTCAATAATATATATATATATATATATAGAGAGAGAGAGAGAGAGAGAGAGAGAGAGAATCATGTAAGGATGAACCCTTACAACATATAATAAGTGACATGTGAATGGGGCCAACGTTGTTTTTTTTTTAATCTGTAATTGTATGGACTAAATTTGGCATGGTTACAATAGACATGTGTGTTGTCGGTATGAGAGGGTTTCAAGACTCGAACATGACTCACACAAACAAATATTCGGCAATCAAATAATGTTGGATCCAGTTCGGATGATACCGATGTGGACTTAGATGAAGAATATGATCAATGACATTGAAGTGTATGAGGTATGCGGTTATATATATTCTATATTGATTTATTAATAAAATTATAGTCTACATGTTATAATGGTAGGTAATTATTAATTGTTCTTAATTTTTATTCCATATTGTGTGTCGACATATGTTGTAGGTGACGTGGGATGATGCCACATGGTATCCAAGGGGAGACTCAATAGACTCAGGTGGTAGATAAATTTATTAATACATAAGTTTTAATGAAAATGTGGTAATTATAAGAGCTGACCAAGTAGTAGGTGATATATGTAGAATTGGTGTAACTTCCTAATTGGAAATCCAAATGGGTATAATATTGATATACCATATCCCATCCTTGAATTTATTTCAGAAAAAGTTGCACATACTTCATCATCATTGCATACCATTGATTGCTAAAGAAAAGAGTTTATATTGGGAAAAGCCACAAGAACAACAATTTGAATAACTGAAGAAAATGATTGACAACACTTTGGATGATTAAGATTATTATTACTTTGTGACTGTGTTTATAATTGAGCATGGATTTATTTTCCCTTATGCTCTTGAATGCATATTTTTCTATGCTTTGCATCAAGTGAAATCATGATTTATGTTTTTAGTCTCTTTTAAATTTCATCTTTCTTGTAGTTGACTCTAAGAATGGTAGTTTAATGATTTTCACATTTATGTTGTGGGTTACAAGTTGTAGTTTATTGATTATAAGTGATTAAAATTGATTTAATGTGTTTTTCTATGATGTAGTGCATGATATTTCAAAGAAACACCATTATAAAATTGGTAGTGAAGTAGTCTTATTGTCTTGCAAGAAAATATCTTGTTTCTAGATGTCTCGTTGTAAAGTTTTGAAGTGTGACAAGGTGACTTTGATAATTCTCTCTCTTAGTTGATGTGGTGTTGAAGGAAAACAAGATTAAAGTAAACCTTGCAATTAAAGTAATTTTCCTCATATTCCAAAGGTTTCTTCCATACATAAAACCCATTAACTCTACATTCACAAAGGATGGAAGTAACTTCTTAATGTCCATATCTATGCATAGTATTGTATAAGGAGGGTTTGAAATGTAGCTTACCAACCATGATGATGATGATTATGATGACAAAGACACCAACCATGATGACGATGCTTATGATGATGACGATGACAACGATAACGATCTTGTTGTTTACGATGATTGTGATGATAAAGAACGATGACAATGATTATGATGGGGATGGTGGTGATGATGATGATGATACTGATCATGATGATGGTGATCCCTATCATGATGACAACGACGAGGATGATTATGATGATAATGAAGATGGTGACTATGATCATTTGTATACTGATGATGATGGTCGTGATCATGACAACGACAATGACCATGATGATGATGCTTATGATGACGATGATGTTGTTGATTTTTATGACAATGATTATCATGAGGATGATGATGATGATGTTCTTTATGATGATTGTGATGAAATCAATGATGATGACAATGATGACAAAAATAACGATGGTGTTGTGTATGATGATGATGATTACTAATGATGACGATGTTAAAGATGATGCTTTTGATGACAATGATGAAAATTATGACAATGATGGTGGTGATGGTGATGATGGTGATCATCATCATAACTGATGTCACTAATGTCATCATCGCTGACATCCTCATTAAATTTTTAATTTAATTATTTTTTAATTAAAATTCATTTTCCAATGTGTATATACTAAAAATTACATAAATATATAAATGTATAGCAAATCTCTCTATATATAACAAATAACAAATTTAAAAAAACAAACAATAACATATATATATATATATGTATATAACAAACATACAATATTAAAACTCACCTTTGAACCTCCCGCACCAAAGTAATGAGTTTAGTGATCAGTCATGAGCCGTGAGTAGAGAAGAGTCATGAGCATTGTGAGCCATGAGCGTTATGAGTCGTGAGCATTGTGATCCCTAATCATTATGATCGATGACTGTTGTCAGCCCTGATTCGTGATCCCTAAGCATTGTGAGCTGTGAGCATCGTGATCCCTAAGCGTTGTGAGTCGTGAGTGTTGTGAGCCGTGATCTGTGAGCATTGTGATTCATGATCCATGAGTTGTGAGCCCCAGGTTGTGAGCAGAGCAGACTAGAGAAGAGTCATGAGAAGAGTGGAGCCGAGAAGAGTCATGAGAAGAGTGGAGCCGAGAAGAGTCAGTTCTGAGTAGTGAGTAGAGCATAGCAGAGTTGGATTGTGATTGAGGAGAGGGAGGCCGAGAAGAGTCACTCTGAGAGGAGCCAATGCCTCCCGTATCTGTGAGTACCTTGCCCTAAATCTTTTAACCTCTAAAATGAATTGTTTATATTCAGTGAACTCGTTATTGGGTTTTCAAAATTCGTATTTGGTTCAGTTTCATTAAATTTTGTAAACCACTTGGGATTGGGTTTCACCATTCATAGATTTTTCTTGGCAACATCGAAATAATGTGAAGAATATGTTATCCATAGACCCAAATTGCCAATGCTTTGAAACATCTTAATTATTTGGGATTGAAATATATGATATTAATATCCTTTGTTAAACAATCAAATTTAAAAAATAAAAATCATTAATAAGGTTTAAGGACAAATTTCACTATGTTATTGACACCATTTTTGTTTCGAGTATTAAATATTTCACTGTTTTGATCTGGATTTAGACTCCATTTTCCCATTGAAAGGAACTGATCCTTTACAAAATTATTTTCCCCTTAGGATATAAAGTCTTCTTTGCATGAAATGTTATTGTCTTTCTAGTGGTTACCTTATCATTTATAGCAAGACCTGTACATCTAGGGTGCTTTTAAATAATCAAATCTTTTGCCCTACTATCCCTTATCCTAGATCCTGAACCTTGACTTGACAACCTTTCTTGATATAGGGTTTGTTTTTGGATTTAGGCCATTATCAGTAGGAGGTTCAAACAACATCACATCACATCACATACACCAATAACTCATGCTAAAACTATATAAATAATGGGTGCATATGCTTGGAACTCCTCTATAACATAACATCAATGCTACCAAGGTGTAATCATATGCAAAATAGTCCCATAAGCTAAGGCCCTCAATGTATATATAATGTATTACACCAACAATATCTATACATGCCACAACCTTGATCATGTCATAATGATCAAAATGATAATAGAAGAACCATGTAAAGTGCTATCTCCTCAAGAACAAATAATACACCGAATACACCCAAACACTACAATACACTATAGTTGAAGACACTACTAAGATCAAGGGGAAAACACAAGTACATGCAACCAACTTCTTTCATTTGGTCCTTTAAAATGGATATCTCCATCTTTTAACTTGGAATGGAAAGGTACGTTATATATAGTTTCTAGTAAAAGATACCATATATTTTTCTCTTTATATATTGATATAAACTATTTCTAGTTAATACTTTTGATTCATCATTGACCATATATTTGTCTTTTATTGTCAGATATAATATATAGGTTTGATGTTATGAATTTTTTTTCCATATGTTTCCTTTTGATTTTGACAGAATGCAACTAATGACTAGTGGTAAATCCAATGACTCTAGTTATTTATATTTTAATAGTTATATAAATAAAATTATTATATATACTAAATAATATTACATTCAAGTAGTGATTATCGTTCTTATGGTTAACATAAGTTTAAATGATTATTTACCTCATCAAATATTCATGACAAAGATTAAATCATTGGGTGCAGGTCTCTTGGTAAGAGAAATAATATTTATGCAAGTAGTGAATTACAGTGTATGTCACAATATATTCTCACAATGTACAATATTTGTGGCAATGGGATATTGTATGCATTATTTACCATAATGAGAGGCAAATGAATATTGCTCATTGTGAGAACATATTGCCACATACATCAATTATACATGCAACCAATTGTAGTCAAGTAACTAATGTTGCAAATCCAAGGTCTTCCAAACATGTTTCAACACTAAGACATGAACAATTGCATGTTGTAACCCATGGTAAGGCATACAAAAAGTAATCTCAATGTAATAAGGGATGATTGATGTTTCATGCATATAAGAGAGCATTAATACTTCATGCATACATGGGGAATATAGAACTAGTGAAATTGCATTCATGCATACATGGGGAATATAGAACTAGTGAAATTGCATGCATTGAACCCATTGTGCACCTAACTTAACATATCATACATATTCTTCATTTTATCATGAAGCATAAGTTGAAAACGAATGAGTGAATATCATATATTAAATCTCAATATAAAATATCACATATTGTATCTATTTTCTATATTTGATAATATTATAACATTGTATTAGACAAAAGTTAAAAAATCTTGGAGCTAGTGATTCTATCTTCAATATTTTCAGATGATGATTGGATGATGAAGGAAATGCAAGAATTTTAAACATAATAATTTTAATCTCTTTCAACTTTAACACTCCCAAAGGTCCCTGTGTTAAAGTTGACATATGTAGTAACATTAAATAGAAGAAGTGAGAATAAGGTTAAGGTTAAGGTTAGACTAATACAAACTTTAATTTGCTTAAAAAAATAGTCCATCAGTGAGAATAAAAACTTCAAACTCCTGTTACAATGACAATATTGGGACAATAACAACCTTAATGCATAATTGTAGCAATTTCAAGCATTACAGAATCTTCCAAAAAGGTTCAGTAGGACACATCCTACTATAGTAGGCTAAATAGAGTCAATATAGCATTAGCAGGTTCAAAAAATATTATAACCCAATCTTCACAGCCCATAGTAGGTCATGGTCCAAGTTTAGCCGCCTAAGTCATGACAAAAAGGTCACAACCCAATGCTAATGTTCACGGACCAACCTAATGCATGCTAAAATCAATCATGACCTAGTCTTGGGCATGCTCAAAATAGTCACATCCCAGTATAAATAGTGATGAACTAGCTTAGGTATCTTACAACAACCATATCACATCTCTGGTAGATTTACAATAGCCACAAATAAGCCCTAGCAGGATTACAAGGTTCACATCCCAACACTGTAAATTAGAGTATTGATCTTAGCCCAGTAAAACAAACATATGGCATACCTAGAACCTGTAACAAGAGTCATGACATGGATCTAGCAGTTAGCAAGGATCAAGACATAGATCTGGCAACCCATAAGGATCAAAACACATATCTAGAATCTAGTAACATGTCATAGGTTAATCCAAGCACCCAATAGTAGAACGTATCATTCCAAACAATGCTAAATAAGACATGGCTAAGCTAGGCATCCCTAAAACAAGTCACAGTCTAGTCCTCCTGATCACGGTCTAGCTAGTCACCATCAAATATGTCTAGGAATCCTTGACTTTGTACCATGTTCCCATTAGAGGTTGGTTTGTTCTTACAAAGTGCTAGGTGTGCATATGTATCTAGGCGAGGACCTACTTATCCATGTGTACCTTTACTATCATATGTTTCTTAGTATCCATGCATTTACACTAGGTCTTGAAGTGGTATTCCATATTGCGAATCTGGGAGTCTAGATTGTCCATATTTTCAACTCTATCAAATTTGGGGATGGAATTCTTTGTGTTCAACTTGAAGGACCAATGGAAAACTGGGAATCCTATAGATGTATTAGGTTGTTGAAGAGGCACATGGTGTTGAAAATTCTAATGCTTTGGTAACAAGAAACAATAACATAGTGAAAATTTTCTGAATCATGTTGGCATGCAATTCAACATGTTACTACCACTATCCATCAAGTTACTCTAACAAGGATTGGTTGTAATGAAGTTTTTTCTCTTACCTTTACTCTATATAGCATTAAGTGAGGGTGGATTCTTGAGGTTCATTGAAGTGTCTAGAAGAATTTCAAGGAGCCATGGCATACAGAAAGACGGTTTGTGCAAGTTTGAGATAAAAAGTATCAAAATGTCATAAAATAAATGTGCAAAAAACTAAAGAAGATAGTATAATTTATTATTGTCCAACAAATAACAACAAAGGTATTCCAATGGGACTAAAAGAGTACACACAATATAGGTCTAGTGCGAGAGTGAAAAATCAAGTCATATCATGATATTGAAAGAATGAAGACATAAAGAACTAAGTGTCTAGCTAAAAGTTAAATGGTTGAATAAGAGAAGATATAAGGTTTAGTGCAAGTGCAAGAAAGATGATAGAAACTAGTGAGTGTCAATGATTAAAAAGGCAATGTCAAGACATGGTGTAGTTAGAGCTAGTTGTCGAGGATAGGTGAGGAGGCCTCAATATATAATCCTCATCATAGTCATCAATAAGTATGAAAGGACCAATGCATTAGTGAATGATATCCTTGTTGGAATTGGAAATCCTAGCCATGAGTGGATGATGGGATCGATATATGCTCCTTATCATAGTTAGAAATAACTGTGAAAAGGCTAATGCACTAGCAGATGATATCCTTCTTGTAGTGCTGAGGGATAACTAAGAGGACATGCCTACATGATCCTAGGGGGATCACAAGAGTGAGGAATCCCAATTCTATTACCATCCAAGGTTGCGAGAAATAAAATCCATATGGAATAATAGTAGTGAAAAGTAGAACAACTTGCAATCATGAATTGAAAATAGGAAATAAAACTACAATTGCAGAAAATTACAAATGGATAGGGGAAATGGAGGAATTTTGAGAGATAACTTCAAGAAATAAAGAGATACATGTGTGTCAATGGCATGCAAACAAGAAATAAGTGTTTTGAAACACTTGTAAATCACCCAAACCAATTGGAGTTGAGATTTCATAGAATGTTTTGGGAAAGGAGACCAAAATTGCAAAACTCTAAAATGAACATAGTAACAACAATGTGGAAAAACTCACACACAAGAAAGGAAAATGAAGGGAAATTATGCAAACATAAGAGGATAATGTTTTTTGACCAATTCTTCTATTATTAAAATTATCAAATACATTTTAAGTGAGTGATCATATTTGGCCAAATCACCTATGAAATATTTACAATGTAGGTAAATTGAAAAACAAATAAAATACAAATATAATACATATTCAGACTAAGTTTACTAGGAACCAGGAATTAAGTCTCATTATAGTAAGCACACCCCAGATTCAATGCATTCAAAGGGTAGAGTCCCTATAGGGTTCTATGGTCTTTTCCCACACAATGGTATAAGCTAACACCATAAGACCACATCATCCAATCATTTGTGTTCCCAATAGTTTAAATAACGGGGATTTAGGTTGTTACTAGGTGACAACATAGAGTGTTATTTAGTATTTTTTATTGCACTATTTATTAACTTCAATTTATTTTTGGCCATTTTTTCCAATTTTGAACATGCAAGAAAATTAAATGAAAAAACCCTTATTAATCAACATATGCATTTTCAAGCTTGGGGGATAATTGCTAACTATGTATGATGATAGCGGAAAATGCACGCCTTAATGCCTTGTAATTCTATAATATGAATTATGCATACCCAACAAGGTCCTATCTGAGATTTTTCCCCATGGTGTAGGTAGGACCAAACATGTATTTGTCAGATATTTATTCCTTGAGCGAGGGGAGTTCAGTAAGACTAGATGAAAGTGAGACATACATTAGGTCTACAAGGGTTATATCAACTAGATGTCAAAAGATCAGAAGAAAATTCCATAAATGCATGGAATTTTTTCTCGCTAAAGGGGGGTCATGTTCCTATGATGATGACACAATAGGTGACATCGAGGTGCCCTTGAGGTATAAAAATATAGTGAAACAATGGGTACTCAAGGATATTCCTCAACTAAACACAAATTGTTTTGTGAACAAGAGTATATATCAAATTTCACCATCGTCATTACATGGTTTGGTATTGTTTTGCATGGATGTCATAAAGGCCGGTTACAAAAGATGTACAGAATTGATGGAGTATGTTGGACCCTGTTACAACTACACAGATTGGATGTTCCTGGTCCAATATACACGAAGTATGCACATATATGGATTGTCACCAAATCACTTACAGTTGAAAGACATATCAAAATGAAGGAGCACATTGTACATTGAAGGAAAGCCAAAAGCCACAGGGAATATTGTGGGGTTTATAAACAATACACAACCAAGGTCTACAATTAAGCAACCCAACTGCATATTTGAGGGGTGTGAAGGAAACCATGTATTTGTATGAGCCATTAAATCAATAGTTGTAGGGGAAGAATTTCTTATTAAATGCAATTTGAATCAAGTAGATACAAACACAGTTACGATGGGAGTGGTACATCTAACAATTTACCCAACCTTTTATTAATTGATTTAACCTCTTAAGGATTTTTCATTAGTCTATTGTTATAATTTTGTTTAAATTTTCAATATTTAATTTGTAGGGTAGTGATCGAGGCATCTCCCTAGTAGCTGGTCAGATGAGTACAACTTCCTCGAGGCAACAAGTATACATCTTAGTAATAGTAAAAATATAATTTGAAAAAAACATTTTTTTTTGTTGTGTTTTTTCATGAGTATATTCGTTTGGTTTATATAATGTTATTTGTATATTTGTTGCAGAGTGTTGATCAGGGAAACCACCCAGATGTTGATCAGACTATAGTAGCCTCGGGATGACATGTATACTTGATTGTAAATGTACAATTTAAATACGTCAAAATGTTTTCTAATTATATTGTTGCCGTGAGTATTTTGGTTTCACTTGGATAAGTATTTCTATGTTTTTGAAGCAAGGTGTTGTAAGGGGAACCTCCATAGCAGTAGATGATACCATACCTCCATCGAGGCACCATGTATACATCGATGCAATTGTACAAATTAAATATGAAAACAAATTTTTTTTGTTGTTTTTTCATGTATATTCGATTCATTTAGATAATGTTATCTATATATTTGTTGCATAGTGTTAATCGGGGAAACCACCCGACTGTTGATCAGATGATAGAAGCCTCAGGGAAATAGGTATACCTGATTGTAAATGTACAATTTAAATACGTCAAAATGTTTTCTTATAATGTTGTTATCGTGAGTATTTTGGTTTCTTTAGATAATTGTTTCTATGTTTTTGATGCAGGGTGTTGTAAGGGGAACCTCCATATTAGTAGATCGGGGCATGTCCCCTATAACCATTAATCCAATGAGTAGACGATCCTCAAGGAAACATGTATAATTCATTGGAACTGTACAAATATAATATGGAGCATAATGTTTTTTTTTGTCTTTTTCGTGTGTATATTGGTTTCTTTTTTATAATATTTTCTACTTCTTTTTGATAGGGGGATGATTGAGGCAAGCCCCTAGCTATGGATTAGATGACACCACCATCAAGGCATCTGGTAAATCTAATTGTAATTTTATGAATATATCATGATCAATATGTTTTGTTAATATATTTTTTTCCCTCGGTAAATTCATTTCACGTTAGTAATGTTTTATATATGTTTGTTTCATACCACTGATTCGGTGTATGAAACAGTGTCAGAGAAATCAATAGATTTAGATGTGGATGGTTTGATGCACGATGCTAGAATTGGTTCTTCTCTAGACCCAATTAATATTATAGAGAAGGCCTTGAAAAAAATTAATGAGGATATCCTTTGTCTGCTATTTAGTGTGTCATAGATAGATGAGATTAAAGCCAAGGTTGATGTTTTGGTAAAGAGATCACATGCCTTGCAAGTAAGTTGTAGAATCTTGAATCATAATATAAATTAATTTATTACTTTATAATTTTTACTTGTATATGGTGGTGAACTTATAAAATATGGTTTGTATTTATAGCATTTTTTGTGACCACACACTAGTGGTCAAGGTGGTGTTGGAACCAGTGATGCTTTTGGAGATTCATCACATGGAAAAAAAAATCCACGTACATCTCATGTGCCACTGTGTTCAACTAAACAGTCAACAACACATTCTATGACACCCCTAAGGCCAACTTTGAGTGCACCAGCTAGTGACCGGCGCACACCAGATTGTGCAAAAGAAGGGGTCGATGCAGAGCATGCTAGTATTGATATTGTTGAAGCAGCATTTCCTAAATCTTCTCATGTCACTAGCATGGGTACAATATAGACAACGTTCTTGGTGGACGAAGAGCTCATTCTAATAATAATAGAGAAGATCACAGGTAATTATTATGCATTGTTCAAGTTAGTGTTTATAATTTGATTGTAATATACCAATAAAACATTGTATTTTAATTAATGATGGCATGATCATTTTGCTAGAAATGACGTTTTTTATAACATCTAAATGATTTGTCCTTGGACATATTATGTCCCACCGTTCGCACAAGGTGGGATAGACAAATTAAAAATTAAAAATATGAGCTCACTAATTGGTTGGTTGGCTTGTTTGGCAACGAGACCTTTAATACGAATGCGGTCCTAAATAAGGCTTGACAACATATGAAGATTGTCCATGAACAATATAGGTTTCACCTCGAAAGAAACCATAGGAATGAGCGCCCTTCGATGATTCCAGCTAGAGAGTGTAAATCCCTAGTGGAATATGTAAAGGAGAGGGCTTTGAGAAAACAAGAAAAGCTACAACTGGGCACAAGGAGGTATGCAATACTTTCCACAATGTAATTCTAAACCTTATTATTATTAATTTATATATCAAATTGGAACATCTGACCTGTTTCAACACTTTCATAGGTTGTCTGACACATCAAAGGCCACAAAGGCAAGATGATAAAAAATTAGTCAGCACAATCTTGGGCCTGGTGGTTATTCGAATTTGGTGGCACGAATTGTAAGTATTGAAAAAGTAATAATGAACCCAAATAATAAATTGCAAATTATTTTCATTTTATTGCACCGTAAAAAGCCTAAATTTGTGAAGTTATGCAAATATGTAGGTCTACCAATTCAAGGAAGTTCCCACTAAGGAATACTTGAAGCTTAGCTTCCAACACAGCTTTGGAGCTATTGTTGAATGTCGAAAAATATTGTATGGGAAAACACAGCCTTCTGCTGATCCATATTACACACATGTATATACAATCTATATAGTTTAATGAAGACAAGGTTGAGTCCACTGATAGAGATAATGAGGACGAGGCCGATTCCACCAAGAATAAATAGCTGAACTCATCAAGCTCTACCAGTTTCTCCCTCTGTCTGCTCTGTCAATGGTTCACTGCAAGACCAATTCTCCCCTTAGCATTTTTATGTCTGATAAGTTTCCAATGTATAAAGGGTGGGAAGATCATACTATGTTTAGATACTAGTTTTGGACCTTACTGCATCTTAGTCTTTTTTGGTCTCATGACTACAGCCCGACTCCATGTTTTTGGAGTCAGAATCGAATATGTAACTGCTTTCCTTTTCCAAGTTAAGTAATAAAATGAGCTCTTCTTATTGATAATAAAAAAATAATCCACTGGAACTTTTGATGACATATCATGAAAGATAGCCTTGTTATCTTTTCATTCTATACAAGATTGTTGTCAATTGGCACACATCTATATCAACCATACGCTATACAAATTCAAGTGTGTGCATGAGATAAGGATGTAATATTTCTTTGATTTTACGCATTAATTCCCCTATAACAAATTATTGAAACACTCTTAGCACTAGTAACATTCAAACAATTGGTGGCAGACTTCGCTGGTAGTTCATGTTGGTGGTTTAGGGCATCAACAAATCAACCAATAACCCATGATGGTGCCCTAAAATATACAACATTAGGCTAGAAATGGTCACGTCTAGTAGCATTTGGCTACCATAGACTTGGTGGTGACTCTGTATAGCAGAAACAGATTGCTACCTATCACATTGGTGGTCATAGAACTAGTAAATAAACTAACCTTGTTTTCAAAACCCATGAGGTATATTTCAAAAATTAATCTCTAGACGCATTTAATAAATCTATCAGCTCAATGAAGAAAAACCTAATTTTACCTATTTTGACAAAAGTGCACACCCAGTCCTCATTAAAGCTCCAAATTTTGATTTTCTAGTTGTTAAGAGTTATTTATATTATTAGTTCCAAACTTCAAGCTAAAATGTTGTTGTATAAAAACTCCAAAACTACCAAATTTCAAGCACATCACATAAATGCATAAAAGATAGATAAAAAAATAACCTTAGAGGGAAAAACATACACTATGTCTTTGCTTTGTAAACCGACTCCATTTCCAAGATCTATGTCTATCAAGATAGGGTTTTCTTTGATTTTTCATTATTTCATGAATTGAAAGTCGATGTCACTAGAACTCATACTGAGAGTCGATTAAGTACTCAAATGAGGTTATGCAAATTGGTATGGATTTTACATGAGGTATTTCATTACTATACTACATTTCTTACCTCATAGACTCCTTCTTCAGATAGCAGAAACAGACTCTAACCTATCACGCTGGTGGTCATAGAACTAGTATTTTTTTTTAACTATATATTGTTGTCAGATATTCGACGAAATTTCTCACTATATCCAACGAGTATTCCATACCACCGACAACAACTCTTGTTGATTTTTCTCTTTTATGTTGTCGGATATCCGACATCCTTCCCCAATTCTTCGACATTCATGCCATACCTCCGATGACAAATGGCGTTAGCTATACGACCGTCTATAAATTATTTTAGGTTGGTTATCCGATGGGTTTGTTATCGAATATCATTCCTTCTTGATAGGATTGGGGGTCGAATATCTGACAAGTCCATCATAGAATATTCGACGTGTATTTGTCGCATATTCGACTTTATATTAATATATTTGTGGTCGCATATCCGACCATTTCATGTCAGACATTAAAAAATACGATATTGATGTCAGAGATTCGACGAAAATCAACCGATGTTTATAAAAGATGAGGCTTGTCGGATTTTCGACAGATTGATGTTGAAAATCAGATGTATATGCCGTCATATTTTGGATTCAAATTATCTTGTGTGGACCATCCTCAGGAGGAGTGTGAACATCTCTAGGAAGTAGGGTTAAGGTTTTAGCTCAAAGAAGAATGTGCATGAATCCAAGATCAGTACATGATTCGCCACAACAAGTGTTATGGGCCAAGGAAAAACACTTCAAACCATGGACACTTGTATTAACATGGAAAAGGATAGGATTGATAGGTCGACAAGTTGCCCCCCCCATTGAGCTAGTAATCGTGTCTTGATAGGGAACATCATTTCCTAGCATAAAGGAATGTACCCACCCACAATCAAATTTTTGTTTACTGTGCAAAGATCTAAAACTTCCCTTGTGTGAATGGTCATGGAAATGCATGAGAGTTTAAGCAATGAAAGCATAGTACTACGAAGGATGGAGAAGCCACCACCTAATTCATGTCAGATCCAAAACCTTGGGTTGGTTGTGATTCTTAGTTGTGTCATCTCATGGAATCCTTAGAGTAAGATGATCCTTGTGGATTTGTCTCTTTCCATCAGTATTTGTGGTAATAAGAGTGTGTTCAACTCCTGGCCAGTCTTGAACATCAACGTGGTGTGCACCAAAACCATGAAGTAGAGGACAATCGATGGGACCAAGTGCTCCCATATGGCAAGGGCTCAATGGGAATTGGAGAATGCTAAAGGGTTTTTTGAAACAAGTGTCAACCCCTCACCCTGAGCTTGCATCAATTGTTTAGACAAAAGGTTGAGAACTTAAAGGAGGTTCCAAGAGGCTAGCAAGTTGGAATATGAATTTGGGGGTCTTGTGAAAGATTTTGGTGCTTTGTGAACCAGAGAAATGTAGCACACCAAAATACTACAAATATTTTGGTGCATAAATTCCATGCTTAGCATGGCTATGGAGGAAGGCTTGAAGAGAAAGGCGAAAGAGGATGTAGGGTTCTATCGGTGGAGACACGTTTGGTGAGGTTAGAGGAATGTGTGAAATGAATAGCATACAACTAGGTGATATCAGAAGAACATGTCAACTCAAATTTGGATTCTTTAGTGTGGTATCTCATCGAAAAGTGTTTCAACAAATCATCGTAGGCCAGTCAGTCTCAACCGCAGTTGAGGTACATGTGCTTCCCTAAGGTAGTCAAGTGAGAAGCTAAAGAGGAGAATTCATGTCATGATTCCTCTTTTATTGTCATCTCTAATGAGGATTAGGCTCAGAATCTAGAATTTTTTTGTTCAAAGTTAGTTTCCACCATTTCCTTTTTGGTCACAACCCCCATCCTGTGGGGGATCTATAGATATGTTGGCAGTTTCTTTCTTCCAGACTCTTGGCTTAGATATTGATTATTTTTAGGATTTTTGTTTGTGGTCTCTAGGATTAACTCTATATGGTACTGATGCTCTCTCTTTTTCATTTGGTTGCATTAAACATACTATAACTATATTTTTACTCAATACAATTAGTTTTACTAGTATAATACAATATCGAAATTTTAAAAAATTGTAATTTTCCATTTTGTATTCTTAAGGTATCATCATATTCATATCTCATTGAAAAACAAGACACGATCCTTGCAACTTGTTTTCTAGATTTACTCCATCAAGAGATATTCTCATTCCTCAATGAAACATTTTGCATTTTCTAATACATTCCTTATTTGCAATTTTAGGTAGACTAGGAGGAATTTGAGTCTATCAATGAAGAACATGAGCAAGAACCTTGAGATACTATTGGATTTCACCTTCGGTCGACCTAGGTTTAGATCCTTGGTCGTAAAAAAAGACCCAAATATCAGCTCGACAGAGTAGGGTTCAACCGACAACACCTACGACGTAGATGCAATCTCACCTGAGATATATTATGGGGAACTGCCAGAGCCAGGTTTCTGCAGTTTGGTGGGTATTTCTACTCTCGCGGTACCTTATAATAGCACTTGACCAAAGCTAGGGATTATACTTCTTATTCCCTGTCTATTCATTCAAGATAAAAGTCTAATTACCAGTCGACACATATTCCAGTAATCAACATAACAACCTTATCACATATTCATTCAATAAGCAGTGCGACACATACATATAAGGGATTCTTCATAAATAGATGTGGTGCGACATATTCATATTTACTTATTCACAAAATACATGCATTCGACATAAACACATTAATAATGACACACAAAGACACCAGTTAACGTGGAAATCCATCTGGGAAAAATGTAATGTTCCCAAAAGTGAGATGCATGCAAACCCTAAAAATGACATGCATGCAAACCCTAAAATTGAGATGCATGCAAACCCTAAAAATGACATGCATGCAAACCCTAAAAGTGAGATGCATGAAAACCCTAAAAGTGACATGCATGACATCCAAGCATTATTTAATGATGAATGCACTCAATTAAGTCTCCATGAGCATGCATGCAAGTCAACTACAAATTAGAAGTTAAAGTGACCTAATTAGGTCAAAAGTTAGGGTTTTTGCAGTTGAAAGTTATAAAAGAAAGATAAAGTGAATGAAGACTTTACTTTTGATGATTATTGATTTTGGAGCTCTTGATTAGTAGCATAGCATGCAACACAGCAGTTGGGGTTGGAGATGGTGTATTCAGCTAGCGGGGTTTAGATAGTGAGATATATTCCCTAGTCTCATTCAGGGTAAGCCATACAGGCTCACCATTTTCTCTTCCATTCATTCATAGTTATCCAGTACACTACAGAGATTGTTGCAGGGGTACATGTGCAGCCGTAAGGGGTTTTCAGCTAGAAAGCCCTAATCATTCGTTGGGTCTTCATATTTTAGTTTTACTTCACAACCCAGGAACCATTCTCATCATCGACATCTTACTCTAGTACCCGATGATTATCAGATCTGATCATGCTCATCCTGAGCAGTTATTAGCCATTTCGGGATCAGGGGGGCGTAGTAGCTACACCTATAGAACAATTCGCTAGCTTTCCTAGAGATCTCAAAACTTCCTCATGTGCTAGGCATTCTCATTGGAATGGTAAGGCTATCAGCTCAAAAAATTAGCAACTTCATCGGACACCTCCTTCACTGAAAACATCACCCTTAGCTGATCTAGGGTTCGTGCTGCTGGGGTTTCACCGGAAGCAGAAGATATCAGTTCATCTCTGATTCAGCTCTTGATGCATGCATACTCTCTTAGGAGCAATCCAGCCAGCTTATCAGTATTAAGTGTTCATTCTATCCCACAAACCCTAACCCTAATTTTTTCTAAAAAATAGGGATTTTCGCATGGCAGTTTGCATGCCTGGTTGTATTAGCGTATTTGCTTAGAATTAGAAAATATCAGGATTTGGGATATTATAGTGGTATCTGAGCTATTTTCCTTGCCAACTATGGGCATGCAAAAATATAAATGAATTCAGAAGGCCCATACAACATCACTCACATGAGACAGAGGTATAGAGACAAAGAAGAGGAGTTAGAGGACGTAGATTTGGGAAACAGAGAATATCAGTTTGGAAAAGGAAAAGAAACAATGGCTGATGATGATAAAAAAAATTTTGATAGTCTCATATCAGCCATAAAAGAACTCACTAATGGGAAAAAATAAATGATGAGCACCTTCAGGCAATTGACTGAGAAGAATGGGCCCACCCCACACAGTCCCTTATTTCCCAACAATGATAGCGTATCCACCAGCAGTAGTAGGGATCACTTACATACCAACATGCAAATACAGCCCCATATATACAAGCATTTCCGACCTACCATGCCTCAATTATTAGATAGTTCAGCTGTAGTGCCTCTAGCACAAAAAAAACTAGAAGAATCCATGAGCGCCTACCTGAGAGAATATAGAGCTTTAGGAGAGGATTTCCATTCATCCATGACCTTCACCGACTTCTGCCACTTTAAAAGTAAGAACAAACCCAAATATTACAATAGGCCATCCACCCAGAACTATGAGCTACAACACACCGTAGGGAAATTGACTATCCCTACCTTTAAGGGCACCCGAGGTGGCCTAGCCAGGAATTGGGTGCAAAAGTTGGATACATACTTCTAGCTCAACCCCATGATCGAGACAGATGCCATTAAATTGGCTACTTTGCATTTGGATGAGGATCTCCTTAAAGGAATAGTTGGGGGAGTGAAGAAAGATGAGCATGAAGTTCAAGTTGTTGGTGAGCTTCATTTGGAGTTAAC
Source organism: Pseudotsuga menziesii (assembly GCA_001517045.1). NCBI lineage: Eukaryota > Viridiplantae > Streptophyta > Pinopsida > Pinales > Pinaceae > Pseudotsuga > Pseudotsuga menziesii. The sequence continues at coordinate 180,626 of LPNX011089351.1, forward strand.
AGTACATGATGAGGATGTGCATGAGGAGATAGAATTAGAGCCATACTATGAGTCTAGTGACACAAGAACATTTGCTAGTCAGATTGTGGACAAACTGTGTGATGAGTTGGAGTTGGTACACTCTTCATTACCTACAGCATGAATCCAAACAGTTATGACAGGCGGAATACATGAGGTGCAAGGCAATGAGCACAACCATCGAGATAGTGAGCAGTCACACATGGACATTATAGAGAGTTTATACATACATGAGATAGAGCTTCCAGATGATAGTCACTGAAAGAAGATTGAACGGGTTAAAGAAAGAATTCTAGGGATGAAAGAGAGGACCAAGATACTCCGAGACACCATAGTACAACGAGATGTTGAGCGTATAGTTCTTCGAGTTGTATGTACCGAGTCAGAGTTCAAGCTGTCTAGTATTGAAGAGCAGTTGGATTCCTTGATGGGGCAGCAGAAGAAACATACTATTTCATTTCAAAGCAGTCCTCTTAAGGAGTACATAGATAGGGCTTGCAGTAGCTTGATTCCACATGTGCATAATGGTGGATGGTTTTTACAGGTTGGCCAAGATTGAGAAATTGACCAGTGGTACATGAGCATTCCAGTTGAAATCAGAAGGATAGAATGTGAGCTTGGTAGGATTATTCCTTGTGATGGTTCTTATGGACAAGGTATTTTTCAGGGGTTGGATCGGAGAGAGATTAAGAGTTGGTGTCCTGTTGAGTGGGCGATTCTTAGGAAGACATTCCTAGACAAGGGTATAGTCCCCAAGAGCCTTCAAATATTTGGGATGAAATATGCACGAGTTTGCATTGGGATCTAGGCACAAGACCTTATGAGGGATGGATACAGTGTTTATTGATGGGGTTACTTGGGATTCTACATGATGCTCCTTGTGTCGATACTATGCAGGGTAGCGGTGGATGCATTTTGACCTCTACAATTTTCAGATTGATTTGGGACCATGGGATTACAGTGAATGACAGTTTAGTGATTGCTAGAGGGTGCTTTCAGGAGGTCTCTAGTGATGGTACCATATAGTGTAGTGTTTTGAGTAGAGGGTGCTACAGATCTCCTAGGATAATTTGGGACCCTGGGATCATCCCCGGATTCAGTTGGTTCAGTTGATTGATTATGAATTTGTGTTGGAATTGCTTGAGGACAAGAAAACTTTGGTGAGGGAGGAATGTAATGTTCCCAAAAGTGAGATGCATGAAAACCCTAAAAATGACATGCATGCAAACCCTAAAAGTGAGATGCATGCAAACCCTAAAAGTGAGATGCATGCAAACCCTAAAAGTGAGATGCATGCAAACCCTAAAAGTGACATGCATGAAATCTAAGCATTATTTAATGATGCATGCACTCAATTAAGTCTCCATGCGCATGCATGCAAGTCACCTACAAACATGGGGTCTTCACTTGTTGACCAATATCCTATCACGTTAGTTCATATTGTGGGTTTTAAAATTATCAAAAATTGAACCAATATATTGTAGGTATTGGGGGGATGAGGGGTTTAAGGTGGGGGTGGGTAGGGTGGTTTATAAGGATTGAGTTATAAAAAGGGGTGGGGAGGAGGTTTTAAGTATTGGGAGGGGGTTTCAACAAAAAGAGTTTGGGTCAATATCTCTGGAAATTAAGGGTTTTCTTTAATATCCCACGATCATAGGTGCTATGTGAGAGGTTCACTAAGTGAAGTCCCCGTGCCTACAAATTAGAAGTTAAAGTGACCTAATTAGGTCAAAAGTTAGGGTTTTCATAGTTGAAAGTTATAAAAGAAAGATAAAGTGAATGGAGACTTTACTTTTGGTGATTATTGATTTTGGAGCTCTTGAATAGCAACACAGCAGTTGGGGTTGGAGACGGCGTCTTCAACTATTGGGGTTTTTACAGTGAGATATCTTCCCTAGTCTCATTCAGGGTAAGCCATACAGGTTCACCATTTTCTCTTCCATTCATTCATAGTTATCCAGTACACTATAGAGATTGTTGCAGGGGTACGTGTGTAGCCGTAAGGGGTTTTCAGCCAGAAATCCCTAATCATTCGCTGGGTCTTCAGATTTCAATTTTACTTCACAACCCAGGCACCATTCTCATCATTGACATCTTACTCTAGTACCCGGTGATTATCAGATCCGATCGTGCTCATCCTTAGCAGTTATCAGCCATTTCGGGATCAGGGGGGCGTGAGCAGCTGCACCTCTGGAAAAATTTGCTAGCCTGCCTAGAGATATCATAAATTCCACATGTGCCAGGCATTCTCTCTGGCATGGGAAGGCAATTAGCTTGGAAAATCAGTAGCTTCATTGGGCACCTCCTTCACTAAAAATGTCACCCTTAGTTGATATGGGGTTCGTGTTGCTGGGGTTTCACTAGAAGCAGAAGATATCAGTTCATCTCCGATTCAGCTCTTGATGCATGCATACTCTCTCAAGAGAATTCCAGCCAGCTTATCAGTGGTAAGTGTTCATTCTATCCGACAAACGCTAACCCTAATTTTTGCTATAAAATAGGGATTTTTGCATGGCAGTTTGCATGCCCGGTTGTATCAGCGTATTTGCTTAGAATTAGAAAATATCGGGATTTGGGATATTACAAAAAACCACAAAGGAACTTTTCATATGGCATGAGAAATATGTTAACACCTTTTGTCTACACAATCAGCTTGCAAAATATTCTCTAGGTATTCTTTACAACTCATACAGACTTCTCTCCTCTCATGCTCTCTAGTTTTGGGTCTAGGTACTTCTTCTCTTCTTCACTCCTCTGTTGATCCACACACAGCATGGATCAATCCTCTAGATAAAACAAGTGTCCTCTTCTATTATCTATCTACAAAGTGGCTTAACAAACCAATTAACTACTTAGCTAACAAAACAATCGACAACCAATGTTAGTCACACACATAGCTTGGGTTCACCCATTTATTATATTCTACCTGTCCTAATCGAATGATGCTTTTGTGTTAGCCAGCAGGTTGTAATTTCTATTCTTGTACATTCAGTTACAAATAAAAATAGGCACTATTGACCCAAAATACAATTATGCTTTATTACCAAAATCATGCTTTATTCAAACTAAATCCTTACCCACGACCAACTGAGATCTCCTTTTCAACCGCTCTTCTCTTCTTCTGTCATGGTTCCTTCCATCGTAGCTACTCTCCTCGTCAATATTTCCATCATGACTGCTTTTGTCTCAACTTATCTTCCATCGTAGCTCTTCTTTTGTTGCAACTCTTCTTCCATCGCATCTTCCTTTCTATCTTGCGACTATATTATTTATCTTACCAAATATATTTCTGGTCGAATTATTCTTAAATTTTCCTAGGGTCAACATGCCCCAAACACTCACATGTGGCTCGTCTCGAGCCACATTAGTATGAAAAATCCATTCTTACAAACTTACTATGAAAATCCTAAAATATTTTCACTATCTCCTCAGTCTCCTCCCGTACTTCTAATTTCGTTTTCTTCAAATTTTACACAAGTTCAGAACTGGTGTGTTTCAAAGTTGTAATTCTTGTTGACTCTACTTATTGTCGCACTTTTTGGTGTACAGGTTGAATGATTCCTGTAATTTTCTTTGCCTATGTTTATAGTTCTATGACCGTGTTAGTCCTCTTTTGTTGTTGTGTTCGTAGTGTTATGACCTGTTGTTGTAGCCTCTTCATGTCGAGAGACTTAGACATTTTCTCAACTAATGGCAACTTTTTCATCTCATTCTATAGTTAGTTCACCTCTGTCTCATCAGTGCACAATTGTTTTGAAACTTTCTCTAACTCTTCATCGTCGATCAAAGCTTGCTCGACTTATTTGGCACAAAGTGCATCTTCTTATTATATTCTCTTCGCAACCTCTGTTATTATTTGTCTTCTCTCTTCCAGTATTTCTAGAGGTGTACTGGGTGTCACTTGTAATTCCAACTATGTGACTTTCTTGCGGTGGGTCTCTGCAATCTCACAAAGTTGAAACACTTTGGATTCTGAAAAAATCTCATGGGTAATGCCTTCATCAATAAAAATGTTGCAAGCAAGCGTTAGTCAAGCCGATGCATGCTCTTCTCCTAAGTCTTAGCTTTATTCTTTGCTTCTTTGGTTGTTTTATTCATCTTATGAACAATCTTGTTTGATGCTCTAAAATTATTGACCAATGTTCCTTCTTGGTTCTTAGTTTCTGCGACTACAACTCTACATCATTGGAAATAATCTTTCTAGTGCCCATAGTGACAAATTCAGTTAGAGGGGTGAAAAATGTAACTGCTCCAGGCTTGTAGGATTACTTTCAAAGGACCTCAGGACTGGATATATATATATATATATATTCAAAACACTTTTCTCCAACTTAACTTCCAGTGTTTTGAATCCTTTGTATTTTATCCCATCAACACCGTCCAAACCCTTTGCCGTCAAAATTTTATTTCGATCAAAAAAAAGTTCATTGACATCACCAAATATATCTTGAGATTCTTGTAACATTGAGGAGAAAGTCCCATTCCCTTACCATTAGTGGTCATTATTTGAAGTCCTACCAGAATGATTGGTTTTACAAATGGATACTTTTCATTTTTTCTGATTAGAATCTTAGGTGCATCAACTGGTATGGGTGGGACATAGTCTAGAAGCATGCTCGTAGAGCTTGGTTCTTCAACTTTTGGCGGCGGTGTTGTTTTTTTATTGTGGCTACCAGACCGTTTCCTCTTCGACGTTCTAGGTGAGTCTGGTCCTAACCAAATTTCAGGAATGAATGGTATATGTTCAAATTCTTGTGCAACCATATTGGCTAGCGATGGAACAAATTCAACATTGTCTTCCATAATGGGCGTCACTGAAGGTGTCTCTATGCTAGATTCTACATTAGTGCTTGTACTAAAGATAGAGATTACCATACTATGTGAAAATTCACCTCGAATCTTACAGTTTCAGACAAAACATCCTAGCTTACTCATTCAGGTGAAAACATAATGAATTAAACTTTGACATGAATATGATATATATTCACTCATTTAACCAGTATTTCCTTCACACGAGTGAGCAATAAATTGGAAAGGTGGCAGTGATTTCTGTCACATGGAGCAATCATTCAAATTATTACAAGGAAACCTCCACTCAACCGTCACTTTTCTTCTCACTTCAGTGGTAGTTATTGTCCAATAATGATGGAAGCGACAAAAAAGTACATCGTTGAAATATCCTGTGTCCATTATTTAACTATGACCAACTGTGTTTTTGTGACCAAATTTCCTCATGCGACTACTTGTTTATTTTGGCGACAAGTTTTTTTACTTCGACACATTTTGTTCCTTGTGACAGACGAAGAGTGTGCACCATCATTTTTCTTTTGCTATAAATAGACAGTCTATGACCACTTTTCTTTGTCCTCGATAGACACATTTTTTGCGACACAAAACAAAAACAATCATAAATCTACATATATATATATATATATATATATATATATATATATATTTGACCAAGTTGTGACTATCCTGTTAAGGCTTTAGCCGACTTCCATTCACCAGTCCTTTGAAAGGTGTTCCATCTAATTTTTGCAGTTGTACTGTGCCTCCTTCAGTGATTTCAATGACAACATAAGACCCTGACCAATGTGTTTTCAACTTGCCATGATGCTTTAAGAACTTACTATCATAAAGGAGGAAAATTACTCCAACCTAAAATTGCTTATTCTTAATGTGCTAGTAATGCCATACTTTATGTCATTCCTTCTCAACATTTTGGTGATAACCTGCGACAAAACATTGTTCCTCCAATTGCACAAGCTACGACAATGTTTCTTCGATAGAACCAATATTAGTCATTTCAATAATTGCAGTAATCCTTAGACTGGGTACAATGTATTCCATCGACATAACAACCTCTTGTCCATACATCCCAATAATCTCCAATATTGGAAAAATTTGGATTCTATGGAGATCGAATGTTTACTTTCTTAGTTTTTAATGGATTTAGGAATTGGTTACTTGAAATACCAAATCCTTCCACTATGTGAGTACCTTCAGACTCTGGGATTTTAATGTCTCGCGGGTTATCATCATGAGGTTCACCCATCAGATTGTAGCACTCCATCGAGTGTTGGTTTGTTGCATTGCTCTTATTAAAGTTTTATTTTGACACAAGGACATCTTAATTATATTCATCTTGATCACTTGCAATGTAGCATCAATTTAAGGATGATCATCGACAAATTCAAATGTGTGTGTAAATCTAGCAGCCAGTTCATCCCTTTCAAGAGTCCCTCGTCGCATATCAACTAGTGTGTACTAGTGCCTTGGTATCATATCCAATGTATGCACAAAATTATGAACCCATTCCTGTCATGGGAATTCCTTCCACGTCGCAAGATAGTATTCGATGTGCTCAATAGGATTAGTCAATATTGTGTACTTATGACCAGTATAACTAATCTTTTCTACAAATCGTATCTCCATCAATTTCCAGCATTGAGTCCAATCTTAGATAGATTTGTTTATGTGCGACCCACCATCTGGTAGGTGTAGCTTTCAGTGCAAAGTCCAGAGTGAAAAAGCGCTGATGTTCTATAACGTTTTCTTCAAATTTTGTTAGAAAATATACCAAGTTAGGTAATCCTTCATATGTGGGTAGCTCTTTTTCCTTGCTACCTACTCATTGCATAGAATATGTAATTCTTGTGCATCTTCTCATCGAGACTTCATGCAATCGGTTCTTCCAGTTTTCCAAATCTTCTCCAGAATCCGATGTACAAGAACTAACACTATGCCAACTAATATTTTTGTCGACAATTGGATTTACATAATCACCCCTTGTAGAAGTAATGTTATAAATATGGTCCAGATAATCTCTTTGTACATCACTATTCACTTTCTCGATGTATCTATGTACTTCTAGTGAATCAATTGGTGCAACAACCCTTAGCTATGGATCTTCAAACATTAAGGTTTTTTTCTTAAAATTGATAATTGTCCGATTATCAATATCCCAGTCAATCAACAGAAGTGTAGGATACATATTTGTATCATCCACAATGTCAATCACTTCAAATTTTACATAAGTTTTAAGGCCTTCTATCTCAACAAATACTTGAGTCAGTCGACCGATAGGTAGAATTTTTTACTGATTCACTAATCAGATCTAGACAGGGGACCATACGAATCTTAGATTTCCCATGTTCTCCCATGTTTGTCTAGTCAGAATGTTGACATTGGAGCCCAAGTCCAGAGTAATATAATCCATATCATAATCTCCTTTTTTTGCATTCATCCTTAGTTCACGACCAATATTCAGTCTTTTCCTGATATGATTAACCCTTTTTTTCTGGTTGCACCTCTTATTGGGGTTCTTATATCAAAGCTGTCAATTCCATGAATACATATTTATCTTGGATTAGCACTAAGCAACTTATAAATAATTATTTTAGTTTACTAACCTTTCTCATCAGTTTCTTTCAGAATAGCTGGTCAAATCTCTTAGGCATGTCCAATATCGATCTTCCAGAAGTTAGCGCTCGATTTTTTTCAACACATTCTTATCGTGCATCCAAGAATAGTTCCTTTTCCTTTTGGACATCGAATGGTGATTTATTTTGTGCTGGTGGTCACACATGTGGGTGTCCATACATTTCTTCTTGATCTGATCCCATCGCAGCACCTCCTCTTGTTACGACAACAATATGTGGTTCCCTTAGTTCAACGTAAATCTTCTGGATATTCTTATTGGGGTTTGGATATGGATTATGTGGTGGATTCATATGATCAAAATCCCACATTAATGCACCCAAGAGTCCACATTTTCTCATTCAGAAGACTCATGCACCCTCATTAATGACATTACAGTCCTTGGGGTGCTCCCACTCTTTAAAATAGGGAACTGGTTTGACCAAAGGAACCCATGCATAGTATTTGAGTATTTTTTACTCTTTTGGACCATTTGTTACTTCCTAAATCCACTCCCACTGTAACACCCCGGTTTTGACCCCGTTGCATTAGATGTACATGATGTATATATTGTAATGATCATGGTGTGGAGCTAAAGGCCAAGGCCCCACCATTGATCGGTTATGCTATGTTTTGGATTTAAATTTGTCACCGATGGTACATCGGGGCATGCGGCATACATATCAAGTTTTAGCATCATGTAAATATGCATCTTTAATAAAAATGAACTCGACCAACTACGATCGTGGAAACTAAATTGAGAAGGGGCATGATTTTCACAAGGATAAGGGTGGGGAAAATGTCAAACCTTGAGCCATGGGGGGGAAAAACCCATGTGTCACCACCTTGTCTTACCCAACCACCCCCATTAAGAATTGATGCTGGTGGTTGAGGCAGTTATTGTTTTTGGGAGTGGGGTGGTAGGACTATCAGTCCTTGCCTACACGCACCCTCCACCCATGGTTGACTTCACAGTGGCAAAGGGAAAACCACCGCCATCACTCCAGGGGACTCACGATTGCATTTCACTCCACTGTGCATCCTCTCCATTGTCTGTTCACCTCCACGCACAGGATTTACCTGGTTTTACTCTAGCAGGCATTCCACTCTCCCCACAACAGTGCTGAAATGCTCACACACTCCCTACTCACGTCTATCCATTTTCTATTCATCCACGCACAAGCTGGGAGCTGTCTGTCCTCACGCAGGGACCGTTGCCTATTTATTATTCTCACGCATGAGAATTTACCTGGTTTTACTCACGCTGTTCTCCTCTACAGATTCTGTGGGCAGTGTGGGCAGATACCTACCTCACAGGCTGATTTCGGGTTGCTGTGGTCTCCCTTACATTGTGACTGTTGCGGTCTTCTTTACATTGGGGTCTGGTGCAAGCTTCCCTCATGCACAGACTGTTTGTAGTCGTTTTCCCCATGTTGTGAGCGATGCTCACTAATTTCGTTTGGGACTGTATAATTTGCTTGGGAGTATTTTCCCCTGTGATTGTGTTTGCTGTTACGCTTTGGGGCTGCTGTAGATTGTTTGGAGTCATTTTGGCCCCGAGAGGGCCAAGAACGACTCAGGAATAGTTTCCCCTGTTAAGCTATAACTGCTGATTGATTGCGTACATGCAATGGTTGGTCTTCAGACTGTGTAGGGATCAGGGATGGGGGCTTGGTTTGCTTGATAAACCTGGTGGCTGGAAACCACACAGATGGAGCTAGAGGGCTGTATTTCTTCTCCATAACCCTTGAATAGCACTAGAAGGAAATGCAGGGCCTGAGGGACTGTGTATTAAAGAAGGGACTGATTCATTGTGTTGGGTGTGTGTGGGTGTCTTAGAAGTCAAGCTAGTTCTAGTGTAGGTGTTCCTAGCTCTGCAATGAGCTCACCAGCTTAGCATTTAGCCTTTCCCAACTCCTTGATGGCCTGATAAACCCAACTGTGTTGGCTTGGCTATGCTTTGTGTATCCTTGGCTATGTGTAAGCCTGCTTGTTCCCTTATTCCTTGGAGAATCATGCACAGCTCAGGGTTGGCAGCGTTGCTGAGAGATTAAGGAGCACGCTGGCCTATGGTTGGGTGGAACGTTGCAGCGATGTAGCTGGTTGCGGAACAACTTCTTCATAAGATAAGTGATCTTGCTCATTTTACTTCTGCAACCATATTTTTCTGTTAATGAATGTGATTAACATGATGAGTGAATGCTTGTATGAATGTATGATGTTTCCGCTGTGTATGATAAACAATCGCATTGGTGCATGTTCTATTTCAATGCATCCTATTTTTAGCATTCTGCTTCAGCATTTTTATGAATTCACATGTTCATGGGGCTCTTAGCCTGGATGGTTAGCGCCATGGTCGCATCCTCTTCATCGATCGGAGGGATGGGGATGTGACAGCATGGTATCAGAGCTCCTGAATGAGCCATGAATGATGAAGTGACAGAGGCAGGATTTCTTTCTACCCAACAGAGATCAAAAGTTGATGACAAAAAAAATTCATATGTGTTTGAACTGTCAGATCATCGGAAGAGTTAGTGGGAAAGACTTCCGATGTAGCGGAAGAGCTAGGTGGAAGCATGCCAGACGAGGCACAGTTGGAAAGAAAATCGTGGAAAATTTTCTAAGTGATTTGACGTCTGTCAGCGGAAAATAGCTAATCGAGCGCCCGCTATTGCAGACGGCTAAATGACTACACATCTGATGGATAAGGCCTCCGACCGCTGACATCGTAAAAGAAAGATTAAAATTTTTCTAAGTAATGAAAAAAGCGGCCATCGGAAGAAGATAGTGGTTCGTGCACCCGCCGTTTCGGAAGCCAAGAGCACTAGCCTGCCGACGAGAAAATATTGTCGATGCCGATCAGGTTGCGCCACCAATCGGAAGAAGATCGAAGATCATGTTCCGTCGTTGTGGCTGCTGATGGAACTATTTCACCGATGAAAAGAATAAATTTGAGTCGATCAAGCAGTGAAGTGGTGAAGAGGAAGACAAAAAAGGGAAAAATTCAGAAAATTTTCTAAGTCCTGGAGTCGTTAGCCATCAGCGATGGTTAGTGGGTTGAACATCCGCCGTTGCGGCTGTCTAATGGACTATCCTTCCGAAGGATAGTGGATCCAATCCCCGATGAAAGGGGAATTTGAAAATTTTGTTTAAGTATAGGGACGTCGGATGAAGCTAGTGGATAGAGTTTCCGACGACCGATGAACAATGGAAGAAGCTAGTTGTTTCGACCGCCGATACAGAGGAAGAAGCCAGTTGTTTCGATAGCCGATGAACAACGAAAGAAGCTAGTTGTTTCGACCGTCGATACATTAGAAGAATCTAATTGTTTCGACAGCCGATGAACAGCGGAGAGGTTAGTTGTTTTGACTACTGAAACGTCGGATCAATAGTGGAAATGAGAGCCAATTCTGCATAAGGAAAATTTGAGTTTTCAATGGGATTTCCCCAGCATATTTTGACTGTTTTTAAGTGGGATTTTCAGCTGTTTTTCAGTGGATTTCCAGATATGAAAATGAGAAAGAGGGAGCGATCTTATGTGCTAGATTGCGCAAAAACAAAGATTTACAAAAAAGAGAAAGAAAAAAATTCTATGTCTCGGGAAAAAAATAAATTTGTATTATGATTTTTCCAAGAGAAGGTAAGCAATACTGGTTTATATCAATGTTATGCATCTAACGGTTGTGTTACTAACACGTTTGCAGAGTCATAGCCACCCTCAAGGGCAGTATTCAAGGTAGTGCATTTTGATAAATAAGTGGTGGTTCAGTTATGAGAACCCATGACGGATATGATGCTCAGGATTCTTATGAGCATGCACGAGATGCCATGGGAGAAAATGTCTGTAATATAAATGATGACATTGAGTCTAATGGAAGGAGATTCCAAGAGACACCGTTAGATGTTGCAGCCACCATGAGAAGCCTGATCAAAGCCCAAGAAGAGGAGCATCAGTTGAATGCTGCTATGTTGCAGAGTTTGACAGGCTTACATAGAAAGATAGAATCTGGATGAGGTACATCAAGACCAGAAGGAAGTAAGAGCAGTAATTGGAGAAGGAGAAGGACTTCTAGTGGATTGTTATAGTGGATTTCACCACACTAGGTGAATCACACATTGTATGGCCTTCCCTTGTCCCGTTGCAGACTCATTAACCCCTTTGGACCACTTTATATCTTTTGATGTT
>LPNX011089362.1:0-56193 GCA_001517045.1 Pseudotsuga menziesii
TACCCCTAATTGTCACCTAAAATCAGAGTTTTCCGTTTATTTCAGTATTATGTGGCATCTAAAGTGTCCTTAAAGGAGTCCATGATTGTGCATCAGCCCCTAGGTTAGCCGTTGCATATGGTATCTTTGCTGTTAAACATGACTTCTTCAAGATTTTTGAGTTCTTGGATAAACGAAGAACAAGTTCTCTGCAATTTGTTGATATAGAATTTAGAACTGATGTAGTCTGTTGTTCATGTAAGTATATTTTGAGGCATGTTAGTCTTATTTGGTGCTTCTAAGTGCATTTGTTTGCATCTTGTACAAAACACTGCATGCATGGTGGGTAACTTGCTAGATGCTGACCATTTCTTATCCTTGGTGGATGACCTAATATAGCTCCAGACAGCATCAAGAATCTGAGGCATCAGAGAGGCCAACAACGGGTGATGCTTTGGCATATCTCAAGGTGGTCAAAGAGGAATTCAAGGATAGTCCAAGAGGAATTCAAGGATACTCCAGAAAATATGACCAGTTTCTTGCTCATCAAAGTTTTCCAGCCCATAGGTTCGTAACTCTTTTTATAAAGACTACTATTATCATCAGTGTATACTTTCCTTTTTTTCTCTCAATTAACTCTCATATTGGGACTATTCTTCCCGCAGGCTTGATACACTTTCCGAACCAAAAGTTTATTTAAGGGACGTCATTTTCTCCTTTTCGGTTTGAATAACTTTTTGTCGAAAGGTTATGAAATTATTTTTCCTTGCAAGGAAAACCGAAGAAGTAATTGCCCAGTAGGGTTTGACAAAACCTTGAAGTATCAAGATCAAGGTAATGCAGATGACATATAAATGCTTTTAACATTTGAAAGCTATCTTTTGTTTAGAAACATCAAATGTGCTCTTAAAATAATGACCCGGACTTGGGAAGCGCATTGATATTTCGAACATTCAAACATATCAAATTTTTTCACTTGACATGTAATTTATCATTTCTAGACTCGGTTCCAAAATGGCGGACGAGAGTACGAGATGTTTTTGGATATATAAAAGTGTTTAAGAGAGGAAACAAGTCTCTCGAGAGTATTATCTATTGTGTCCCCAAAATGCATTACAAATGTTAAATGTTGATATTATTTGTAATTGTCATAAGATACCCTATTCATATAGTTTAATTCTATTTTGTCTATTATTTTCAGATAAAAAAATATATTTTATTATCATCCAGATCTCTTAGAGGAGCTTTCAGAATTTCTGCCAGAATCTCAAAATCTGCAGTGAAATGGCCATCATTTGTTAATTTGACAATAGTGGACCAGATCTAGTAGAGGAGCTTTCAGAATTTCTGCCAGAATCTCAAAATGGGCAGTGAAATGGCTATCATTTGTTATTTTGAAATGGGCAGTGAATCTCAAAGTCTTTCAATATTCCCATAGTTAATTCTATGAATTATTGGTTTAAACTTTACCTATTTCGTTGTTTTCATATAAGCTGTGAATGTGTTATGGTTTAAATTTTTTGGTGCTTCACACGAGACGGAAGAAAAGTTCGAATAAATTCCAAAACAAATCAGTGGGTATTGGTAATGATAATGCTTTAGGAGATGACATGATATTGTTTATAAAAAAAAAAATTGTAATAATGTAAAGTAATAATTTATTATGTATTAGTAAGATTTTTAAATATGAATAATGAAATTTAAATTTTATTGAATTTAGTACATAAAAATCATTATTTTTACTAGCACTAAGTCATAACTTTCTTAACTTATTGTTTATATTTTATGATTTTATTTAGAGTCGTGGCATATTAACTAAAAATATATTTATTTAATGAAGCCGTTGATGAAGTGATTGGAAAACAATTATGGTGTGGAAAATGCTAATGCACAATTTATAGATTGATTATATTTTAGATGAATATATTTTCTCCCAAACTCAACTCTTTTGGTCTTAGTGGAACTTTTAATTAACTTTGTACTTTACTTCTTTTTCTATTAACCCATGCATCTATTGAAATAAAGGTGATATCACATGGAATAATGGAATAATGACATGTAACACTCTAGACTTATAGTATATCACATCAAGTATTAGTTGATTATATTATAGTTAATAAAATATTTTTCCACTCAAGTTATAATTGATTATATATTTAATGTATTGGAAAGAGCACTAAGAGCATACAAGAAAAGTATTCCACTATGCACTTATTTATTTATTTAATGTATATATTGAATTATTTGCTCTATTTAATGTAATGTACACCACATAAGTTATAATGGATTATTTATTGTCATGTTTGATTTACTCATATAAACTTATATATTGATTGTAATTATTGTTTACCATAATCAATTATAACTTATTCATTGTATATGCTAGATTTCAAACCTTGATCACAAAAATCAATCATAAATTAAAATTTTAGTGGCTATCAATCATTATTTCAAGACAACAAATATTTATTCTTTAGTATGTTTATTACTTTAGTGAAAACTGATATGAATGCATCTTTGAATACCTTCAAATGATTAATCAATTTACTCATAACGCTCTTTAAAATGTATGTGTTAAAGTTTGAGACTACTTATTTCATATAGTTCTTGGACTAATCCTCATAAAAACCATAGTTTCATAAAAACCATAGTTGGTAAAAATATTAGATATTCTAAACCATCTAATTTATGTTTTTTAATTCTTAGAAAAACAAATCAAGAAATAGTTTGGTTGTGGAGCTCAACCTTCCACATTGCTCTCGTAAGATTTGTGTGTGCGTGCATGCATATCGCTCTCAACAGTCTAATTGGTTTGAAGAAAAACTATCCACCTACAAAACCCATAAATCCTTTGTCCAATTGTAATACTCCAAAAATTTGTAAAAAATTAAAATTTTTCCTATGACATTTAATGTTTGCAATCGTCACTGGTGAGGAACATTTAACCATTAACGGTTAACATAATCAAGCTTAAGTAGAAATGATTCTTTTGTTAATTTTCTAGATCTGCATACTTAAATATTTGCTTTCGTAAATCATTGTTAACGATTTGATTTAGCATGTTATGATTTGAAAGAACATGAATTGAAACATCTGTTTAAACACTAAGTGCTAAGTTTGTTTTACTGTTTGTGAAAATATGAACTTCAGTTGAGATCGAGGCTTAGTTTTTTAGCTAATGCACTGAAGTGATGCTTCTTTTATAGGTCTTTTACATGTAAGACATTTTGTAATCAGTTTACGGATCGAGATTATTATCTCAACTAGCATAAATTATAATGCTAATAACTTTGTTTACTTTACAGCTTCTATCAAAATGAATGAAGTATCATTGATCTGTATATTTATGTTTTAAATAGTTTTCTTGTAAACATAAGTGTTTAGTAAGGTGAACATAGTCCAATTGTTCTTCCATTCGCTTCAACTATAACTCGTTCATCTAATTTTTATCTATCTATTATAAGTCTACATCGTGTATGTAATTCTAGTAAAAGGTAATTTGTATAGTTGGTCTTTTTATACCTTAATACTTGATACCATGAAATTCAAGGGTATTCGTTTTCAACAAAACTCAAATTAGGTAATGTAACATCCCCGATTTTGACCCCGATGCATTATATATATATATATATATATCTTGTAAATAATCATGGTACGGAGCTAAAGGCCAAGGCCCCACCATCGATTTGGTTATGTTATGTTCAGATTGGAATTGTCATCGATGGTATATTGGGACATGCAACATACATAGTAAATTGTGGCATCATGTAGCTATGCGTTTTAATTAAATAAACCAACTAGCTATGTTCAATGCAACTAAATTGAGAAGGGGCATGATATTCCCAAGGATAAGGACGGGGAATGCTAAATTTTGAGCCCATTGGGGGGGAAAAGCCATGTGTCCTCACCTTGTTCAGTTTTCTCAACTTTCCTTCTCTCATCTAACCACCACTTTAATCTTCTGCTGAGTTGTTGAGGCAGTTATTGCTGGAAGTGGAGGGTGGTAGGGCTATCAATATTCGCCACACGCTCACTCCACCAGCTATCTCTCCACCTTCACGTGGGTAAGGGAACCATCACTATGCCACTCTCTTGGCCGTTGGGTTCACTCTCACGCAGGGACGCACAAGGGGGCCAGTTCATCTTCCTCACGTAGAGCTGAGTTAAGAAGGGGTGCAATTTCTTGTTTGGGAGTTTTCCATTCTCTCTATCGCCACGTTTACGAGTCTGTGGTTGTGTTCTTTCCTCATAATCATCCATAGAGTCAGTGTTTTGCCTCTACCATTGTCAAACTGCGAAGGATTGATGTGGTTTTCTTTTTGTTGTTCATGGGCTGTTGTTTCCATATTTTGTTGGCTGCGATTTCCCTTGTGAATTAGCTGTTGTAGGTTGCATGTTTTCCTTCTTCCTAGGATAAGGGTATGTTTACTCTTCCAATTTCAGGCTAAGTAACTTTGGCTGTCATTTCATTGTTGAGCCGAGACCGTGGTTTTCCCCACACTGTTCGTTTATTGTGAGTTCACCTACATTTTATTGGTTGTGTTCTCTCTCACATTTTGGGAGTGGTTGTAGGTTACCATTGAGTTGTTTTGGCCACGATAGGGCTAAGAACGACTCAGGTGTGGTTTTTCCTTTTAAATCTCGAATAGTTGTTTCTTGCATGAACGCAGTGGTTGGTCTTTGGACTGCATTGGAGTGGTGATGAATACCTCATGTGCTTGACAAACCTTGTGTGTTTGAGAACCACACAGATAGAGCTAGTGGGATGGATTTCTTCTCCATAGCTCTTGAATAGCACTGGAAAGAGAATTAGGGTCTGAGGGACTGCGTTGCAGAGAAAGGACTGATTTCCTTGTGTTGGGTGTGTGTGGGTGTCCTAGAAGTCAGACTGGTTTTGATGTAGGTGTCCCTAGCTCTTTTAGGAGCTCACCATCTTAGCATTTAGCATTTCCAATCTCCTCGATGGTGTGATAAACCCAACTGTGTTGGCTTGGCTGATCTGTTCTTCGCCTGATAAACCCAACTACATTGGCTTGGTTGAACTATGCACCCTTGTAGTGTTTTTATCCTTTGCTATGTGTAAGCCTGTTAGTTCCTTATTCCTTGCGGAATCATGCCCAACTCGGGGGTGGCAGCGTTGCTGAGAGATTAAGGAGCACACAGGCCTACGGTTGGGTGCAACATTGCAATGATGTAGCTGGTTGTCGGACAGTTCTCATAAGATAAGTATTCTTGGATAATTTGTTTGCAATCATATTTATTGTTAATGATTTGTGATAATGGACATGTTAAATGCTTAATTGTAAATGAATGAATCAGTGTTTTGCTTCCACTATGTATATGAACAATCATACACCGTAGTAGCTCTTTTGTTTTTAATTAGCCAGCTTCAACATTGTATGTATGTTCCTGATTATGGGGCTAGATGCTCGTAGGTTAGTGTAAAGTAGTGTCCTCTTTCCCGGTCGGAGGGTTGGGGACATGACAAAATGGTATCAGAGCTATGGTTGCAGCATGGGCCTGAATGGGTCATGAAGATGTAGTGATAGAGTTTATGTTGCAGCATTTGGTCTGTAGAGGGCCATGAGAACAGTCAACATAGGTAGGTTTCCTACTGCCCTGAAGAAACTAGGAAAATGGGCGAAGAAAAGAAATTTCGTAAAATTTTCTAAGTGGCAGAATGTTGGCTCATCGAAAAACTTAGTGACAAGTTCTTCCGATGCAGCGAAGCACTTAGTGGGAAGGCCACCTGACAGATAGGGGATCCGATGACTGATGAGGCCGGAGACAGAAGAGGAAAATTTAGAAAATATTCTAAGTGTTTTGGCCATTGGCACATCATAACACTTAGACAGATGGATCGCTGATGCTTAGCTAATTGAGTGTCGTCATTGCAGATGGCTAGACTGTTGTGCTTCTGACGGGTAGAGACTTTGACCACCGATGGTGCAGAATTTCTGAAATTTTTTGAAGTGTTGACTTCATCAGCCATTGGAGAAGGTTAGTGGTATTCATTTCTGATGAATGGAGAAAGGAATTAGTTGAATAGATTGCCGCCATTGTGGATGACTAGGGAACTAACCATCTGATGCATCAGTTGCTATTCGTTTCGATAACCGACGCGGTGGAAGAAAGTGAAAAGAGAAAAAAACTGAAAATTTTTCTAAGTCATAAAATCATTGGCAAAATTTAGATGACGAAACTGTCGATGCAGCGGCCGACCCCAGGAGGAAATAGTTGTTGGGATCGTCGACACCACGGAAGAATTTAGCTGTTCGTCAGACCACCATTGCGGCTACCGTGTGGACTAAAATGCCAACATGAAGCACTTAGTGGTTTCGACCACCGATAGAGGAAGAAAGTTTCAAAATTTTGTTTAAGTGTTGAAATCATCAGTGGAAATTAGCTGATGAGACCGCCGATGGACGTCGGTGGAAATTAGTTGATCGAGCCACCGCCATTACAAAATCTTAGACAACTATCCTGCCGATGCATTAGTCTCTCAACTCGCCGATGTCGAGGTGTTTTGTGAACAGTGGTTCCGAGTTCTAATAACACAACTATGGGGTGTGAAGTGCTGGGGAGTGTCGACACTACAGAAGAGTTAGGGATTGTGGAAACCACCGTTGTGGATGCCTAGAGGACTAAGTGTATGATGCCACAGTAGGATGCCGCCCCGACAGACGAAAAAGCTTTGGTCCACGGAAATTATAATGTGATTGTTGGCCGCTATTGCGGGATGATTGACCACTACAGACCTGATACAACGGAAGGAATTACATGAGCAACTCACCGACGCAGCGGAATAAATTGGAAGTTTTAGCCACCAAAACACTGGGGAGTTAGCAGGGAAGAGACCCAATTAGAAGAAAACTTTGAAGAGTATGAGGCCATTAGAAAATTATTGATGATCAAGATGTCGATTGGAAGAAATCAAGGGATCATATACCCACCATTGTGGCTGATCAAATGACTATGCACCCGATGAACAGTTGATTTCCTGCTGGTGCAAATCAGAAGTCTAGTCGTTTTCCCGCCGAAACACCGGAAAAAAAAATGAACAGGTCGTTGAGGAGTTAGTTGGATCGACCACTGAAATGTCAAAAAATTAGTTGGGACGAGGTCCGATTGGGCCTAAAGAAATTTGGGTTTTTCGAAGGAATTTCTCAGCAATTTTTCAAGCAGTTTTCAACTGTTTCAATAGATTTCAGTAGACTATTAGGGGATTACAGAGCTGAACAAGAGATAAAGAAAAATTCTATGTTTTATCATAATTGTTGTTTTATAAATTCCCAAAAGAGGAAGGTAATTAGTTTTGATTATATTAATGTTATGCATCTAACAGTTTGCTACTAACACATTGCAAAATTATAAACAGCTTCCAAGAGTAGTACTCTAGAAAGAACAGTGTGGTAAAGCAAGAGGTGGTTCAATCATGAGAACCCATGATGGGTATGATGCTCGGGATTCTTACGAGCAAGTAGAATATGCCATGGGAGAAAATGTCCATAATGGAAATGATGACATAGAGTCTAATGGAAGGAGATTCCAGGAGACACTATCCGAGGTTGTAGCCACCATGAGAATCTTGGTTAAATCCGAGGAAGAGCAGCATTAGTTGAATGATTCCATATTGCAGAGTTTGACATACTTGCAGAAAAATATAGATTCTGGACGAGGTACATCAAGAGCAGAAGGCGGTAAGAGCAGCAAAAGAAGGACTTCTAGTGGATCATCCGACTCTAAAAAATTCAATGGAGATACAAGTTCATCTTCTCGAAAAAGGAAAAGAAGAAAACACTATAGGGATCGCTCTCGAGATGAATTTAAGAAATCTAAACCTCCTACATTTGATGGTGAGATAAAGACAGGACAAGAAGCTGAAGCTTGTTTTCTTGGGATAAAGAAGTACTTTCAAGTGCAGGATTATTCAGGAAACATGAAAGCAAGAGTTGCCATATTCAGTCTAAATGGAAGAGAATCCATTTGGTGGGAACACTTCAAGAAATTAAAGAGGATCAGTGAAAGAAGACTGAAGTGGAAACAGTTCAAGAAGTATTTCATGCAGAAATACCTCTCTGACAGGTATTATGATGACAAGATTAAGGAGTTCCATGAGCTGAGATTAGGACAGCATACCATGGGTGAATATGCAAACAAGTTCTTGAAATTGTTGAGGTATTTCTGGTACATTAGAGATGAAAAAGTGAAGATCTAGTGGTTTCTAAGTGGATTGCCTCAAGCCTATAAAGATAGAATTGATTTTTGTGAACCTAGGACCCTTGAAGAAGAAATAAGGAAGGCTAAGTATTCCTATGAACAAAGAAAAGGTAAATCTGACTACCATAAGGCATGGAAGGACAAGAAGAACGAGAAGTTTGACCAAAGAACGAAAGGTTTCAAACCTTATAGATTGAGGAATCAACAGAAGCAACCATCCCAAGTTGTGAGTAATCTAGTTGGAGTGATAGGTGGAAAGCCTAAGGAGCCACATCAGAATAAAGGTCCACTTAAATGTTGGAAATGTGAAGGAACTCACTTGCACAGATATTGTCCACTTGAGAATGAAAGTGCAAGACCATCTTATAACATGCATGGAGTAGAAATAGTGGGCCAGGTAGCAAGAGCAGTCCCTAGAATTTATGCAGCACTAGAGGACCGTCAGGTAGATCACCAATCAACTGTGGTTGAAGTTGCAGGTAAGATTGTTGAACAATCTATTTCTATTTTGATTGACCCTAGTTCTACTCACAATTATATCACTCCTAGGGTAGTGGAGATTTGTACTTTTAAGAAGGTAAAGCATGGAAAATAATGGTTAGTCCAGTTAGCCACCAGGACTAAGAGAAAAGTCAGTGAATTAGTAGAGAAGTGTACATTGGTTATGAATGGATTGCTCACTTGTGTAGATATGAATGTTGTATCGCTTGGTTCGTATGATATTCTCATTAGAATGGATTGGTTAAAAGTTCATAGAGTGAAGCTTGACTGCTATAACAACACTTTCAAATGCACAAATGAAGAAGAAAACCCAGTAGTTGTGAAGGGTATCCCAAAGGTAATTTCAGTAAGATAGGTTTCAGAAATGTAGTTGAAGAAGTTTTGTAGGAAAGATTTCTAGTTGTATGCATCTCATATTTTGGAACCAACAGGAGATGAAACTGCTAGGTTGGAGGATTATTAGGTGTTACAGGAATTCAAGGATGTGTTTCCTAATGAGATTCTAGGGCTTCCTCCAAAGAGGGACATTGATTTCACCATTGAACTCATGCCAGGAGCAGCTCCAGTGTCCAAGACACCCTACAGGATGAGTACACCGGAGATGCTAGAGTTGAAGATGTAATTGCAAGAGTTGTTGGAAAGAAGTATATCCGACTGAGTGTGTCTCCTTGGGGAGCACTGGTTTTGTTTGTAAAGAAGAAAGATGGTACACTCATGTTATGTATTGATTACAGACAATTGAACAAGGTTACTGTGAAGAATAAATATCATTTTCCTAGGATTGATGACCTCTTTGATCAAATGAGAGGATCAAAGGTATTTTCCAAGACTGACTTGAGTTCCAGTTACCATTAGGTGATAATCAAGGACAAAGACATTCATAAGACAGCCTTCAGGACAAGGTATGGACATTATGAGTTTGTAGTGGTACCATTTGGTCTCACAAATGCACCAGCTACATTTATGTGCCTTNTGTTCAGTAATTATTTGGACAAGTTTGTTCTTGTTTTCCTTGATGACATTCTTGTTTACTCTAAGAATGAGGAAGAGCATGAGGAAAATTTGATACTGAAATTGCAAGTGCTCAGGGAACATCAGCTTTATGCAAAACTGAGCAAGTGTGACTTCTACATGGATAGAATTTAGTACTTGGGTCACATTATCTCAGAAAAGCGTATATCTGTGGACCCTGAAAAGATTGAAGCCATTATGAATTGGCCTACTCCAAGAAATGTAACGGATGTAAGATCTTTTATGGGACTTGCAGGATATTACAAAAGATTCATTGAAGGATTTTCCAAGGTTGCACATGCCATCACTTCTTTGCAAAAGAAGGGGACAAAGTTCGAATTTATTTCGAACTGTGAAGAAAGCTTCCAACAGTTGAAGAATCTTCTAACTAGTGCACTAGTAGTGAAGATTGCAGACCTAGAGAAAGATTTTTTGGTATATACCAATGCATGTGGGCAAGGGCTTGGAGGAGTCCTGATACAGTACAACCACATGATATGTTATGAGTCAAGAAAGCTAAAGGAGCATGAGAAGAACTATGCCACTCATGATATAAAGGTTGCAGCCATAGTACATGCTCTCAAGATGTAGAGACATTATTTGATGGGTAGAAGATCTGAACTCAGAATAGATCACTGTGGACTGAAGTATTTGTTTGATCAGCCTACTCTAAATGCTAGGCAAGCGAGATGGCTAGAATTTTTATGTGAGATTGATTTCGAAATCAAGCACATAAAAGGAAAATAAAACAAAGTAGTCGATGCACTGAGCAGGAAGGTACAGGAAATGCATGTGGCATCTCTTAGTATTTGCCAATCAGATTTCAGGAAACAGATTGTTAATAATGTTGTTGAAGATGAATTGTACGAACAGGTAGAAGACAAATTTCAGCAACAAGGTCTTGAGAAGAAGTATGAAGGATATAAATTGGAAGAAGATGGACTTCTCACTTACAAAGGCAGAATTTACATTCAAAATGTAGCATATTTGAGGAGAGTTGTTATGGATGAATTCCATCAAGCTCCATATTCTAGCCACCCAGAGTACTAGAAGACAATTACTACAGCTAGAAAGAATTTCTTTTGGCTAGGAATGAAAAAGGACATGGTTGAGTACATTTCAAGCTGCATGAAGTGTCAACAGGTAAAGGTTGAACATCAACATACAGCAGGCTTGTTGCATCCTTCGCCTGTTCCAGAATGGAAATGGGAAGTTATTTCCATGGATTTTATTATAGGATTGCCGATGACTTGGAGACAACATGAATCCATCATGGTTTTGGTAGACAAGTTGACAAGGGAAGCACATTTTATACCAGTAAATTTTACGCATAAGACAGATGATATTGCAAAGATATTTATGAAGGATATTTTCAAATTACATGGTTTGCTGAAGGCAATAGTCTCTGATAGAGATGTCAAGTTCACTTCCAATTTTTTGAAGGGGTTGTTTGCATATTTGGGTACAAAGCTAAACTTCAACACTGTATACCATCCTCAGACAGATGGGAAGATAGAGAGAGTTAATCAGGTGCTTGAAGACATGCTTCGCATGCATGTGATGGACAAACCAACCAAGTGGAAAGATTACTTACACTTGGTAGAGTTTGCTTACAATCATGGAAAATAGGAATCCTTGGGGATGAGTTCGTATGAAGCTTTGTATGGAAGAAGGTGTAGGACACTAGTGACTTGGGATAATCTAGTGAACAGGATTGTGATTGGGCCAGAATTGCTCAAGGAAATGGATCAAGAGGTTGTAAATATCAGGAAGAATCTGAAAGCAACATAGGACAGACAGAAAAGCTATACAGATAAGCATAGGAAGAACATAGAGTTTAGTGTTGGGGATCATGTCTACCTTAGAGTGAGGGCAAAGAAAAGTTCCTTGAAGCTTGGGAGTTGTGCCAAGATGTCACCAAGATAATGTTGGTCGTTTGAAGTGCTTGGAAGAATAGGGCCTATTGAATATAAACTTGCATTTCCTTCTAGTACTAGAGCTCATAATGTTTTTTATGCTTCTTTGCTTAAGAAATATGTACATGATCCTAACCAGGTGATAAATTGGGATGTGATTCAGGTGGAACCTAAGGGAGAGTTCCGAATCGAACTAATGCATATCCTTGACAGGAAGGTCACAATGCTCCAGAACCAATCCATAAGGAAAGTAAATATACAATGGGAGAACTATGAATAGGCTACACAGGAGCTAGAGGATTCCATGTGATTGGCACATTCATTTTTGTTCAATCCTGCAGAACACTGCTGCGATACTAGTGTAACTTTTTGCTCAATTTTGTAAAATCACTGAGGACAGTGCTATTGAAGGGGGAGGGGAATGTAACATCCTCGGTTTTGACCCCGATGCATTATACACATATATATATATTGTAAATAATCATGGTGCAGAGTTAAAGGCCAAGGCCCCACCATCGATTTGGTTATGTTATGTTCATATTGGAATTGTCACCGATGGTATATTGGGACATGCGGCATACATAGTAAATTGTGGCATCATGTAACTATGCATTTTAATTAAATAAACCAACCAGCTATGTTCACTGCAACTAAATTGAGAAGGGGCATGATATTCCGAAGGATAAGGAGGGGGAATGCTAAACTTTGAGCCCATGTGGGGGGGAAATCCATGTGTCCTCACCCTGTTTGTTTTGCTCACCTTCCTTTGTCTCATCCAACCACCACTTTAATGTTCTGATGAGTTGTTGAGGTAGTTGTTGCTGGAGGTGGAGGGTGGCAGGACTATCAGTCTTTGCCACACGCTCACTCCACCAGCTGTCTCTCCAGCTTCACATGGGTAAGGAACCATCACTACACCATTCTCTTGGCCGTTGGGTTCACTCTCACGCTGGGACGCGCAGGGGGTCCGGTTCATCTTCCTCACACAGAGCTAAGTTAAGAACGGGTGCGATTTCTGGTTTGGGGGTTAGCCATTCTTTCTCTCACCCTGTTAACTAGTTTGTGGTTGTGTTCTTTCATCCTGATCACGCATAGATTCAGTGTTTTGCCTCTACACTTCCCGGACTGTGAAGGATTGTTGTGGTTTTCTTTTGTTGTTTGTGGGCTGTTGTTTCCATATTTTGTTGGCCGTGATTTCCCTTGTGAATTAGGTGTTGTAGGTTGCATGTTTTCCTTCTGCTCATGATGAGTGTCTATTTACTCTTCCACTTTCGGGCTGAGTAACTTTGGCTGTCATTTCATTATTGAGCCGAGACCGTGGTTTTCCCCACGTTGTTTGTTTAATGTGAGTTCACCTACATTTTATTGGCTGTGTTCTCTCTCACATTTTGGGAGTGGTTCTAGGTTACCATTGAGTCATTTTGGCCATGATAGGGCCAAGAACGACTCAAGTGTGGTTTTTCCCTATTAAAGATCGAATAGCTGTTTGTTGCATGAAAGCAGTGGTTGGTATTTGGACTTCATTGGAGCGGTGATGAAGGCCTGATGTGCTTGACAAACCTAGCATGTTTGAAAACCACATAGACAGAGCTAGTGGGCCAATTTTCTTCTCCACAACCCATGAATAGCACTAGAAGGGGAATCAGGGTCTGAGGGACTGCGCTGCAAAGAAAGGACTGATTTCCTTATGTTGGGTGTGTGTGGGTGTCCTAGAAGTTAGACTGGTTTTGTTGTAGGTGTCCCTAGCTCTTTTAGGAGCTCACTAGCTTAACATTTAGCCTTTCCCAGCTCCTGGATGGCCTGATAAACCTAGCTATGTTGGCTTGGCTAATCTAGTGTTCGCCTAATAAACCCAACTACGTTGGCATGGATGAACTGTGCACCCTTGTAGTGTTGTTATCCTTGGCTATGTGTAATCCTTTTAGTTCCTTATTCCTTCAGGAATCATGCCTGACTCAGGGGTGGCAGCGTTGCTGGGAGATTAAGGTCCACATAGGCCTACAGTTGGGTGGAACATTGCAGTGACGTAGGTGGTTGTGGGACAGTTCTCATAAGATAAATATTCTTGGCTAATTTGTTTGTAATCATATTTATTGTTAATGATTTGTGATAATGGACATGTTAAATGCTGAATTGTAAATGAATGAATGTTGTTTTGCTTCCGCTATGTATATGAACAATCATGCACCGTAGTAGGTCTTATGTTTTTAATTAGCCAGCTTCAGCATTGTATGCATGTTCATTATTATCAGGCTAAATTCCTATAGGTTGGTATAAAGTAGCGTCCTCTTTCCCGGTCGGAGGGTCGGGGACATGACAAGTAAACTTAGCAAAACTTGAATCTAGGTATATTCATAAGTATAATGATTGCCATTCACACATGGAACTAAAAACATAGTGCAAAATACAGTCTATGAACTCTTTTAGCACTTATCACAAAACTATGCAATAATACAAATTATGTAACATTACTATATAGTATTATTGCTATTTAGGTAAAGAAAGAAAATATTATAGTCTACAACATATATCCTACCAAACCTTCGTATGATCTTTATCTTACGAGGGGAAATGAAAAACATTAATATCTTATAACGATACTAAGTTTAATACCTAGACTAAGAATCAAGCTATGTATCTTTCTATACTTGGAAATACACATACATAAGAGTTTTTTAACCGTTGTATCTTCCTAAGTCTCTTACAAGGTTTTTACAATTCTATGGTTTGTCACAAGGTCTTGGTTATGATGCTAATCAAAGTTAAAGAATTTTTTGCACAATTTGTTACCCATTTCCAAGATTATAGGACATAATATAAACCCTAGTGTATGTAAATACTACCTCCCTAAATTATTCCTTAGGATTATAATATGCACATTATAATGTAACGATATTGAAAGCTATGACAAAGGTTTTAACCATAGTTTATTTATAAAATGATATTGTCTGGAGGATGCTGCCAAAAGGGGTCTCAAACTAAGGTGTAAAACCGACGACTTGTGATATATTTCATCGCCATGTGGTAGAGGATTGTTGGTTAGGGTTTTGACCTTTGGTTTTCACCATATAAGTTTCTCCTAAACCCTAAAAATTTGCATTTACCTAACTTTCTTATGTGTGTTGTGGAATAGGAGAGCTACAGGCTCATGGCCTCAAGGATTTGATGTTATTCCTTTGACCTTTTGAGTACATGCTTCATTTTTGCCATTCTGAGTTCTTCTCCATGTAGGCTTTATGTGGCCACTATTTCAATTTGTGTATGATCCCTCTGTCGTCGTTACCATATCTCTACAAGTGCTACCCTTCGTTGTTACCTTGCCTCTGCAAGTGTTACCCTTCGTCATTACCTTGCCTCTGCAAGTGCTACCCTTCATGCATTGGTGCAGTGGTTAACTTGATAATGTGAGCACAGTTCTTTATTTGTCATAGTGTTGTCTTGACTATTTCTTTTAGTGTTCTTGTTGAGCGTAGGGTTATCTATCTTCACTACCCTATTTCTATTCTAGAATTTGACTCTGTTTCATCATGGTTTTTGGTTTCGGGCTTGCACATTGCGCGTTGGTTTTTTCTTGACAAAGCTTCTTTGTAGCTTGGCGTACCATTATTCATGGCTAGGGTTTGTTCAAGTGAACATTAAGGCTGAGCATCAACTCTTCAGGTAAGTAAAATGGTTTAAAACAATACTATAACTCTTCTATACTATTATTTGATT
Organism: Pseudotsuga menziesii; assembly: GCA_001517045.1. Taxonomy (NCBI): domain Eukaryota; kingdom Viridiplantae; phylum Streptophyta; class Pinopsida; order Pinales; family Pinaceae; genus Pseudotsuga; species Pseudotsuga menziesii. The sequence continues at coordinate 15,342 of LPNX011089362.1, forward strand.
TTTATCTTTATTAAGTGCAAGAATTTAACATTTGGTGAATTTTTTTATTGTGTAGGATTTTGAATCGATTGCTTTGTGCTGAAGGACACCACCAAAAATGGCTCCATGATGGCGTTCATCTTGGTAAGCCTCGGTCCTACCTTAGGTTCTTATATGATGGTTGTATGGAGTTCAGTGTTTGCAGTTCTACTAAGTTGCAGCTCCATTTCTTGGTTATCAGAAATCGTGAATGTTTAGGAAGGCCATATGGACGAGACTATAATGTGTTGATAAGAACAATGTTTAATCCTTAGCTACTGTTTAGTGATGAAATAGTTTTGGGTCTTCACGACCATGAGTTGAATTTTTAGAGATTATAATTTAAACACGCTTTGAAGCCATGGTTTTTTAGTTGTAAAAAGGCCATTAGGCCATATCTTGTATGGATATAGTAGCAGCTTTTTATGGAAGAATTTTAGGGTTTAAATGCTCTTTAAATTTTGAATAATCTTTAAAGCTTACTATTTTGTAACTTCTATAATCAGTAATATATATACTATGGTTTTAAGAAAAAGATGGCAGGAAGTAAGATTTATTTGTTGGTTATTTTCTATTCTTTTTAAATTAACCTAAACAAAGATATTATTAGTGATATAATATTGGTATCGATGTATATTAGAAAAAGAATTTCAAAAGAGGTCTTAAGATGATTTCAGTTTGCATTTTTCTTTGATTTTGTTTTAAAAGATAAACAAAAATGTTTAGACGGTTAGTTTTAGAACAAAGTTTGATTTTTACTCTGACCAAGGATTTTATTTAAACTTTCTTAGTTTATATTTACCAAATAGTTTTAATATTGTTTTATGTGGAAAATGTATTTAATTTTGTATATTTATATATTATATAATTGTGGTTATAAAAATGAAGAATGTATGCTTTAAGTAATTTTGGGTGAAACCTCTACTAGTAAAACAACACATAATGATAGTCATATTTGACACTTTCTTCAAAATAGGTTTTATTTATAAAACCTTAATTACTTTTAAATTAATAAAGAGTCTAATATTTGATTATAATGTTATTCAAGTTTCATTTTAACTTAGATTAATGATGAAATTATTTAAGTAAATTTTTAGCCTCATTTTACTATTTCCTTAAGTTAATCATGCTTATTTATTTTTTGTTTTTATAATATCTTTTAGTTACTATAATAATCGTCTTATAGTAAATAATTTATCCACTGTGTAAATAAATGCATAGACTATCTATGTATATATTTTTAAATCTTTTTTGGAGACAAATTTGTTTATGTTATGACATTGTATTATGTCTAAGGAAAAATTCGAAATAGAAAGGAAAAACATACTTTTTATTAACCCTTATGAAATCTATAGAAGGCAAATAAACACATTCAAGCATACTTCATTCCATTCTTTATTATAATTTAATCTAACCTACTGTACTAGGGTACTACGTTTAAAAAGGTGTGGAAAAATACAATTAGGTATTTTTTTAATCTATGAGTAAAATTGGAAATTCTTCTAATCATTTACCCTAATCTATATCTAATCCACCATTTGACTATGTTTTCATAGTAGAAGGTTTCATTAAATAATCCTAATAATAGCATAACAGGAGCATAACACATTATTGCTTAGATTCAATCCTTCTTGATCTAAATACGCAATTAGGAACTAGATAAATCATGTAGAACTTGGAATATAGAAGAGGTGGCAATAGCTTAAGGAGCATGTTCCTGCCAACTAACTCCGGGAGATAGCTGAACGACAAATCACACGACCCCCGAGCTTGTCTTCTGGTCCACCTAGTAGAAGTACTGGGTGAAATATCTAGTTTACTAATCCTCTACAACACTACTCAGTATTCAGCAGTAAATCCATTCTACTTGCAACAGTATGAACTTAACTTAAAATAGCTACACTAGTTCACAACTTCAGCACTTTTCACTCAAAAAAAATTCTTCTAGTCCCCTCTATTGAATTTTCTTGTGCACTAAATTCACTCAGAATTTTCACACGTTAAGAATGAGCAGCCTCATCTATATTCAATCTGAAGTTTTATTAGCATGCCTAGGTCTTTTGGGTCAATTTTCTTTTAATGAGCCACCTTCTCTTCTTCCACTCTCTTGGGGAACTTGACCACAAAAATAGGGAAGTTGCCTCCTGCAACAGCTAGAAGTAGTTTGAGGATGCTTCCAAGTGTCAATCTGCTCTCAACCTATCCTTTTCCACCAAGTGACCAGTAAAACACTCATTTAACAGCCTCTATAAGCTGTTGTATCATTTTTCATTTATTAATTAATAAAATATTCAGAAATTTCATTCAATTATCCTTGACACCACGTGGTCATTAATTACAAACTTTATAATTAAAATATGCCATAACGTTTCTTAAAACAAAAAATGTGTTTTCAATTTGGGGCATGTTACATACACACTCCCTTAAATTATAACATCCTCCTTGATGTTATTTATTCCTCGTCCTTGGAATTGCCCTGGAACAAAATTGGATATGCAACCCGCATATGACTCTCCAATTCCCAGGTGTATTTTTGTGTACTAAGGTCCTTCTATTGCACCTTCACCTAACCAATGGTGTGATTCCGAAGCAATATCTCCCTCCTTTTGAGGATACAATCCGGTTCCACCTGCACATCATTCCATATTATAACATGAGTAGCATCATGTACATATTTTTTTAACATAGAAATATGAAAACCATTATGAACCTTCAAATTTGGCAATAAAGCCAATTCATATTCCACCTATCCTATTCTAGACAGTATCTCAAAAGGTACACAATATCGAGGTGTGAACTTAACACAACTTCCTAATCTCAAAGAACTCTTTTTAGGCCTTAACTTTATAAAGACATGTTCAGCTATCTGGAACTCTTTTTGAGTCCATTTAAGATCTGCTTGACTTTTATGTATGTCTTGTGAAACTTTTAAGTTACCTTGCACCTCTTTTATAATTAACTCCATCTCTTTTAGTAGTTTAGGTCCTAATACTAACTTGTCAACTGGGCTACTCCATGAGATGGGGCTATTGCACTTTCTGCCATCCAAAATTTCAAATGGACTCTATCTTGCTAAATCTTGAAAATGATTGTTGTAAGCAAACTCTACCTGATGTAAGTAATATTCCCATTTACCTCGCTTTTCCTTAACTTGCATTCTGAGCATATGTTCCAACACTTGATTCGCTCTTTCAGTTTGTCCATCAGTCTAGGGATCAAAAGAGGTACTGAAATTTAAAGTAGTATTCAGTACTTTAAACAAAGACTTCCATAAATTACCCATAAAGTTAGGGTCTCTATATGAAATTATTACTTTTGGTATCCCATGTAAACGAAATATTTGTTTCATGAATATATGAGCAATATTAGCATCCTTGTAAGTGGTTTTTATAGTTATAAAATGAGCTTCTTTACTAAGTTTATCAATGACTACCATTTTCGAGTCATTCAGATTTTGATTTCTAGGTAAACCTGTAATAAAATAAAGACTAATTATTTCCCACTTCTAGCTAGGAATGGGTAATGGCTATAGTAAACCGGCTAGATGTTCATGTTCAGTATTAGCTTGTTGACATTCAAAACACTTGGCAATGTATTCTATCAATTCATTCTCCATGTTTGGTCAAAAATAATCCTTCCATAACATGGTTATAGTCTTCTGATAACCAGGATGTCCTCAGAAGGAGTCTTATGAATTTCATTTAAAATCAGTAACTTAATCTTAGGTACATTAGGTATATACAACCTGTCTTTATATAGTAATAATCCCTTTTCATTTAGACTATACTTTGTACTTAAACTTTTAGTTAAATTTTTTTGTTACTTTTGCTTGTAATTTCTAATAATTTTCATCCAATCTTACTCCTTCTTCTATCTCTTCTTCTAAATCTATTTTATAAGTGTTGATTGCTACTAAAAAAATTAGTTTTACATTTATGCTTATAGAATCAACAACCTTATTTTCTTTTCCCTTAATATGTTGGATTTCAAAATCGTACTCGCTAAGGAAAGCTAGCCACATAACTTTCCTTGTGTTTAAGCTAGGTTGATCCAACAAATATTTTAATCCTTTATTATATGTCATTAATATAAATTTTCTTCCGATTAAGTGATGGTGCCACATCTTCAAGACATGTATGATGGTAGCCAACTCTAAATCATAGTTTGCATAGTTTTTCTATGAATCTTAAGCTTCCTAGACTCATATGCAATTGTGTTTCCTTCCTGAGTTAAAATTCCACCTAGACCGTCGTTTCATGTGTCAGTGCATACTATAAAGTATTTATTAGGATCAACAATTCTTAAGATTGGTGCAGTAGTTAGTAATATTTTTAACTTTTTAAAACTTCCTTCACACTTTTGACTCAACACGAATTTCTCCCCTTTCTTCTGTAAAGAAATTATGGGATTTGTTATTCTTGAAAACCCTTCAATGAATCTTCGATAGTATCTAGTAATCTCCATGAATGATCGTACATCAGTCACGTCCTTTCAGACTGACCATTATGCAATTTCTTTTATCTTTTCTAGATCAACTAAGATCCCTTCTTTAGTTACTACATGTCCCAAGTATTGTATTTTATCCCTAAAGAAATCACACTTACTAAATTTAGCATAAAGTTGGTGTTCTCACAATTCTTGTAAAACATTTTTTAAGTGCTCCTTGTGTTCTTCTTTAGACTTAGAATAAATTAGAATGTCAATAATGAATACCACCATGAATTTATCAAGGTATTTTTGCAACACATTATTCATTAAGCACATGAAGATAGCCTATTAGTTTTTCAACATTAAGCTAGCATTATGTTAGGATCTTTACTGAGAGAATAACAAGTATAGCAATCAAACACAAGAGACAATGAACACAGTGTTTTTGATCGGGGAAACCATAAATGGAGAAAATCCTGCACCTTCCTCAGAGATAGAATCGGCACAAGATGTAAAACCCCAAAATAGTAAGATGCACTCCCGACAGCAGTAATCTCCTTCTTGTCTAGCCCCAGTGTCTTTCCTTCCTCAACTATGCATTACACTTGAGTGTGTGAGTGATGTGTGCTAAATAGAGATCCCAGATCTCTATTTATACTAATCTTGGCATGAATAAAACCCTAATAGGGCCGAACTCTACTTGGAGAGTCTAATAACCCTAGTGCCCCAGAACTGCAGGGACTTTAACCCTTACACAATCAGAGGGTTACCCACTATGACTTGACATGACTTGTTTACATTATTGATCCTCCCGATCGGAACATCAGGGCATGACAACATGAATTAAATACATAATAGATACATCCCAGAATAAACATCAGGTTACAATACATAAGATACATAGATGAATACATTCCAAAGTTACAAATACATCAACACTCCCTCTTAACTAGGAAGGTATTCTTTAAACACAATTTTCAGCACTGGTATTATTCTCTGTATCAACTGGATCATCTCATCATCTGCTGCTTGAGTCTTCTGAGTCTTCAAGTCATCTTCATTCTTCTAATCTAGATCATCTCTCGATCTGGATCATCATGGGACATCATCACTAGATCTGGATCATCTCTTGATCTGGATCAACATCACTGGATCTAGATCATCACTGGATCTGGATCATCATCACTAGACTGAATATGGATCATTACTCGATCTGGATCTAGATCTAGATCATCTCTTAATCTGGATCATCACTGCTGGATCTGGATCATCACTGAATCTGGATCTCTCAGAGTCATCATAACTGGATCTGGATCATATCTCAATCTATATCTCACCTGGTCATCATCATGTGTGTTCTATCTCGTCATAGGAAGTTCTACAGAGCTAGCCTTATTTTATTCTAGGTGTATACCTACCTCCTCGTATGTCTTTGGTAGCCCTTACATCTGACCTACTCGTCAGAATGGCCAGCACTCACATCTGACCTGCTCGTCAGAAAAGAGGTAGCCCTTATATTTGACCTACTCATCAGAATGGCCAACACTCACATATGACCCACTCGTTAGAAAGGCGGTAGCCCTTATATCTGATCATATAGGACCTAATCCTATAGTGACATCAGAATGGCCAGCACTTGCATCTGACATGCTCATCAGAAAGGCGGTAGCCCTTATATCTATGTAGGAGCTCATCCTTCATCAGAATGGCCAGCACTCACATCTGACCTACCCATTAGAATGGTGGTAGCCGTTACATCTGTCCTACGCGATAGAATTGCCAGCTCTCACATCTTCCATGGGAGGAACTTAATCCTTTAGACATGAACAGAATGGCACTGCCCTTACATCTGACCTGCTCGTTAGAATGGTGGTAGCCCTTACATCTGTCCTACTCGATAGAATGGCTATCTCTCACATCTTCCATCGGAGGAACTTAATCCTTTAGACATGAACAGAATGACACTTCCCTTACATTTGACCTGCTTGTCAGAATGGCAGTAGCCCTTACATCTATCCTACTCGAAAGAATGGCCAGTTCTCACATCTACCATGGGAGGAACTTAATCCTTTAGCCATGAATAGAATGGCTCAGCCCTTATATCTGACCATTGAAGGAACCAATCCTCTCACCATGTCAGAATGGCTATGGGACTCATCACTTTCCCTTGGAGGAAAACTCTATCTAGAGAACACCAAGATTCTCCCTAAAGTACTCGAACTTCACTCTGGCTAATGGCTTCGTCAACACATCAGCTATCTGTTCCTTCGTCACAACATATTGGAGTTTCACTGCTCCCCTCTGTACCATATCCCTGATATAGTGATACTTGATCTCGATATGCTTCGACTTGTCATGGAACACTGGATTCTCTGACAACTTTACGCAACTCCGGTTGTCACAATGTATACAAGTAGCATCCATCTGGAGATCAAATAAATCAGACAGTAGCTTTCACAGCCATACTGCTTCACAACTAGCTGAACAAGCTGTGACATACTCTGCTTCAGCTGTACTCAGTGCCACACAGGATTGCTTCCTACTAAACCAAGAGATCACACCTAATCCCATACTCAAGCAACACCCTGAGGTGCTCTTCCTATCAATGGCACTGCCTGCCCAATCTAAATCAACATAACCCTCTAGGTTAATCTTTTGATCCGCATTGTACTTGAGCCCATAATCAATTGTACCCTTCAAGTACCTTAGAATATGCTTTGCAGCAATCAAGCGAACATTTTTTGAATCTGTCAAGAACTGGCTCAAGGTATTCACATCAAAGCAAATGTCTGGTCTCATGTTCGTCAGGTACATCAATGACCCAATCATCTGACGATACATCCTAGCATCAACCGAATCTGAAGAAGCATCATTCAATAGCTTTAGGTTTGATACCATAGGTGTGGCCATAATCTTGCAGTCAATCATCCCAAACCCCTTTATGATCTCTACTGCATACTTCCCTTGTCCAAGGAAGATTTCATTCACACTCTGCCACACCTCCATACCTAGAAAGTAATGCATCATACCCAAGTCCTTCATCTTGAATTCGGCAGCAAGCTTTCTCTTTGTATCAGTAATCAACCCATCCATACCTGTCACAAATAGATCATCTACATATAGTAGAAGCATCACTGGGTTTCCATCTTCAACCTTGTAGTAAAGGTTGGAATCTGCTTTACTCTTGGTAAAGCCCAAACTGGATAGAAAGCTATCAATTCTGTCGTACCATGTCTTGGGTGCCTGTTTCAAACCATACAGGGCTTTCTTCAATCTGCATACATGAGACTTTCTATCATGTGTCTCAAAACTGAGTGGTTGTTCTAGATACACTTCCTCTTCCACTACACCATTCACGAAAATAGTCTTGACATCCATTTGGTGTATCTTCCATTTCAGCACTGCAGCTAGAGCAAGTACTGATCTGATGGAAGTGTATCTGGCTATAGGTGCAAAGGTCTCTTCATAGTCTATTCCCCCTTTCTGAGAGAAACCTCGAGCTACAAATATTGCCTTATACTTTTCAATGCTACCATCTGCAGCATGCTTGATCTTGTAGATCCATTTGGAAGTTACAACTAACTTCCCGTCTGGTCTTGGGACAACATCGCAAACATCATTCTTCATGAACGATTGGTACTCTTCGATCATAGAATCCTTCCATTCTTTCTGTTCTTCCACTTCTTCATAACTAGAAGGTTCTTTATCAATGGAATCACATAGTAAAGCTACATACCCGGAATTGGATCTGGTCCTCTTTGTTTCTCTATGATTCTCTTCTGAAGCCCCATATCTTTCTGCACCTTGGATAAGTTCTCGTACCCAAGCAGGTTTCCTCTTATGAGGATTCTTCTCCAGAGGTGGATCTATGGCTATTTGTGGTTCTTCAAATTCTTGATCTTCTTCTCGAGTTTCTTCATTCATGGTTGTGTCATGAATTCTTGGTGTTTCTGCTTCTTTAGGTTCTTTAGCAGGTCTCTTTCTGGATTTGCTGTAGGCTGTGTCTTCATCAAATGCCACATCCCTACTGATGTCAATCTTCTTATATCCTAGGAAATATATTCTGTAAGCCTTCAAGCTTTCAGAGTATCCCACAAATATACCCTTCTTTCCTGAAGGATCTAATTTAGTCCTCTTCTCTTTTGGAATGTGGATGTAGACAAGACAACTGAATATTCTGATATGGATGACTTCTGGTTTCTTGCCAGAGAAGACTTCTTCAGGAGTCTTGTTCTCAAGTACTCTATGTGGAGTACGGTTCTATACATACACCACTGTTCTAGCAGCTTCTGCCTAAAGATGCATAAGAAGGTCTTGATCATGAAGCATTTCTCTTGCAGCTTCTATGATAGTTCTATTCTTCTGTTCTGCAACCCCATTCTTTTGTGGATTATAAGGAGTGGACAACTCCCTCTTAATCCCTGATTCTTTGCATAGCTCTCTGAATTCATTTGAAGTGAATTCTCCACCATTATCTGATCATATGGTCTTGATCTTCTTTTTAGTATGGTTTTCGATCAAGGCTTTGAATTCTTTAAACTTTCTGAATACTTCATCTTTGTTCTTCATGAAGTAAACCCATGTCTTCCTAGAAAAATCATCAATAAAAGAAACATAATATGCATACTTGCTTAGACATTTTGATGACATAGGACCGCATACATCGAAGTGGATGATTTCCAAGATTCCTTTTGCTTTGCTTTCACTCCTTGGAAATGTCTTCTTTGTATTCTTTCCTTTCGTACATCCCTTGCAGACCCCATCATGTTTTGCTTGTATTTATGGAAGAACTTTGACAGCTTTGCTTGCAATAGGTAGTGCTCTGTAATGTACATGTGCAAGCCTTCTATGCCAAAGTTCACTTGGATATACTGTATCATGGACCATTGCCTGTTCTTGATGGCCGTTCAATTTGTACAGTCCTGCTTCTTATTCTCCAATTACTACCGCATCATCGATAGTCTTTCCTCTAGGCCACATAATGACTTGACCATCTATGAATGCCACCCGCATTCCTTTTGCATCCAATGCTGATATGGAAATGAGGTTCTTCTTGAATCCCGGTACAAACAATACTTCCTTCATTGTTAAAGACTTACCAGATTCTAATTTATATGAAGATTCCCCACTGCCTTTTATTGGATATTGGTAGTCATCTCCTAGCTTCACCTTGTGAGGTGATTCATGTTCTGATAGTTTTACAAAGGATTCCTTCAATCCAGTCATATGTTTGGAAGCCCCACTATCTATAAGCCAATCATCACTACCATGAGTAATGTTACCTATGAGAGCGGAAATCAAAACATATTCATCCTCGGTTGAAGAATATTCACTTTCATATCTGGATTTCTTCTTGGATGGTTCATCATCCTCTACAGCATGAGCATGATGTCTTCTTTTGTTCCCCTTCTTCTCATGAGAGTGAATCTTGTTCTTAGGACAGTCTTTTGCAAAGTGTCCTCTTTCATCACATGTATAACATCTCAATCTAGATAGGTCCTTTCTATTATGAGAGTTCTTACCTTTGGAGTAATGAGGATTTCTTCTTCCCTTCTTGGAATGAACTGTGAGGGCTTGATCTTCACTTCCCATATTCTCTTCTCGGGATGATATCTGAGATTATTCTTGAGAACATTCTTCCCATAGTCTGCTTAATTTGACTAACTTCTTTCTGGCACAGATTTCTTGAATGAAAGAATCCCATGACCTAGGAAGTCCATTCAGAGTTGTCATCACAATCTCTGCATTCTCCACTTCTTCATCTATAGCTTCTAATTGTTCCTTGATCTGAGAAACCCTTGTGAAGTAGGACTGGATAGTTTCTGCATTTTGAATCTTCACATTCTTCAGTTGATTTCTTAGGGTCATCTTCCGATTGATGTTCTTCCCTTCAAACAATTTGGTTAGGGCATCAAACATAGCTTTAGGTGTCTTGAGAGAGGAAACCTATTGGATAAGATTATCCTTGATAGAATCAGCAATGATCCTCTTTTCCATAACCATCTTCTTGTTATGCAAGGCCTTTTCCTCATCTCCCTTTGGAACTGGAACCTCCTCATGGATGTAGGAGTCTAACTCACTTTCTTCCAAGACCAGGGAGATCCTATACTTCCATGCTCAGAAGTTATCAGCTCCCTCAAGATTTTCATCAAGCTTGGTATGATGAGACATATTAACTAAGAACCTCAAATGGAAATACAAAATATTTTAGATCTTACAAGGTTCAAGATGTCGGATCTGAAATTTGAGTTGAAATCCTGCAGAGTTAGTTTAGGAGCAAATTAGGGTTTTTATTTTTCAGAGTTCTATCCACCCAAATGCATTGAAATTTGTCCCTAACTTCAATTTTGGGGAGGAGATCAATCCAGGCCTAGGCTCACTGAAAAATTCCTCTTCTGTGAAAATCCCTAATTTTCGACAGCAGTGACAGGACCAAAACTATAAAACCTCAGAATTGGATTCTGCTTCGACAGAAAGATGCGCCCGAAGGAGGAGAGTTGTTCCACCTTACTTTTGCTGAAAATATGTGGAGGAAGATCCACAAACTAGGAATCCCTAGTTCCTGCAGTTGCACAGTGTCTTCTTCTTAGGTTACCTCTGATACCATGTTAGTTTTTCAACATTAAGCTAGCATTATGTTAGGATCTTTACTGAGAGAATAACAAGTACATCAATCAAACACAAGAGACAATGAACAAAGTGTTTTTGATCATGGAAACCATAAATGGAGAAAACCCTGCAACTTCCTCAAAGATAGAATCAGCACAAGATGTAAAACCCCAAAACAGTAAATGCACTCCCAACAGCAGTAGTCTTCTTCTTGTCTATCCCCAGTGTCTTTCCTTCCTCAACTATGTGCTACACTTGAGTGTGTAAGTGATATGTGCTAAATAGAGATCCCAGATCTCTATTTATAGTAGGCATGACTAAAACCCTACTAGGGCTGACCTCTACTTGGAGAGTCTAATAACCCTAGTGCCCCGGAACTACGGGGACTTTAACCCTTACACAATCGGAGGGTTACCCACTATGACTTGACATGACTTGTTTCCATTATTGATCCTCCTGTTCAGAACATCGTGGCATGACAACATGACTCAAATACATAATAGATACATCTTGAAATAAACATCGGGTTACAATACATAAGATACATAGATGAATAAATTCCGAAGTTACAAATACATCAACACAGCCAAGGCATTAGTAAGCCCAAATGGCATAACAACAAACTCATAGTGACCATATCTGGTCCTAAAAGTTATTTTAAAGATGTCTTCATCTTTGATTGTGACTTGGTGATAACCATATCGTAAATCAATATTTGAAAATATAGTTTCTCCACGTAACTCATAAAACAGATTATCTATGTGGGGAAACAAGTATCTATTTTTAATTGTCATTTTATTAAGTTGATGGTAATCTATGCATTAGCGTATAGTACTGTCCTTCTTTTTATCGAAAATAACAGGTGCTCCCCAAGGAGACACGTTGGGTCTGATATACTTCCTATCAATAAATTCTTTTAACGGTGATTTTAATTCATTTAACTCTAATATATTCATCCGATAAGGGGATTTTGAGCTAGGCACTACACCAGGTTCCAGCTCAATAGTGAAATCTAATTCCCTCTTCAGAGGTAGTCCCAAAATTTATTCTAGAAATACATCTGAATACTACCTCAGGATTGGAATATATTCTAGTTTTAGTTTATCTTCATTATTAGCATGTTCTTCATTAATTATAGTTATAGAAAAGGATTTACAACCCTTCCAAACATCTTTCATTAGTTGCAAAGCAGAGATTTTTCTGATAGTTTTTTTCCTTGGGATTCCTCTTATGGTTATTGTTTCTCCTTCATTATTTATGCAAGTAAAAGTTTTATCGAAACAATTTAGAACTACTATACGTTGTTCTAACCAGTCCATACCAATTAACATGTCATAAGATCCTAAAGGAAGTACATTAAGCTTCATAGAGGTTTCAAACTGATCCATATTTACACTACAATATTTTACAAAACTAATCACTTTTATTTGTGCGCTAGTGGCTAGCTGAACTAACCTTGAATTTACAATGTTTTTTACAGATAAATTGCATTTTTCTACTAAATCAGGAGAAGTATAACTTAGGCTAGCCCGTGGGTCAATTAAGATAGATATAGGTGTTTGATTCAGCTTACCTTCGACTTCCACCATGGAAGTTTGATAATCCGTGTGTCTGTTTTCTAGTGCTGCGTTGATCCTTGGCATTGTCCTTGATAAATCACTAGCAGTATTCTCCTCCTGCATTGTATGTATGTTGTTGATAGTCTTCTTTCGGTTAGGGAAAATTGATTCATAATGAGGCCCATTACAATCCCAACATTTTATTGGTTCTTTACGTTCATTATTCTTAGTGTAATTGCTGTGATTATTAATAGGTTCTTTATTTCTAGGACCATTATGATTTAACTGTGGGGTGAAAACATGAAGTTGAGAAACAATTGTATGAAAAACAAAGTGAAAAAAAAGAGGCCACATGGATGAAAACGCGAAAAAATTCAACCTCAAACTCTAAGATGACAGTTTAAAAAAATATAGGCCGAGAGTTTGTGAGAGTTCAAACTCTCAGCCGAGAGTTTAATAAAACCCTAGGCCGAGAGTTCGAATCAATAACCATGCTATATTTTAAAAAAACCTCTCGAATGAGAGTTTTAAAACTCTCGGATGAGATTTTGAACTAAACCATCGGCTGGGAGTTTGGAGATATTTTTTCATCCTTGAGTTCATGGTCATCAAAACATGTGAAAATATCTGGCATATTTATGGAACCTGTAACTTCAGTAAGCCCAAACCCCTGGAAATTTTAAAGATTATTTGTCAAACTTGGTAGCAATCGATTCATATTTGAATCTAGTTTCCAATGATATAAAATTTGTTTCATTTAAATTTGAATTTCTATTTATTAATAATTATTTTCTAAACCTTATCCCTTAAGAATTTTGTTATTCTGAAAATCACCCGAAATGAAAATTCAATATCATAACAAAGGCAACACCAAAAATTTGAAATCTTCATACAGATCATAATTGACTTGTCATCTTAAAAAGGGTACCTTTTTTTAACCAATAAGTGTCACACTAAAAATAAAATTGAATCTCACAAACATGTGTTGATAATGCACCACTTTTTGAACTTACGTTGTTTCGATAAATAATAAAAAATAGTTCTGAAGTCCAAAAAAACTCAAAATATTGTCCATGCACAAGCTCAAGCTATGTAGATTATGAGTATAAATTTTTCTTCTGTAAAATGAATAACTATCCTTAAGAAAAATGTAGGGCACACAGGTCAATCATTATTCATACTTAAAATTTTAAAGTATATGTCATTGGTGCCCCCCAAATTTTCCCCACTATATGTTGATAATTTTTTTTTTAATATGAGTATGTAGCTAATTTAATTCTATAAAACTTGTGTGTTTACTTCAAGGTGAAATTATTAAGGGAGATCTCATTTTGAAGGGGTTGAAGTTGAAAAACATAAAATTTTGCAGTTTGTTTTGTAAAAAACAAGCAAAATTGTTTCTCAACTTCATATATTCACCCTGTGGGTTTGCTTTATTTCCTTGGAAATTATTATTAGGAAAATTACGTCTATTATTATTCCTAAAATTGCGTTTAGGTACAAAACCTTTCTTCTTCTGTTCAAAATTATTATATCTTTTAGCCTTCCAGTTTCACATACTTTCCTTTTTACAGTTCTGCTCATAGCAAAAATTCGCCTTTCGCATAGCCTCCTCTAAGGTTTTTGGATTATCGTATTCAATTCTGTCTTTTATGTGAAATGGTAAACAACTTAGAAACCATTGTACTTAGGCTTCTCATCCACAATGTAAGGCACGTAACATAGTAGACTTAAAAATTTATTGTTTAATTCTTTCATGTTCATTGTTCCCAGCTTCAGTTCATAAAATTCCTTAGCTCACTCTTTGTAGTACTCTTCTGAAAATAAATTCTTTTTAAAGTATTTCTTAAAGGTACTCTAGTTAATGTTCTTTTCCCTAATACCTTTTACTCTTTTTACATCCTGCCACCAAATATCCGCCTTCCTAGTTAGGTTGTAAATGGCCATTCTTTCTTTTAGCTGATTAGAGTAATTATAAATTTGAAAATACTTCTTCATCCCAGACAGCCATGATTCAGCCTATTCTCCTTTCTCAGTTTCACCATTGAAATTTGGTGGTTTTATCTTCTTAAATTCTCTCTAAATTTCTTCATAATGCTTAAATTTTCTTTTTCTTGAATTATAATTATCTTCACTACTATCACTAGTCTACTGACGATTCTTCCTATGTGAGTCGCCATAAATTTCGGAGGAGGAACTACTTTCGATTTTAGACTATTTAGAATTTTTACTTTTGTGTTGGTAGAACATATCTTCAGATCCCGTCTGTTTATCTTTTGTTTCATTTTGAAATTTTTCCATCAATATCTGGTTCAGCTCCTCTTGAGCTCTCAGAATTCTTTCATTTTCCTTTTTGAATATTTCCATATCAATTCTTAATTCTTTAAGAGTTTGTCATAACTATGAAGAATTGTTATTTATTTCTTCCTGAACTGGTTCTCTTCTATAATTACTTTGTTCATTAAACAGGGACTCTTCATCTGCATATTCCTCGAGCCTTTTCATACCTACAGTTTAGCTCAGAAATTTTTTCTGGAAATAACATTTGAAAAAGAAAATAATAATCAGTATGCATGCATTTTATCTACTGTTTATCTATGCAGTTTGAGCCTTATTTAGGCCTAGTGTCTAAACGTGTGCTCTAATACCACATGTAATACTCCAAAAATTCATAAAAATATAAAATTTTTCCTATGAAATTTAATGTTTTTAATCATCACTACTGAGGAACATTTAACTGTTAACGGTTAACATAATCAAGCTTTACTAGAAATGGCTATTTTGTTAATTTTCTAGATCTGCGTACTTGAATATTTGCTTACATAAATCATTGTTAAGGATTTGATTTAGAAAGTTATCATTTGAAATGACATGAATTGAAGCATATGTTTAAACACTAAGTGCTAAGTTTGTTTTACTATTTGTGAAAATATGAAGGATCTTCAGTTGAGATCGAAACTTACTTAGCTTTTTAGCTAATGCAGTGAAGTGATGATTCTTTTATAGGTATTTTACACGTAAGACATTTTGTAACTAGTTTCTGGATCAAGATTATTACGTCAACTAGAATAAATTATAATGCTAGTAACTTTGTTTACTTTACAACTTTTATCAAAATGAATGAGGTATCGTTGATCTGTATATTTATGTTTGAAATAGTTTTCTGGTAAACATAAGTGTTTAGTAAGCTGAACATAGTCTAGTTGTTCATCCATTCGCTTCAACTATAACTCGTTCATCTAATATTTATCTATCTATTATATGTCTAGGTCCTCTATGCAATTCTGGTAAAAGGCAATTTGTATAGCAGATCCTTTTATACCTTAATACTTGATACCATGTAATTCAAGGGTATTTGTTTTCAACAAAAATCAACTTATGTGAACCTAGCAAAACTTGAATCTAGGTATAGTCATAAGTATAATGATCTCCATTCACACATGGAACTAAAAACTTAGTGCAGGAGATGGTCTACTAATTGTTTTAGCACTTACCATTACTATACTATACTATTAGTGCTATACGAATTTTGTAACGTTACTATACTATTAGTGCTATTTAGGAAAAGAAAGAAAAGATTATATTCTACCAGATCTATCCCACCTTATCTTCGTATGATCTTTATCTCATGAGGGGAAATGAAAAACATTAATATATTATAATGATACTAAGTTTAATACCTAGACTAAGAATCAAGCTAGGTATCTTTCTATCCTCTTAAATACACACACATAAGAGTTTTTTAACCATTGTATCTTCCTAAGTCTCTTACAAGGTTTTTACAATTCTATGGTTTCTCACAAGGTGTTGTTTATGATGGTAATCAACATTAAAGAATTCTTTGCAGAAGTTTTTACCCATTTCCAAGATTATAGGATAAAATATAAACCCTAGTGTATGTAAATACTACATCTCTACATTATTCTTTAGGGTTATAATATGCACATTATAATGTAACAATATTGAAATCTATGACAAAGGTTTTAACCATAGTTTCTTTATAAAATGCTATTGTGCGGAGGATGATCCCAAAAGGGGTCTCAAACTAAGGTGTAAAACCCACAACTTGAGAAATATTTCATCCCCACATGGTAGTGGATTGTTGGTTAGATTTTTGACCTTTGGTTTTCACCATACAAGTTTTGCCTAAACCCTAAAAAATCACATTTAACTAACTTTCTTGTCTCTGTTGTGTCATAGGAGAGCCGTAGGCTCATGGATGCAAGACTTTTATGTTATTCCTTTGACCTTTTGAGTACAAGCCTCCTTTTTTCCATTCTGATTTCTTCTGCATGTAGGGTTTATGTGCCCACTGTTTCAATCTGTGTATGATCCCTCTGTCACCATTACCATATCTCTGCAAGTTCTACCCTTTGTCATTACGTTGCCTTTGCAGGTCCTACCCTTAGTCGTTACCTTGCCTCTGCAAGTGCTACCCCTGATGCACTAGTGCAGTGGTGAACTTGTTAATGTGAGCAGGGTTCTTGATTCATTGTAGTGTGGTCTTGATTGTTTATTTGAGTGTTCTTATTGAGTGTAGGGTTATCTTTCTTTATTTCCCAATTCCTAGTGTGGGATTTAACTCTGTTTCATTGTGGGTTTTGGTTTTGGGCTTGCACATTCCACGTTGGGGTTTTCTTGATAGGGATTCCTTTTAGCTCATTGTACCCTTATTTGTGGCTAGGGTTTGTTCAAGTCACCATTACGACCGAGCATCAAATATTCATGTAAGAAAAATGGTTTAAAACAATACTATAACTCTTCTGCACTATTATTTGATTTTTATCTTTATTAACTGTGAGAATTTAACATTTGGTGAGTTTTTTTATTGTGCAGGCATTTGAATCGATTTCTCTATGCTGAAGGACACCACAGAAAAGGGATCCATGATGGTGTTCATCCTGTTAAGCCTCGATCTTACCTGAGGTCCTTTTGAGATGGTTATATGGAGTTCGTTGTTTGTAGTTCCACTGAGATGCAACTCCATTTCTTGGTTATCAAAAACTGTGAATGTTTAGGAATCCTTTATGGCCGAGACTATAATGTGTTGATAATAAGAATGTTTAAGCCTTAGCGGTCGTTTCGTGATGAAACAATTTTGGTTTTAGAATTTTTAGACAAGATTTATAAGCCATGGGTTTTTAGTTGTAGAAATTCCATTAGGCCATATTGTGTATGGATATAGTAGTGGTTTTTTATGGAAGAAGTTTAGTGTTTAGATGATGTTTAAATTTTGAATAAGCTTTAGCTTACTGTTTTGTAACTTCTATAATCGGTAATATATATACCATGGTTTTAAGAAAAAGATGGCACACTATAAGATTTATTTGTTGGTTATTTTCTATTCTTTTTAAATTAACCTCAACAGAGATATTATTATTGCTATAATATTGGTATTGATGTATATTAGCTAAATAATTTCAAAATAAATTTTAAGATGATTCCATTTAAACTTTCTTAGTTTATATTTACCAAATAATTTTAATAATGTTTTTTGTGGGAAATGTATTTAATTTTCTATATTTATATATTAGATAATTGTGGTTATAAAAATGAAGAATGTATGCTTTAAGTAATTTTGCGTGAAACTATATAATGCCTCTGCTAGTAAAAGAGGACGTAATGAGAGTCATATTTGATAGTTTCTTCAAACGAGGTTTTATTTATAAAACCTTAATTACATTTAAATTAATACACAGTTTAATATTTAATTATAATGTTATTCAAGTTTCATTTTTACTTAGATTAATGATGAAATTATCTAAGTAAATTTTTAGCCTCATTTTATTGTTTCCTTAAGTTAATCCTACTTATTTATTTTCTGTTTTTATAATGTATTTTAGTTACTATAATAATAGGCTTATAGTAAATAACTTATACATTATGTAAATAAGTGCACAGACTATGTATGTATATATTTTTAAATTTTTCTTAGAGACATATTTGTTTATGTTATGACAATGCATTCTGTTTAAGGAAAACTTCCAAAATAGAAAGGAAAAACATACTTTTGATCCACCCTTATGGAATCTATAGAAGGTAAATAAACACATTCAAGCATACTTCATTCGATTCTTTATCAGAATTTAATCTAACCCACTGTACTAGGGTACTACCTTTAAAAATGTGTAGAAAAATACAGTTAAGTATTTTTTTAATCTATCAGTAAAATTGGAAATTCTTCTAATCGTTTACCCTAATCTATATCTAATGTAGCATTTGACTATATTTTCACAGTAGAATGTTTCATTAAATAATCCTAATAACATCACAACTGAAGCATAACACATTATTTTTTAAATTCAATCCTTCGTGATCTAAATATGCAATTAGGAACTAGATAAATCATGTAGAACCTGGAATATAGAAGAGGTGACCACAACTTAAGGAAACTGTTCCTCCCAACCATCTCCTGGAGATAGCTTAACAACAAATCTCAAGACCCATGAGCTTGTCTTCTGGTCCACCTGGTATAAGTACTAGGTGAGAGATCTAGTTTAGTAATCTTCTGCAACTCTACTGAGTATTCAACAGTAAATTTGTTTTGCTTGCAGCAGTATGAACTCAACTTAAAATAGTTGCGCTAGTTCACAACTTCAACACTTTTCACTCAAGAAAACTTCTGCTAGTCCCCTCCATCGAATTTTCTTGTACACTAAATTCACTGAGATTTTTCACAAGTCAAGAATGAGCAGCCTCAGTTGTATTCAATGGGAAGTTTTATTAGCATGCTTACGTCCTTTGGGTCAATTTTCACTTCATGAGCCACCTACTCTTGTTCCAATTTCTTGGGGAACATGACCACAAAAATAGGGAAGTTACCTCCTGCAACAGCTAGAAGTAGTTTGAGGATGCTTCCAAGTGTTATTCTGCTCTCAACCTAGCCTATCCCACCAAGTGACCAGTAAAACACTCATTTAATAGGCTCCTTAAGGTGTTGTCTCATCTTTAATTTATTAATTAATAAAATATTCATCAATTACATTCAATTATCCTCAAGCCCACTTGGTCATTAATTACAAACTTTATAATAAAAATATAACATAATTTTTCTTAAAACATAACATGTTTTTGCAATTTGGGGCATCTAACACCAATACCAACCACCAGAAATATATTGAAGGGGCATTTTTCCAAATTTTTTCCAAATTGCGTTTTTTGAGTTGGTTGCTTCTGAGTTGTTTTAATGAATTCTGAAATTCAGGAATTTTGTTTCAGTTTTTTTAGACTTGATGCAAGTGTATAAATGGAAGGAGGGTGCAGGGATGTAGATGTGATGGGGAATAGCTTCTCGATAGAACAGAGTATAGAAAAATGTAATCCGTTATTTGTTGAATATAACAATAAAACATTTCTTCTTTTAGTTTTTGTCTCTCATTAATTTTGAAGTTTGTTTATGAGAATGGATTGATAATTAGTTCTCAATGAAGCTTGGATAATATTTGCAAATGCATCTTAATACATAATAGACAGATTGTTGTAGATTCTTTTCTCAGAAGTTTAAATAATTTATGGAAATTTAATTTCATTCATGATTATGATTCTGAAATTTTCATTCGATTGCAATAGTTAAGGAATAATAAGTTTTCCGTTAGAAGCTCGAGTGATTTCAAGTCAATTTTATTTATTAGAAGAATATGTTATACATTGGTTCAGTTTGTTTGAAATCAAGTGTTGAAGATTTGAAGTTGTAAGGATTGGTTGTTGGTTTAAGTAAGTTTCACATTCAAATAATCATTTGACATTTACAACTGGTTTCAAGAAAATATTTAGATGCATATCAAAATATCGGATTAAGTGATTTGGTGAAATGTGAAATAAATGATTTAGGACATCATGTGTTGAGTTAAGATCCTTTGATTGAGAAATCAACGGAATGAGTTTTAGTCTGGTTTCATTTACAAATTTATTCTTCTCAGTTTTTTCTAATGATGGCTCAAAGTTGGATATGATGAAGAAATGATTGAGGAAGGAACTTTGTGGATGATTTTCCCTTTCAGAAACCAATTCAATTAACTGGAGCATATATAAAGATCAGATCAATAATTGTAACAAGGTTACTACACTTAGATTACTTCAAGTGGATTTTTTCAAATAATTTCATTGAATTAATAGCAACATTTTCAATGCATAGACTAGGGAGTGTGAAGGTTTAAGAATTGCGATAGCAATACAAAATTGCTCCATTCAAGTAAATATTGTACTAGTCCCTCTAAGTTTACTTTCTTGGGTTGACAATTTAATGTCATCTATTATTGGTGATATATTTTTACTGACATTTTTGGCATCGTTGCTGAGGAGGTGCTAAAAAGGATTGGAGAACAGATCTTGTATTGTTTCTGCTACAGGCCTGGTGGAGGAAGAAGGGTAAGATGAGAGGTAAGAACCTGTGCATCTGCTTTAGTGGGTTCCTCCAAAGCCTTTCCAAGTACTTCAATTTTGGCATTGTGCAAGTGTGTCTTTACTTTCAGATACATCATATTTTAATTCAATAAAGTGTGCTTTTCAATAATATGAGATTCCTTGTCAAGCAAGTTTTCTCTTGATTTCAGTAGTGTGAATTTTTCTCAAGCAATTTTTTAGTTTGGAAGTGTGTGGTTGATTTTACAAGTTGTGGTGAGATTCAGTTTTGTTAAAGGTTTATTTCAGTGTTCCTTTACTTTCAGCAATTAGTGTGAGTTGGTGTGCAATATCAATTTGAAAGTTCAAGATTTATTTTTAAGGGTTAAATGTATCTTGAGTTTTTGAGTTAAACAGTTTTCTTAATCTTGTTTTAAGGTTGTGTGGCTTGAAAAAGTTTTGATTTCCAAGAATATAATAAAATTCCCCATACTTTAGTAGAAAAGGATTAGTAACATCCAACAAGAATCACTCAAATGGATTAAAGAATTACTGAAAGAAGATGGGTGTTTCTTCAACAACTTTCTAATATTCTGATGGAGCTTTAATATTTATATGTAACTCAAGAATAAAAATATAAATAAACATATCTAGAAGAATCCTTCAAGCATGCATGTCTACTTGAAAAAGAGTTCAAAAGAGTAGAAACTTCATTAGATATAGAACAAGCATGGGAACTAGGAAGCCAAGAGTTTCCTGCATGCTTTCCTCCTATGGGTGGTCAAACATATGAAGATTAGATATCTGAAGATTTGCAGAGTATGGATATGATAGTATTGAAAATCAAGAGCACCAAGGCATGCAAGATTTTATAGAAAGATGGTTTCAATCTATTGTGAGGCCTCAAGAAATATTCCTTCTCTAGTTTCTCTTGGATCTAGATATAAACGTCTTGCTGGTTCCTCATCTCCACTCAAAAGTTTAGGTACAATTTCTTTATTTGGATATGAGTTTTTTTTCTATCTTGATCCATGAATGGATACTTTGGAAATCAACATTACTTGAAGGAATTTTTTATTTTTTTTTAAAGTAATTAGGAATAAAATGTTGCAAGTAGTTACTAAAAATGTAGAAATCCTTTATTTAGAAATAAATCCAAGTATTAGCAATGAATCTGTTTGGCATCTTTGTTCTTATATAAAATTTCAGATAAAAACGATGCTCTGCACCATTATTCACATAGCTAAGATGGATTTTAGCAGTCCATATAGTTTCTGGGAGGACAACTTCAACAATCAATCAATCAACTTCTTGGAGGATAGAGTCACCATCTGGTCTTGATCTGCACATATGGGACAGGTACAATAACAATATTGATGTATGCATTTTTAAACCTCTTGTTTTAAATTTAATACAAGTAGAAAATTATGGACAAGTGAAAAACCTTTATCTTAATTGTGCTCAGTTTATCTGAATCCTTCCCATCTTGGTCATTCATGATTACCAAACCTTTGTTTCCTACCTTATTAAACCATTGTTTCTCATTTGACATTTCGAATCCTTTCAATGTTTTGAAATGTGCTCTTTAATTGTATGCCAAGGTTTTAATAAGTCGGTAGAAGCTTTTTGTATGACAAATTCTCTCTTACACCTTACCTTTGTGAAACCCATTTCCAAATTATGATAAATAAATCCTTTGCATATTAAATGGCAAGCGATATGAGTATTGGAAGTAGTCAAATACCTTATGGTGGGTGGTCATATACCAAAAAAATTAATGAACAAAATGATTGGCATTTTTAGGTAAATCTTTGCTGGTTTCTCATAGAAAATTTTCAAAACTGCAAAAAGAAAATGCAAAATTAAAAGGAGAATTGCAAGAATATCAAGTGTTAGGTTGATTCATAAAAAATGAGAACAATACATTGAAGGGTTTCCTTGTTCAATATCAGGCTTAGGAGTCTAAATTACTAAGCACTAAGCTTGTCTTGGAAGTCCCTAGAATTTAATAGAGGCTTAGTCATCACTCCACTAAGCTTGTCTCTGAAGTACAAAGACTTTGAAAGAGTCTTAGTCAACACATTTTCATCTGAACATAGTGAAGCTTTTGCACCAAGTATCTGATATGGTAAAAACTCCTCTCAATTTGTTTCGACTTTTCTTGGACCATGTGATTTCTTTTAGAGATCTAACCAGCTCTTGATCTTTATACATCTAGTTGGAAGTTATAACTAGCTTCCCTTGATAGCTGAGAGTCATTTTCTGCACATCATCTAACATATTTACATATTCAAAACCTGACATTTGGATACCTTATGAATGGAGGATTCTAAAATAAGGACATGGATTTATCTGAGATATCGGACTATAGAAATGATGAAACCTCTAAATAGGATTCTCTAAGAGATTAATTGCATACTATTTGGCATCCTCCCTTTGTTTCACTGAAAGGGATTACTTATAAATGAGTTTGTATAACTAGGAGGCTCTTTGAATAACTTTCTCAAGGGAAAATACATATTTACTTTGCAATACCGGTCTACTAAGGATTAAGGAGCACATTTGGATCCCTTTTGATCTATGAACTTACCAGTTGTTCCACTCTAGTAAGGAAAAACTGTCTAGCAGATTCTCTTTTTCTATCTCAGTGATGAAAGTTGGGAGGATGGACATATAGCATAACAGATATTGCAGTTTCTGTATTTTCTTACTCCCTTTGTACCTAAGTACTCATATCCCTCTAGAACATTTCTTTTAACTTTAAGCATAAAACATGACCACTTGTCATTCTATCAATGTCCATTTCACATAAAGGCATAGTCTTATTAATTAGTAACTATTCAGATGAAATCAAGAGCATATCAATCTCATATATGTAGTCATATCATGAAAATACATGAAAATATGTTGGTATAAGAGATCCTAAAACTTTCTATTTGTCTTTATGGAGAGATAACATGTAATTATATTAGACAAGGATTGTGCAATGTTATCAACATCATATCATATTTATACAAGATCACAAATGTATAATTATCACAATATAGGTTAGACCACAACCTTATATATCTGGTTAAGATGAATTCATGGGTCAATTTTAAGCTTATCTACTCAGATTACATTGATCAATGAAACACACAGTAGTTTACAAGATAGTCAACGCAGAAGGTATTTTGATCATCCAATCCCAAGGTCAAGTCACATAGAGAGTTAGATGTCTCCTTACTAACCTCATAAATACCTACTTGTCCCATGGCATCAACCTTCTTGGTCCTAGATAAAGAACCCCAGGAGACTACTGTAGGCCCTACGGTACCTTCTAGGTGCTTACTATGTCATAGTTAACTAACTAGGGTAGCATCCTCCTTGAGAATGGGTCTCACAGCTGCAAACATCTTGGTAACTGAACAGGTGCCTGCAAAATAATTAGATATCAAGAATATAAATATAACAATCAGAATATAGATTGACTGAAAGAAAAAAGTGATGATTACAATATTACAAGTTCCAAATGGAGTTGAAAGTGAAATATATTTTTGAAACGGGAAATGGTGTGCAAGTGTATTTGGTTTATTTTAACTTATGAGGTTGATGAATAAATTAAGGGGAAGGGGATTTTGATATACTGTGAGTACTGGGAATATGTCCAAATTATGACATGTTAGAATAATCAACCCATAGCTAGCTACCTTAGACATTGATTAATCCATTTTTGTCTTATTTACCTAGTTTCCAATATTCCACTCTATGCAAGTTGTCTTCCACATGTCCTAGAAGTCAAACTTAATAAAACTGAGTCGTAGAGTGCTTGGGAACCCTCTTGGAAACCATATTTAGCAGTTCTTCTTTATTCCAGATTCTCCTTAGCGCATATCTGCTTTTTCTATTAAGTTACCTGCTTTATTGATATTTGAGGCAAAAGGGAAAGTAATACTAGGTGTAGTTGACTTGTTTTTTTCCCTCATCATCCTCCATTATTTTCTCCTAATAAAATCATGTATGATTTTTCTTTCCATCACCTATTAGCTTTCCTACTTGACTTTGCCAATTCGTGAGCCTCTAGGTAGATTTGGAAACTGCTTTATGTACCTATGTGGGATTTGTCTAGATTTAGTAAGCCTTCTTTTGACTATTTTGAATGACATCCTTATGCATTCAAATATCTCATGTAATTATATATTGCAGTAGCCTATGAGTTCATAATTTTGGCTATTGTACACTTATTCAATACAGATTAGTGTTATGCTCCAATTTTAGTCTCCTTTGTGTGTAAATTTGCATGTTTGATTAGCAATTTTGTGAGTCCAACTGTTCTATCACTTGGGTTCAATTTCCACATGACAAATGTGGTTCCACACTTGAAAATGGGGGTTGGAACGGAGTCTCTACGAGGTTTCCAACACTACACCAATTGAGGGTGCGACCTACCGGTGTAGTGGGGTGTTCTCCCCTACTACGTACAAAAGAACCTACGCTAGATTAGTCGGATCATAGGTTAGGGTTCACGGTGTGAGGGATTTTACAACCTTGACTTGTAGCAATAAACAGTAAAAAAAAATATATTTTTTGTATTTTTTAAGTATATTTTCAAACTAATAATAGAAAAAAAAACATACCTTTCAATAATATGGGCCACTGCAACCATCTGAGGAAATGGTCGACCGACTCCACGGTTTGGTTCTCTAGTCGTATCCACTAATGGTTGTCAAAAGGGGGAATAGATCCAATAGGATATGGAGAAATCTCAACAAACACCATGGAAAATGATATGGAAAATGTATGGGAATAATGGCGAAAGGTGAAAAGTTGATGAAAACTGTTTTTGGGGACACCTTCACAATGTATTTATAGGATGATCCAAGGTTTTTTGACCCATGGTATTTTATTGTGCAAGGTATTTATCTATGATTTTTTCTCCTTTTTGGAGAGAGTGGGGATAAATCACAATAAATTTTCAACTTCTCTTCATTTATGGGGGAAAGAATAATAATGTTTTTTACCATATTTGGTGGAACTTTAGTTGTGAAGGTCAAAATGGAAGGAATAATGGCAGGATTACGATGTATGATTATGGTTTGGACCATAGAGATCTAGGTGAACAATTTTTGGTGTTAACAAATTACCTTGTGATTTGTGAGGGCATAAGCTCATCGTATGGCTGATAGACATCATAAGATCAAGGGAGAAATGGTGAAAATGGTGGAGAGACTAGAGAGGACTGCAGAGGAGTGGTGTCTTGTCATTCTAATTGCATTGGATCTTGCTTTGTATTTCTTCTAAAAAATGGATGAGGTACATATAATCTCAGACATGTATATGGACAAGGATGGAATACCCATGCTTGTAACAATGTCTCAATATATAATGGGGATCAAGGCTCAAACAATGGGAGTCGATTAATACAAATATTGAACAAGTAGTACATTATGGTGGCCTAAATGGGAGGCTGAATACAAATATTGATCTAAAGAACTAGGACATAGGAACAATGGCATTCTCATGGAATGCAATATCACAACAACTGATTCTTTGCTAAGTCTAGAGGTGTACACAACTGTATGAAATCAACGACTGAGAGTCAAGAATATATGAGGTACAATAAACATCATCAAGTATTGTAGATACATGGAAGCATGACACTAAGGGTCTTCCAAACATTATCTCCAAATGTTGATAGGAAGTTTTGGGGTAAGTTAGCTGTGCAATAGCGTGGATGCTGCGTAAGGTCAAAGATGTTGTGCATGGTGGAAAATGATGGGCAAGGAGGATTTACTGTATTTTTGTCATATTTTGTAGTTTTGGACCGCATTATGTAGATTGTGTTAATGATTTTGTAGAATCTATTAAGAAGTAGTTAGAAACTGGACCGCTAATGTAAAGCTGCAAGCCTATTAATAGATTTAGAATTACAAGTGTTAAGTCTTCGTGTAGGCGTGTCTTGTTCTTAAGGCCTTAATTTCTTAGATTCTTGGATCGTTTGGAGAGATTCTTCTTAGATCTTGTTCTTGCTTGTGGGATCATCTGAGTAGGGATTTCTGAGATCTGTATGTGAAGGAAGGACTATTTTGAGAACATGTGTTTTGATGTGAAGGATAATATGACATGACAGAGATTAAGAAAAACCTTTTACTATCTTTCTATTTTCCTATTTTCTATGATCCAAATGTGAATGCGATGTGTATCTATGATGTATATCTATGAATGATGTGCTATTTTTATCCTATGAATGATGATATACTGCTAGATCTGTTTACGCACCGATGTTTTTCTATGATTCAGTTATGTTAATACGATCTTTTGAATGATGACATGATTCCGTTAATGGATAATCTGGATAAGTAAATCTATTGAATAATGATGCATTGAGTGGAATAGTAGATGCAATGTCCTCCTTCATCTTGCAGAAACTTGGTTCTGAGAGTTCTCCCTCGAACATATCGGGTGATACTTCATCTACTCTGCAGGAGTTGTTGGATGGGGTAAAACCTGTTTGGGCTGGTGCTCAGGGAGATCGCGATGGTTTTGTTGTATACTGAGAGTGAACTCTTATTGACATGTTTTGTTTCTATAAATGGTTCCATTGGAAGGACTTGAAGTTTGAAGAGGGAGGAGGAAATTTTGTGGCATCCAACGAGACCAAAAATCCAAGATTGGTTTGACCAGAAGAAACAAGATTTTGCTGAGAAAGAGAATCAGAACCCTGGACTGACGACCAATCAGTTGCTTTTAGAGTATATTCATAACAATCTGCACAAGTACTTTTTTTATGAATTTCCAATCATCTTGTATGAGTGGTTGGCACGATTGACATATTGAAAGAAAATTTTTCAAGGAGGCAAACCGACTGGATGGACCCCGAAACTAATACAACAATTGCAAGAGTTAGACAACAAAGCATCAATGGCTGTTGAACTTTGTCTTGACAGTATCCTAGAGGGAAATATCACGGAGTTGGAGATTTACATAGTTTAATCTTACAACAATGCAGAAATGGATTTCTTCAACGAACGAAGAGGTAGGTTCCTTTTATCTTTGCAGTTATCTACTAAGATTATAATATGAAAAAAGGACATATTGAATATGAACTCCTTCGAGTAGAATCCTGGTGCATGGATGTAGGAGGAATCGTGAAGAAAAGGGTTGGATGGAATGATATGGGGTAGATGGATGAAAGTTACGATGGGACTGTGAGGAAATCCAAGGAAGGAAGTGGTCTTACAGGAGGAGGAGGAGAAAGGCTTCGAAAAGAGAAGAGGAAGAGGACAGGAGAGAGTCATGTTGCGATCGAAACATGAGAACTCAAGAGAAGATCACATGAGATGAAGCGACCCTATAGAAATGAAGGAGACGACCAGCATACGCCTAAGGACGAGGAAAAATTGACCTAGAGAAACAACATACCCACACCTCCATGCACTATGCCACACTCAAGAATAAATACTAGCATGACACTGACTTATCTAATGTGTCAACAACACTCTAATAGTAGCAGTTCAATGACTGTATGAAGAGGGCCCACAATAGCGGGCGATTATGCGAAGTTACCCCTATTTGATGGTAGTAGGACTGAGGATCCTGAGCAATACTATTCTTGTGCAAAGTAGTGTGGATTGTCAAACAAACTTGGGATGATGATCTTAAGAACGGCTAGTTGGCGGCAACCCTTTGAGGTCGCACACTAGACTTGTTCATGAATTTTGTACAAGTTCTTATAGTAACTCTAATGAAGTCTCTGGTATAAATTAGAAAAGGATTGATTGAAGAAGTCAAAAAACCAAAATCTGAGGCACAATACATTACTGAGCTGAACAAGATAATGAAATATCCAAATGAAAATATTTGGGATTTCAATCAATGATTCAAGACGCTGATGGAAAGAATCATATTTGACATGAGTGATGTTCAGCATAATGAATGGTTGATCACAACTTTCGTACCACACATAAGAATGCCATTGATGTGGAAGAAGATTGTGACATAGAGCGAGGATCTGGATATTGCGATGAATTTGGAAGCTTCACCTATTGGTGAGAATAAAGTCGGTATGAGTCAGATCCAAACACAACTGGCGAACTTGATGCTCCAGTTGCAAGATATGAAGAAAGGAAAAGAGCATCACAGGAAATTTTTGTGTATTCAATGTCGCAAAGAGGGACTTCATAAATATCAATGCCTTGATTTTCAAAACTACTTACAGTTGGGAGCACCGAATCCATTGAGTTGTGGTGGCATGCCATGGTGTAGTATGTACCAAGTTTATGGGAATCAACATGAAATATTGTGGATATATGCAGAAGATGGTAAACGAATTTGTACTGAACACTTTCCTGGTATGTTGGGCATGAGGATAAATATTTCTGGGCATATGATTTACTCCAAGACACAACGATGGACATGTACTATGTGAAGGGAGAGGACCATAGAATGGTATAGAAACTGTGACTATAGCCACTAGTTGTAAAACCACCACCTAAACCACACATGCAGTTTGTTCCGCAAGCACAACCACAACCGTAGTTTGTACAAGAGCCGTAATGACAGATGCAGTTTTTGCCAAAGTAGCAGTTTGTTCCGCCACCTCTACACTATAATAATATGTAGATGGATCCATAGTAACCACAATATGCTCAAGCACAGTATGTGTAGCTACAGCAGAATCCCCCGAAGCAACAACAATTCAATCAACCGCAGTATCGGCAATAAGGAGGATTCCGTAGAGGATTCAGAGGAAGAAGAGGTGGAGGTTTTGGTTGAGGAGGATGAGGTCGTGAACCTATACAATGTTATAATTGATGAGTTCTAGGACATTATCAGATAAATTTCTTGCAATTGCAAGCACAATGTACCTATTCTATTGTTGTTTACCACACTATTGAGAATTTTCCACAACTAATCGCGAAGTTACAGGCAGGAAAAATTCGTCAGTTGTAGAACTAGAATCAGAATCAGTTACATAACTAGAACCAGTTGCAAAACAACTAGTTTCAAAACTAGAACCAGAACACAAATCAGAATGTGAACCAACCTATGAATCCATTGATGAACCAGAATGAGGGACCAACTATTGCGAAGATTTCGGCAGAACCAAGAACTAAGGATGATGACGTTGTTGTCACTACTCATGTAGGTGAAATGACAGGGGATGATAGCCCAATCCCACAGATTCATAGGTATAGGAAGAATAAGGTGCAGTTTGATGTTAACACAGAAAGAGACACATTCTTTGAAGCACATTATGCGATAAGGAGAGATCCTAGTAAGTTACCTGTTCATGAGATGCCACCTTCTTTTGATCCAAACTTGGTAGCAGGACCATCGCGACAACATTGTACCTTGCATAAATTATTTGAAATTTTTTTATCATTGTCGAGGGATCCCAATGTGCTCGCTGAAATTTAGGATTTGTTGTGTTGACCAGGAAAGGGACAGAAGAAGTCCCCATTGAACTCTTTACATAAGAAAAAGATGTGAAAAGAGATGCACATGAATATTCATATTAGGGACTATTATGTAGATGCGGTCATCTTGGATCTAGGATCAGAGATCATCATTCTAACAAAGCAGACATGTGAAAATATGGGGAGCCCAAAGTTTGTCTTCCGCCCTATGCAGCTACGATTAGCTAACCAGGCCAGAGTAACACCAATTGGGAAAGTTCCACATCTTGCAGTAGAAGTAGAAGGGATGAAGACTTATGCTAATTTTGATGTGATTGCAATTGTCGATGGAAAAGGTAAATATCCCACATTGTTAGGGATTGGATGGATCAATGATAGTATGGCAGTGATAAATTTTAAGAAACAGGTCATGAATTTTGAAAAATGTGACATCAGGGTCATCTCCTTGATGGACCCAACTGAAGGACAAAGCTATGTGGAACCAATTAAAGAGGAAGCTGTAAGAGGATTGGATCATGCATACAACATCTCTATGGATTACATCCATCCGACTGTCGATGGTGAGCTTAGTTGGTGCAGCTCTAACTCTGTGTCTTCGGACTATGATGATGCTTTGGAAAACTAGTAGAATCAGATGCATGAGGTATCACTTTGGAATTATTGTCTGATTACGGTGTCACTATGTTGAGTCGCAATGGAAACAATTGAGTTACTTGTATATGAATTTTTTCCAAAGTTTTATATGTTTTTAGTTGAATTTAAAGATAAGGTATCAAAACCACAATGATTGCTATAATTGGATGAAGCATTGAAGGCTACTCCATCACGTTGGTGGGAGACCCATAAGAATTAAATCATTGGATGGTCACAATGTTGAATATTGATAATAGTTCTCTTTAGCGGCGTAAAAGCGTACCACATGGGAAGGTACAATAGGAGGAATAACCCTGGTGGTCACCTGATTGAATGCTAGAACTTGTGGGAATCAAAACCAAAGGATGAGTGGGTCCATTCTTTTTTCCACATGTTGGATGAAATGTTGTCATCATGGTATGTATCATCCAAGTTGCGCAGAGAGATCACTACTTGGGAAGAGTTGACGGTTTGCTTCAATCACACCTTTAGTTTCATGGATACCAATCCACCTATTCATAGTGCACTGCAGCACGATCGCGACATTGTTCTAAAGGTTGTTCCAGTTGCATATCCAGTGGATCTACATGAGAGATGTCTGATTGAGTCGATGATGGAGTGGTACAATGTGATGAGAGGACTAGTTGATGATTATGATCCACTAAACATCAATATTCCAGAGGGAGAAGGTAGTCGGGTTGTCACAGCACCTGAGCTATCGATTAATAAAATGAATCAACTATTAAAAATTCAGTAGGTCAACATTCGGACAGAGGAGAACCCAAAGTTTGTGAAGTTTGGGTACTACTGGGATGAAGAAACCATGGAAAAGATAATTGATCGGTTGCATGAGTTCCAATATCTTTTTCCTACAAAGTTCTCTAAGAATCTATGATACAAGGAGAGGGTCAAGGCTGAGCCCGACCGAATGCTGGATGTTGGGATAATAGAACCAGTTGAAGAATCAGAATAGATCGACCCCATGGTCGTGCAAGATAAGAAAACATGTGAGGTTCATATTTGTGTCAAACTTAGAAAATTGAATGATGCATGTCTGCATGATCCATTTACCACACCATTCACTGATGAGGTGCTAGAAGGAGTGGGTGATCAAGAAATTTATTCATTCACGGATGGATTTTATGGCTATCACCAAATTAATATCACGAAGAAAGATCACCATAAGACAACCTTTTTTATTGAATGGGGATTTTTTCAGTACATTGTGATGCCCTTGGGACTGGGGAATGCACCTGTGATTTTCTCTAAGATTGTTGTCGATGCATTTAAATATTTCATTAAGAAGTTTCTAGAAGTTTATATCGAAAATTGGCCGGTTTATGGATTTATCAGGGACCATCTAGAGAACTTGTGACTTATGTTGTAGCAATGTCAATAGCATCAGATCGCTATGAACTTGAATAAATGAATTTTCTGTGCACCTTTTGGGATGTTGTTGGGACACTTTGTTTGCAAGCAAGGACTTTTGGTTGACCCAACAAAGATTGCGTTGATTTTGAGTTTTCCACCCCCTACAAATGTGAAGCAACTTAGAGAAACACTGGGACACATGGGATACTACAGCAAGGTCATCTGAGGTTATGTCGTGATCGCAGCTCCTATGCCGTGGTTCTTAAGAAGGATGCAATCTTTGTATGGAGTTAAGAGTGTCACGGAATTTTTTATACACTAAAGGACAAGCTGGCTTACACACAAATACTAGTTTTTCTTGATTGGACTAAGGAATTTCATGTCCATTTGGATGCGTTGTCCATTGGGTTGGGTGTAGTGCTGACACTACTAGGTGAAGGAGATCTTGATCACCTAATTGCATTCGCTATTCGGAAGTTGTCATCTGCGGAGAAAAATTATACTGCAACAGAGAGGGAAGGTTTGGCAATGGTATATGTGCTATAGAAGTTTTGACATTACCTATTGGGTGGTCATTTCAAGATGTTCACAGAACACTTTAATTTGAAATACCCATTCAATAATCTTGTGTTAGGGGTGGAGATATTGCATTGGCTACTTCTCTTTCAAGAATTTGATTTTGAGCTAATTGTGAAGCCGGGGTGCTTGAATGCGGGCCCAGATCACTTATCACAGATTGAGACAGGTAAAGAACCAACAAACATTGGGGATGGGTCTCTAGATGTTCAACAATTTAGACTTGATATGATTGATGATTATTATGAGACAATAGTTTAGGTTTTGGAGACGGGAACAACACTAGAAGAGATTACTGCAAGTCAAAAGAAGAAGTTGCTTATTAAGGCCACAAATTTCTAGTTGATCACTAGACAACTCTATAAGCTAGGACCAAATGATATCTTACGTCGATGTGTCCTACCACATGAACAAGGGAAAATATTGGTAGACACACATGCAGGAGTCATAAGTGTACACTACGGAGTTCGCGCTATTGTAAGAAAGGTACTTCGCTAGGGCTTTGGTGGCCCACTCTCCATGGTGATGCAAAGGACTATGCGTAGACTTGTGATTTCTGTCAAAGAACTGGGAAATCGTCAATGAGAGATGAGATGCCACTGGTACCCTAGGTGACATTACAGCCATTTGTTAAATGGGTTGTGGAATTTGTGCGACCATTCAACCCCCTTCGAAAGAGAACTTGTGCAAGGTACATCATTATAGAAATAGACTATTTGTAGATTTCACCTATTGTAGATTTCACCATTGTGATAGCATCTAGTTTCTTGTTTGAAAACATTATTACTGTGTTTGGGTTCCCAAGGATATGGATGAGAGACTAGGGGATTCACTTCATCAATCATATAGTGAGTGCTTTGATAAAGGAGCTTCAGATACAACATAATAAGAGTACCCCATATCATCCACAAGCAAATGGGATAGTGGAAGCGTTCAACAAGGTGTTGGATCATGCGTTCACAAAGGTATGTAACATGAACTGTTACGACTAGGATTTGAAGATTCCAACAGTTTTTTGGGCATATCGCACCACTTGCAAAGGATTGATAGGACATACACCGTTCAAATTGGTGTATGGACAAGACACAATCATGAAAATGGAGTAGATTGTTCCAAGTTTGCGCATAGTAGCAGCTACAGGCATGGAAGATGAAGGAGCATTAGAAGAATGTCTGGCTTGGTTGGTGTAGCTTGAGAAATACTACTTTGTTATATGTTTTCACTAGTGCATTGAGAAGGATCAATAAAAATCCTGTCATGATTGACATATTAAGAACAAACAATTTCAGCAAGGAGACTTGGTAATGATGTATGACAGCAAGTTCGTGAAACATCCAGATAAGTTACAGATGCATTAGCGGGAGGCAGCCCAATAACATGTTTCGTTGTGTAAAAATGAAACATGTCCCCACAAGCATAATTATTTTATGTTTCAAGATTTTGTAAAAATGAAATAGGTCACTTTGAGTAGTGTTTATTCTTTGTTTCAAGCTAATTAAAAAATAAAACCGACCTTGAGCATAGTTACCTTTTGATGTCAAGACCGTTAAAAAATGAAACGGATTCTTCCATTGTGTCAAGTATTGAACCTTCATTTCATATGCTTGTAAAAGTAGACGAAACGAAGCTTGAGGGGCATGTACCCTACCACCCTTTTTTGAATTTAGCTACTTGAAATTTATACTGGGGGTAACTACAAACCACTGAACATCATGTTGGGAAATCACCCATCAATGGGAGCCATTTTGGGCATACTTTCTCAGTTTCAAGCTCTCTAAACCATGAAACAACATTTTGAGTATAATTCTTTCTATGTTTCAAGCTCGTTAAAAATGAAGCAGACACCTTGAGCATTCTTTCAACTGATCTTTGAGCTCATTAAAAATAGTAATATGGTGTCGATCTTAATTTTCATTTTTTGTTGTCTTGTTTAACTATGAAAACCGGTTTGATCTTACTTTAATGCTTTTTCATGCTCTGCATTCAAACATGGAAAAGGTTCTGAGCACCTTCTACACCTTTAGCATGCTTGTTAAAAACTTATTGAAGAGGTATCGAGTATAGTTTTACTATTTTCCAGACTTGTTAAAATTGGATTATGAAAAATACCCCTCAATAGAGTCCTCTTTAATCTCTTTTTGGACTCTTAAAAAGTGAAAAAATTGCCGAGTGATCTTGTCTTCTTCATGCTTATAAAAGAACCTAAAGAGTCATCTTCCTGGTGATATTTTACCCCTTTTTCGGACCAAGGGGCACTACTTATGAAAAATGTATACTCTAGCCAATCATGACTGGAAGAGTTCTCCAAGGAATTATTTTATACATTTTCTGGCCTAACGGACTAAATTTACGAAAAAGTTCATTCTGGAATCCTTTTATTCATTTCACACTCTTTAAACATGAAATGACAAATGAGTTTGCTTTCATTAGACTCGTAAAATAAAATGATGAAAGAGAACCCCTCCTTTCTCAGGTTCATAAAACATATGAGAATGGAGTCATCGCTTGATGAGATACAACGAGTGTTTCTTAACCTATTTGAACTCATAAAAATGAAAAGAGGCACTCATCCTTCGTGAAGTGGACATTAGGGAAAGAGTTTGTATTTTGTTATGGAAGTACATAGTCACTCTTAAACATGGCACTCATTTGCATATGCATTTCAGCACTTGGTTAATCTGTTTGTCTTCGATTCCTGCTAGTTCCCAGAGTCTTCTTACTCCTTTCAGTTGTCCAATAATACTCTCACCATCATTTGCATTTCGGGATTGGTATCATTCTCGTATAAATAATTCCAAGTCATGCCATGCCCATGTTCAAGAGAATTTTGGTCATTTGTTCACTGTCTGTAGTCAGTATACCTTCTATCATGTTGGTCATCTCTGAGTCAATTTCGTACAACACTCTATTGTCCGGTTCACTCCAAAACATATTTGATCGTGTTTCATGTCAATGATGGGGGACTCATCATGGCCCTCCTTCGGTGAGTCTATTCCTGTCAAATTAAACATCTTGTCCAGAAATTAGACTTAGATACCAAGTCAAGTACCTTGGACCTGCATGCCTTAATGGGAGGTTACTTCGCTTTCCACATGATCTCACATCGTTGACTCTTGATTGAAAGATCCTACCGAGTGTTTGAATCCAAGTCCTTTATTTACACTTGGAGGGATGTACTTAGAGACCTTGGGAATCATTGGCATCAATGCTGATTTCTCTCGCACTTGTTAACATTTTACATTAATGGAAGGTAATCAAGAGGTTTGTACCATGTTCCATTTCAAGGCCTTGTTGAGTTGTCCAAGAATACTTTAACCGTGAGTTGCATTGGGGGATTGGTATCATTCTCATATCAATACTGCCAAGTCATGTCATGCCCATGTTCAAGAGAAGCTTGGTAATTTGTTCCCTATTTGCAGTCAGTATACCTTCTATCATGTTGGTAATCTCTGAGTCAGTTTCATACAACACTCTGCTTTTTGGTTTACTTCAAAACATATTTGATCATGTTTCGTTTCGATTATGGGGGACTCATGATGGGCCTCCTTCGATGATTATATTCATGTCGACTTCAACATCTCATTCAAGAATTGGAATTAGAAACCAAGTCAAGAATTGGATGTACCCTACCACCCTTTGTTGAATTTAGCTACTTGATAGTTATATTGGGGGTAAGTACTAACCACTGAACATCATGTTAGGAAATCACCTGTCAATGGGAGCCATTTTGAGCATACTTTCTCAGTTTCAAGCTCTCTAAACCATGAAATTACCTTTTGAGCATAGTTCTCTCTCTGTTACAAGCTTATTAAAAATTGAAGCAGATACCTTGAGCATTCTTTCAACTAATATTCGAGCTCGTTAAAAATAGTAAGATCGTGTCGATCTTACTTTTAATTTTCCATTCTCTAGTTAAACTATGAAAACTGCTTTCAACTTACTTTAATGCTTTTTTCATGCTCTGGTTTCAAACATCAAAAAGGTTTTGAGCGCCTTTTATACCTTTAGCATGCTCGTTAAAAATGTAGTGAAGAGGTATTGAGTATAGTTTTACTGTTTTACAGACTCGTTAAAATTGGATTATGAAAAAAAGACCCCTTAACAGAGTCCTCTTTAAGCTATTTTCAGACTCTTAAAATGTGAAAAGATTGCCGAGTGATCTTGTCTTCTTCATGCTCATAAAAGGACCTGAACAATCATCTTCCTAGTGATAGTTTACCCCTTTTTCAAACTAGAGGGAACTACTTACGAAAAAGGTATAATCTAGCCAATCATGACTGGAAGAGTTCTCCTAGGCGTTATTTTATACTTTTTCTAGCCTTAGGGACTAAATTTACAAAAAAATCCATTCTGGACTCTTCTTGGTCATTTCAAAGTCTCTAAACATGAAACGACAAATGAGTTTGCTTTCATCGGACTCATAAAATCAAACGATGAAGGACCCTTTATTGGAATGAACCCCTCCTTTCTCAGGTTCTTAAAACATATGAGAATGGACTCATCACTTGATGAGATAAAACGAGTGTTTGTTACCCTCTTTGATCTCGTAAAAATGAAAAGAGGCACTCATCCTTCGTGATGGGGAAATTAAGGAAAGAGTTTGTATTTTGTTATAGAATTACATAGTCACTCTTGAACATGGCACTCGTTTGCATATGCATTTAAGCACTTGGGTAAAACATTTGTGTTTGAGTCATGCTAGTTCCTAGAGTCTTAATACTCCTTTAAATTTTCCAAGAATACTCTCACCGTTAGCTGCATTGGGGGATTGGTATCATCCTCATATCAATACTTCCAAGTGATGACATGCCCATGTTCAAGAGAATTTTGGTCATTTATTCACTCTATGCAGTCAACATACCATCTATCATGTTGGTCATTTTCGAGTTAGTTTCGTACAACAATATGTTGTTCAGTTTAATATAGAACTTCTTTGATCATATTTTGTGTCAATGATGCGGGACTCATTATGGTCCTCCTTCGACAAGTCTATTCCTGTTGACTTTAAGATCTCATCCAGGAATTAGAATTAGAAACAAATTATGGTACCTTGGTCCTGCATGCCTTAATGGAAGGTTACTTCACTTTCAACATGAGTTCACATCATTGAATCTTGATTGAAAGATATTACCGAGTGTTCGACTCTAAGTCCTTTATTCACGCTTGGCAGGATGTATTGAGATACCTTGGGAATCATTGACATCAATGGTGATTTCCCTTGCACTTGTTAACATTTTATATTAATGACTGGTAATCAAGTGGTTTCTACCATGGTTGATGTCAAGACATTGTAATCACATGGTTAGATTCGTATCGTTGTGGGTTCGACTTGAATACCCTGGGTTATTTGATATGTTGACTAGGTTGTGATCGAGTTTGTTTTGAGTCATATTACATAGATCCAATCTGTATTGGTCATGCCTATGTTATCATCTGATCATGTATCTACGCTTGTGTCGAGTAGCCGTGATTGTGTTCAGTCAGTCTCTACTACGATGGATCAACATTGTATTGGTCAACAACCATGTTATGAGTCATATGATATTTGAGTCAGTTGTACTGTAGAAGCTTCCATCCAACATCCTTTCCTTTGATTTATTCCCTTTGCAAAGCATTCACATATCACATTCCTCTAATTTCATGCTTTGGGGGAAATTCTATTACACTGAAATCTTATACTCTTGATCCATGTGTCAACCCTTTTCCTAATCCCCAAATTTCCCTCTACTAAAGTTGATTGATATTGAGGTTGTTTCTGCCTTTTTTCCCTCTTTAGGAAGGTTGGCGCTCTTTCCCTTGATGCCAGGTGCACTGATGGTGCTCTTTTCTTTCATTCTAGGTGTGTCAGTGTCGACGCTCTCTCTCCTACTGTTAGGTGCACTGACAGTTCTCTTTCCCTTTATGAAAAGTACATAGGTGGTGTTTTGAGGGAAAAAAATGGAAATTTGAGGCCCTTCTCGAAGGTGGATGAGGTGGATGTTTATCTGTATCATCTAGGTGAAGTGGCACTTGGCTCTCTAAGCTGCAGGGAGGATCCCTTAGATCCTTCCTTCAAATATTCAACCTACTCTATCCCTTTATCCTTTAGAATTAAACTATCTCTCCATTATGAACGGATGAAGGAATATGGTACTCTAATGCTGGTGGAATTTCTAGGTGACCCCTATCATCCTTTGAAGAATTTGGCTTCGATTGTTGGATGGAATATTGCAACGTTAAGGCTAGGTTGTGACATTCCTCTTTTGTGTAATTCTATGTATCTCGTTGATTACAGTAATACAAATCGGTTTCCATAAATATTGTTGTGTTGATGATGTTTAGAGCTTTCTTCCTTAACTATTAGCTTAAATCAATTCATGTTTGGATATACATGTACTGTTTTCTAGTTTCCACTTGCTTTACAGGGTTTTGGAGCTAAATATCTGAAGAATCTGGAGCTTGGATCAACAAAGATAGAAGAGAATATTCATATTGCAGGTAAGTGATCTATATGTTACCTTGCATCTCCATTTTATCTACCAAAGTAGGATGTATTATGCATTTTATTTGTTCTAGATCCACTTGGACTAGGGAGATATGGATTGAGTCCGCTTGAGTAGATTTATCTGATAACAGTAGTAGCATGAGAGGTTTCCTTTCCTTTGGGGAAAAGACTTGACAATTGCAGTAGTGTTTAACTACATGGAAACAATCAACAGAAATGGGTGGCCAGAAATAACCAGTGTAGAGAATCTTTTGAGAGTTAGGAAAACCAAAGACGTGGCCATCATAGGATCCACTATGATAGTCATTCAAGACTTTTTCATCTTAATCATGGGTGAGAAAACGGTGCAGTATGGTGTCTGCACAATGGCATTACAAGACATCACCAATAAGGAGATATTGACTTGCTTGGTGCCAAATCCGATGATGATATTCACGGATTAAATGGGGCCCAAATTTTTGTATGCATAAGTAAAGGAGGATTCCCCCATACCACGGGTCTTCCGTAGAGATGACGAATATGAATTCATGAGGAAGATTGATTGTGCTAGGGGGGAGGTAGACGATGAGGGGAAGTATTCTATCCATGAAGTTAACACCAAATCTTTAGTGCTTTTGGGTGTGACGAATTCTAGGTTGTACTCTTGGAGAACGACAATCTGCTTGAAAGCATGACCTTGGACAAGGAGATGTCTCAAGAGATAGCACATGGGGTTGGAATATGCAACAGATCGAATTTGGATCAAGAGAATGTGGTGATGTATATTTTGTACTGAAAAGACAATGGGGAGGGCCATCTTCTCTTCATGGGAGTAATGTAAAGGTGGGATGGAAATTTTTTGACACTAGTGGAAAATAAGAGATTAGTGACCAAGAGACGAAAATTTTTGGTCACCATAGTTTTTTCAAGGGATAAATGACCAAAATTGATAAATTTAAGTGAGCTAATTAAGAAAGACCACGATAAATGACCACTTTTGGTCACGGGAAAAAAACCAACTAAAAACGACCAAGATAAATGACCAAATTTGGTTAGGGGATATCTAGACTAAAAATGACCACATAACAATTAGTCATTTATTTGGTAATTTTTAATTGTCACTCCGGTAATGAAAACAATTACAAATTTGACAATGAATTTGTACATTTTACTAAAATCTAACAATGCAGAGGGATTCAGAGACCCCAAAAATTCTAACACTGTAGATGGATTCAGCAGTATTAGAATTTAGTAAATTCTAAGATATAATAATATATATTTACACGTCCCTATATTAACAAAATTGAATTAATGCAATCCTTTTGGACCTGACCTTAGCATATAAAAAACCCCACTAATTAAATAGCTATAGCTTCGTTGTTTGCTTGTTGGGTAGACCAATAGTTTAAAATTCCTCAGGTTGAATGGAGTAAAATCTACTAGATTTAAATCCCAAA
>LPNX011089373.1:0-207587 GCA_001517045.1 Pseudotsuga menziesii
ATGGTAGCCCGCTCACCACTTATGGTCTCATATGAGATGAGCTATTTAAGATTTGAAAATGTAATTTTAATTTTTAAATTTTGTTTTATAGATGTATGATTTCCTATAGGAGTTGACATTTGATTGTTGTCGTTTTAGAGCCCAAGGGGAGGTGGTCGAAGTAGCCAGAAGGAGGCGACATATTTGGAAATCGTCGCCCGGTTTGGTATGGGGATCCTGACCTTGAATTTACCCATGCGTCCGTGAATGGATTTTGTAGCCCTACGACAACTCGCTATAGAACGTTGACCGGGGATCGGATCGACAAACCATCAGTTCCGTTGGGATCGTGGCACGATATTATGGCCAAGGTGGCCTCGCCCCCAACTTTACTTGGCTCAAGCATGCCTCGAGGCCAGATTATGCAAACTAGGGTTTCTCCCAAGTGGAGTGTAAACAGAATTACCCAATCTCATTCACTATAGCCATATTGATCCTCTCTATTGCTAATTGCCTCCATCAATCTCCCGTACTCTGAATGACAAAAGAAGTAACATACTTTGGTTGAGTTCGGGTTTGACATTGTCTGTAGATGGATGTTCATGCAAACAATCAATTTTGTGAAGTGATAGACCATAGAACCTGGCCTGTAATCCATGAATACATGCCCACTAGTTCTTCTTGATTTCCCATCTAGTGTAAGATATTCACCCTCAACCACGTTCGAGCCAATAGGATATTTTTTTCCTTCATCATTATTCAATGATCCGTTCAGGATTTTATTACCTCGAATTCATCGTTCCAACCAACAATCCATGCCCCATTCATTGTCATTCGGGGAAACAATTGCATATATGTGTCTTGGTTCTACAAGATCTTAGATATGGTCATAGTTTGTCGAAATCACTCACTGAACCTCCTCTAAATGGGTTGTTTCACCGACTACACGTGGGTCTACTACAAGTGACACATGATCCCCATCATCAACCCATCCCATGCATTCGCATTCATCGCATTCACCACTGCTAGAAGGGATGCAAAAGCAAGCAAGTTTTCGTGTCCATATTTCAAATAGGGGGTTGTGTGAGCTTCAAACTGAATGAAATCCACGTATTCCTTATATTGTGCTACAAGTATAGGAATGAGATCAGTCTATGTCAACCACATGCCGAAAATTGTTTGGTGGCCTTCTTACCCCTGTTGATGTATGGTGCACTTTAGTTCGGTCTGACATTATTGCATAGCACCATTGAACTATGGATTCTGCATCTTTGATATGGGGGTTTCTGGTAAGCCTCATCTCATCCTTTCGTAGTGCGGTCTTGATGCATGCATTGGCCCTGTCATGCTCACCTTTGTTGTGCCCGGTCTAAATGTAGCTCCATATATGAGGCACATTATAAGTCTTATGTAACATACTCATTTATTGGAAGACTCGACCATTTTTGAACTGCTCCGCACAACCATCTGACCATATCCAATGTTGATCCATCTCTATATCTCCCTCCTTTAGCTGATG
Source organism: Pseudotsuga menziesii (assembly GCA_001517045.1). Lineage (NCBI taxonomy): Eukaryota > Viridiplantae > Streptophyta > Pinopsida > Pinales > Pinaceae > Pseudotsuga > Pseudotsuga menziesii. Next base: position 1,499 of record LPNX011089373.1, read on the forward strand.
ATAGAAAATTCAAAAACAATGTTGCACATAATGCAGATCATGGCATATTCCATCACTTATGTAAAAAAATTTATCCTTCTCTATTATTTTGTTGTTAATGCTGCTCTTAGGGCTATGCCTATACGTAATGTGTACCATGATGCTCACTTGGTCAGAATGGTAGTATTGACTCAGAATTTCATTTTATGGTTGAAGGGTGTATTTTTCTGCAAAATCCACAATTGACAATATGGTCCCAATGGGAAAGTTGTCCTCTGTTTTATGTACTTCTCATCCTGCCATCATGCTACATCCACATGTTGAACATACTGCTCCATTTTCATGTAGAACTCCATAAAATAATCACATACTCATAAGTTTTCCATTAAAACAAGGGTCGTATTAGAATGTGATGTTTAAGAATGTATATGTGGAAACTAAACATGTAAGAGGAAAAACATGCAATATTCATTTGTACCCGTGACTTCACCAATGCAATCTATTTACTTTCCTTTGCACTATATGATTGATAAGTTATGTACTTGAAGCTCTACATCTCCACACTCATATTTCCAAATTGATGCTCATCACTTCCATGAATGCAACGGTTCAAAAGAGCAAACCCATGGCACCTAGAAAAATTACCATATAGACATGATTTTCTATAGTATTTTTTCCTTCATGCCTTGGACACATGACAGTGACGATAAAATGTCTCGATGTGTTCGGTGGTATAACGGATTCATTTCAGCCCTGCTCAAGGTTAGCATGCAAATCACAAAATACATGTTTATACATGTCATAAAAATGTTGATATTCTACATGGTATCTACAAAAACATGTTTTTAGATCAATGCATATACGAACGTACCATGGTTTACATTTCTCAAAGGACCTTTGTCCCAAGTTCAATTATGTGTGCTCATTCCTGAATCTCTCATAGAGTTCAGTCTGTGTTGTGTCAAGGAAGTGTTTGACATGGGGTTCATGTTCAATAGAACCTTTTCTGAGCTTTAGCACATCTCTTTGGTTAGATGAAGGTCTTGTATGATCATGCCAAAAATTTTGTACCAAGTCCTTAAAATCATCAGTTAGCTTCATATCTCGACAAGGAAACATGCCGACAAAATCCCAACAATCTTTTTCACTTGGAGTGTGAATATTTTCTCTTATAACGTAGAACTTCTTAATTGTTTTTTTGTATAATTTATGTATGTGACAAGTGTGTGAAAGGAGGCGATGTTGCTGTGTGGACTTCCTTACAACTGATTCTGATAACACACGATGGCCACACAAAGATCTTTATTATGAGATGCCTTCCCAATCACATTAAAAGAAGATTGGATATTTCTAACAATGTGATTGTTAGTCTCTAAACTTCTGACCATCTTTATGCTCAGAATTCTCCTAACAACAACTAAACAATTTGACTTTAACAAGCATAGTAATAATTGATATTTTCCTACATCGCCTTTGGATTCAAAATATTCCTTCATTAATTTGCTACATTTCCAATCAAGAGTGCGTTTGGGAAAATTACCTTCAGGGCATGACAAACAACTTTCATTCACATGGATAACTCTAGGAGTTCTTTTTCTTGCATTAAACAATCGAGGTAGGGAAGGTGGACATGATCTACGAATCTGAGGGCTTCTTTGTTGTGGTGCTTTATTCACATGTCGGTCCATATTGGGAGTGTGCTCAACATGGTTGTGGTTTTCTTGGAGACATTGCAAATTAATCATTCCTCGTAGGTCCAATGCTTGATACTCAATGTCTCTAAATATACCTATGTCTTCAAGAGCTTCAACATGGTTCATTGATGGATTGTTGGTTGGAGACTGTGTTGATGTTGGAATTTGAGTTGGGTCCATTGAACACAACCGTTTCACCCATAGTTCTAAAGTAGAGGTTGTTATGTCATCAACTCTATTAGGATCGGTTGCAGTATCAGTGGAAATGTCTGGACCATGTCTCACTCTCTCCATTGCCAACCTGACCTTTCCTCTTGCATCATTTTTCTTTTCAATGGGCATATTCCTTCTATTTTTTCTTTCTCTGTTACGTGAATCTCCCATCTCCAAGAGTTTATTTATCAAAACTATGAGGTATACCCCTGCATAAGAAGAAACAAATAAGGTATTAGTTCCATTATACAAGAAACATGACGCATTCCAACATAATTAACTAAATTACAGATATGTTAGCATGGTAATTATTGGCATTGATACATAAACGCTGATTAAAGGTTTCTCTTTATGTTCGAACTAAAGTTTCATTTCTATACTCTATTTGAGTAATGTAAAGAGAGTGAAGTTTACAGGTATTGCAACTATAGGATTATGACTTCCTTTGTGTTCAAAAGGTACTGAAAGTGAAAATAAGATGAATGAATTATTCTTCATTTCCAACACGTTTGGACAAGATGACATTACACGTAATATGCCACATTAGTCGTGAGGGAAGACACAAGTTGTCGTTTGGATGTGTTGGGAATAAATTGAATAAATTACACTCATTAAGTTACAAGTTAACTATTAAGAGAACAAATTGACTAATTACACAATAAGTAGGTTGCAAATCCCCTGAAAAAAGGAGAAATCATTGAGGTAGAGGCATCCATGTCAATCTCAACGGCATGTTATGATAAATCTAGCATGGAGAGGAGAGCATGGACAAGTTGGTGAACTATTCAATATCGACCCTTTCCCATGATTTCTTCCAAGGTTTTTATACAAATTGAAGAGTCTCAATAGAAAACCTCATCTATGTCGTCCTTGTGGGAAATCAATATATATTCATGTGCAAATGATTGCTGGTCTACATTGCGTACTTCATCTTGTATAGAGAATATGGAGAAGTTGGTGAACTATTCAATATGGACCCTCTCCCATGATTACTTCAAAGGTTTTTTATTTAATTGAAGAGTCTCAAGAGATAACTTCATCTATGCCATCATTGTGTCAAATCGAAATATATTCATGTGAAAATGTAAATTAGTTAACATTGCATACTTCATCTTGTATGGAGAATATGAGACTTGTTTAGATTTGAAGTTGGGAATTCTTCTTGTGAAATTAAATATTGTCTATGAGAGAGATATTGTTGTAGGCATATGATGAAACATAAAGCAATGAAATGATCTCAAAGATTGTGAATGAAAACAATTATTTACAATTCACCACACCTATTCAAAATGATCTCTTCAAGCAATGAAAACTTGTAGTTTGAATGTATCCACTAACTTCCAAGACCATTGAATATGTTTGTTAGATTCCAAGAGTGATCTTCTATCCAATAGATCAAGAAGTGATGATTGAGTGTGAGCCAAATTTCATAGTTCAGGACCACAAAATGCACGAACACTTGTAGAAAACCCATGAAAATTGGTAGCATTCCCAGGAATCCATATCTCTTTTTTTTAACTAGTAATAGGTGCGCACACATGTATTTGAGCATGCACACACGTATTTGAGCACGTGCATGCGTGTATAAGAGAATGTGCATTCATTAACACATGCACAACGAGACACGCGCATGCTCCTACCTAACATTTACAACATTTACTCACTAACGTTCTTCAACAACATCTTGGTATTCACACATGTATGAGCATTTTTACAATATAGTCTTCACCAATACTTTCTTCTTAGGCACATGGGTTCCAATATGAGGTCTTAGGATCCTTACCTTTGGCTAGTGGAGAGTAAGGGAGGAATCCAACACTAACTGTCACGTCCCCATCCCTCCGACCGGCGAAGAGGACGCTACCATGGTGTTAACCATCCGGGCTACCAGCCCCATGAACACGTGAATTCATAAAAATGTTGAAAATAGAATGCATTGAAGTAGAACATACACAGGCGCAATTGTTTATCATATATAGCGGAAGCAACATACATTCATACAAACATCCATTCAACATGTTCATCATAATCATTAACAGTAAATAGGATTGCAGAAGTAAAATAGACAAGATCACTTATCTTATGAAGAACTGGTTCTGCAACCAGCTACATCGCTGCAACGTTCCACCCAACCATAAGCCAGCGTGCTCCTTAATATCTCAGCAACGCTGCCACCCCCGAGCTGGGCATGATTCTCCAAGGAATAAGGGAACAAGTAGGCTTACACATAGCCAAGGATACACAAAACACATGCAAGCCAACACTATTGGGTTTCTCAGGCCATCAACAAGACAGCAAATCCAACATGGTCAGATTTATCAGGCCATCCAGGAGTTGGGAAAGTCTAAATGCTAAGATGGTGAGCTCATTATAGAGCCAGGAATACCTACACCAGAACTAGCCTGACTTCTAAGACACCCACACACACCCAACACAAGGAATCAGTCCCTTCTCTGCTACACAGTCCCGCAGGCCTTGCATTCCCTTCCAGTGATATTCAGGGGTTGTGGAGAAGAAATCCAGCCCTATAGCTATGTCTGTGTGGTTTCCAAACACACCAGTTTTATCAAGCAAACCAAGCCCCCATCCCTGCTCCCAACACAGTCTGAATACTAGCCATTGCACGTAGGCAATTAATTAGCAATTACAGTTTAACAGGGGAAAATGACTCCAAACAATCTGCAGCGTCCTCAAAGCGTAACAACAGACATGGCTCATGGCATGGGGAAAACAACAGTCCCAAACGCAACAGCAAACACAATCACAACATGAGGAAAGACAACAATCCCTCCTGGACAACTAAGCAAGTGAAAAAGAATTACATAGATAGCAACATAGTCCCTAAGCATAAATGGATCTCACATGGAAAAACATGGGTGATAGTGACTGAACAGCTCCTATCTTGCTACGTGAGTAACAACAATGCAAAACCCATAACTCATCATGTGAGGAAAGGATATAGCCACACCATCCGCAAGTCCATAGAGGAAAAACTACGTGGGTAAAATGAAGAAAGTTCTGTGCATGAGAGAGAACAAGAATTTCACTCCTACGTGAGGATGAATAGCTCTGCCTCTGCACGTGGATGAACAAAAAACTGAAAGTGCGTGAATGTCTCAGCACTGTTGTGGAAAAGAGTGCAATAGTGATTCCGCTGGAGTGATGGCGGTGGTTTCTTTTTCTAATGTGAAGTCAACCGCGGGTGGAGTGTGCGTGTGGGAAAGGACTGACAGTCCTACCACACTCCCCTCTCAGCCATAACTTCCCCAGCTAACAGTAGCAGTTATTAATTGTGGTGGTTGGATAAGACAAGGTGGTGACACATGGGTTTTTCTCATGGCTCAAGGTTTGACAATCCCCCCTCCCCACCCTTATCCTTGTGAAAATCATGCCCCTTCTCAATTTAGTTGCCGCGATCGTAGCTGGTTGGGTTCATTTTAATTAAAGATGCATATGTACATGATGAAAAAACTTAATATCTATGCCACATGCCCCGATACCACATGCCCCGATACACCATCGGTGACAATTTCAACTTGAAACATAGCATAACCAATCAATGGTGGGGCCTTGGCCTTTAGCTCCTCACCATGATTATTTACAATATATACATCATATACATCTAATGCAACAGGGTCAAAACCGGGGTGTTACATTCCCCTCTCCCTTCAATAGCACTGTCCTCAGTGCTACACAAAATTTGAACAAAATGCTACACTGGTATCGCCTTAGTGTTCCACAGAATTGAACAAAAATGGATGTGCCAACTGCATGGAATCCTCCAGGTCCCATGTAGCCTCTTCAGGTCCGTAGTGCTCCCATTGCACCTTTACCTGACCTATGGCCCGGTTCCAGAGCATTGTGACCTTCCTATCAAGGATGCGCATTGGCTCGATTCAGAACTCTTCCTCGGGTTCCACCTGAATCACATCCCAATTTATCACGTGGTTAGGATCATTTACATATTTCTTAAGCAAAGAAACATGAAAAAAATTATGAGCCCTAGTACTAGCAGGCAATGCAAGTCTATATGCAACTGGCCCTATTCTTTCAAGCACTTCAAATGGCCCACAATATCTTGGTGACAACTTGGCACAACTCCCAAGATTCAAGGAACTCTTCCTTTCCCTCACTCTGAGGTAAACATGGTCCCCAACGTGAATTCCCTTTTCACCCTATGCTTATCTGCATAGCTTTTCTGTCTGTCATGTGCTGCTTTCATATTCTGCCTGATCTTTACAACCTCTTGCTCCATTTCCTTGAGCAATTCTAGTCCAAGCACAATCCTGTTCACTGGAATATCCCATGTCACTGGTGTCCTACACCTTCTTCCATACAAAGCTTCATATGGACTCATCCCCAAGGATGCTTGCTGTCCATTGTTATAAGCAAACTCCACCAAGTGTAAGTAATCTTCCCACTTGGTGGGTTTATCCATTACGTACATGTGAAGCATGTCCTCGAGCACCTGATTAACTCTCACTATCTGCCCATCTGTCTGAGGATGGTATGCAGTGCTAAAGTTTAGCTTTGTACCCAAATCTGCAAACAACCCCTTCTAAAAGTTGGAAGTGAACTTGACATCCCTGTCAGAGACTATTGCCTTCGGCAATCCATGCAATTTGAAAATCTCCTTCATGAAGATCTTTGCAATGTCATCAGTCTTATGCGTAGACTTAACCAGTATAAAATGCGCTGCCTTTGTCAACCTGTCTACCACAACCATGATGGAATCATGTTGTCTCCAAGTCATCGGCAATCCTGTAATAAAATCCATGGAAATAACTTCCCATTTCCATTTTGGAACTGGCAAAGGCTACAACAAACCTGCAGGGTGTTGATGCTCAACCTTTACCTGTGGACATTTCATACACCTTGAAATGTATTCAGCCAAGTTCTTTTTCATTCTTGGCCAAAAGTACTGCTTTCTAGCTATAGCAATTGTCTTCTGATATCTCGGGTGACCAGAATACAGAGCTTGATGGATTTCATCCATAACAACTCTCCTCAAATATGCTACATCTGGAATATAAATAATGCCTTTATAAGTGAGAAGTCTGTCTTCTTCCAATTTATATCCCTCATACCTCTTCTCAAGACTTTTCTGTTGCAATTTGTCTTTTACCTGCTCATACAATTCATCTCCAGCAGCATGACTAACAATCTGCTGCCTCAAATCTGATTGGAAAATACTAAGATATGCCACATGCATTTCCTGTACCTTCCTGCTAAGTGCATCAACTACCTTATTTTCTTTTCCCTTTATGTGCTTGATTTCAAAATCAAGCTCACATAAAAATTCCAGCCATCTTGCTTGCCTAGCATTTAGAGTAGGCTGATCAAACAAATACTTCAAACCACAATGGTCTGTCCTAAGCTCGAATCTTCTACCCATCAAGTAATGCCTCCACATCTTGAGGGCATGTATTATGGCTGCAAGCTCTAGATCATGAGTGGCATAGTTCTTCTCGTGCTCCTTCAGCTTTCTTGACTCATAACATATTACATGGTTGTCCTGCATAAGGACTCCTCCAAGCCCTTGTCTGCATGCATCGGTACACACCACAAAATATTTCTCTGGGTCTGCAACCTTCAATACTGGTGCACTGGTGAGAAGATTCTTCCATTGCTGGAAACTTTCTTCACACCTCGATGTCCATTCAAACTTCATCCCCTTCCTTTTCAAAGAAGTGATTGCATGTGCAACCTTGGAGAATCCCTCAATGAATCTCTTGTAGTATCCTGCAAATCCCATAAAAGATATTACATCCGTCACATTTCTTGGAGTAGGCCAATTCATAATGGATTCAATCTTTTCAGGGTCCATAGATATACCCTCCCCTGAGATAATGTGACCCAAATACTAAATTCTATCTCTATAGAAGTCACACTTGCTTAGTTTTGCATACAACTGATGCTCCCTGAGAAATTGCAATGTCAATCTCAAATTCTCTTCATGCTCTCCCTCATTCTTGGAATAAACAAGAATTTCATCAAGGAAAACAAGAACAAACTTGTCCAAATACTTGCTGAAGACACTATTCATAAGGCACATAAATGTAGCTAGTGCATTTGTGAGACCAAATGGTACCACTACAAACTCATAATGCCCATAGCTTGTTCTGAAGGCTGTCTTATGAATGTCTTCATCCTTGATTCTCACCTGATGGTAACCAGACCTCAGGTCAATCTTGGAAAATACCTTTTCTCCCTCATTTGATCAAAGAGGTCATCAATCCTAGGAAAAGGATATTTATTCTTCACAGTAACCTTGTTCAACTATCTGTAATCGATACATAACCTGAGTGTACCATCTTTCTTCTTTACAAATAAAACTGGTGCTCGCCAAGGAGACACACTCGGGCGGATATACTTCTTTTCCAACAACTCTTGTAGTTGCATATTCAACTCTAGCATCTCCGATGTACTCATCTTGTAGGGTTCCTTGGACACTGGTGCCGCTCCTGGCAAATGTTCAATAGTGAAATCAATGTCCCTCTTTGGAGGAAGCCTTGGAATCTCATCAGGAAACACATCCCTGAATTCCTGTAACACCTGATAATCCTCCAACTTAGGAGTTTCATCTCCTGATGTCTCCAAAATATGAGCTGCATACAACTGGCAACCCTTCCTACAGAACTTCTTCAGTTGCATTGCTGAAACCTGCCTTACTGAAATTACCTTTGGAATGCCTTTCACAGCTACTAGGATCCCTTCTTCATCTATGCATTCGAAATTCTTATGGTAACAGTCAAGCTTCACCCTGTGAGCTTCTAACCTGTCCATTCCAATGAGAACATCACAGGAACCAAGTGGTAGAACATTTAGATCTACACAAGTGACCAATCCATGCATGACCAATGGACATTTCTCTACCACTTCACTGACCTTTCTCTTAGTTCCCGTGGCTAGTTGAACTAACCAAGACTTCCTATGCTTTACTTTCTTAAAAGCACAAATCTCCACTACTCTAGGAGTAATGTAACTGTGAGTAGAACTAGGGTCAATCAAAATAGAAACAGATTGCTCAACAATCTTACCTGCTACTTCAACCACAGTTGACTGGTGATCTTCCTGGAGGTCCTCCAGTGCTGCATAAATCCTAGGGACTACCCTTCCTACTTGACCCACTGTTTCTGCTTCTTGAATGCTATAAGCTCATCTTGTACTCTCATTCTCAAGTGGACAATTCCTACACATGTGGGGTCCTGCACATCTCCAACATTGAAGTGGCCCTCTATTTTGTTGTGGATCCTTCGGATTTTCTCCTGTCACTCCAACTGGCTTACTCGCAGCTTGGGATGGCTTCTTCTGCTGATTCCTGAAGTTAGCTAATTCCTAAAGTTAGAAGGTTTGAAACCTTTCTTTCTTTGGTTAAACTTCTCATTCTTCTTGTCCTTCCATGCTTTATGGTAATCCGACTTACCTTTCCTTTGCTCATAGCAATACTTAGCCTTCCTTATAGCTTCTTCAAGAGTTTTAGGTTCATAAAACTCAATTCTATTTTTGTAAGACTGAGGTAATCCACTCAGAAAATGCTGGACCTTCACTTTTTCATCTCTGATGTACTGGACATACCTCAATAGCTCCAAAAACTTATTTGCATATTCTTCCATGGTTTGTTGTCCCAATCTCAGCTCATGGAACTCCTTAATCTTGTCATCATAATACCTGTCAGAGAGATATTTCTACTTGAAATACTTCTTGAACTGCTTCCACTTAAGTCTCCTTTCACTGATACTCTTTACTTGCTTGAAGTGTTGCCATCAAATGGATGCTCTTCCATTCAGATTGAATATGGAAACTCTTGCCTTCATGTTTCCCGAATAGTCATGCACTTGAAAGTACTTCTTTATCCCAAGAAGCCAAGCTTCAGCCTCTTGTCCAGTCTTTACCTCACCATCAAACGTAGGAGGTTTAGATTTCTTAAATTCATCTCGAGAGCGATCCCTATGGTGTCTCTTTCTTTTCTTTCTATAAGAAGAAGAACTTGAATCCCCGCTAGATTTTTCAAAATCAGATGATCCACTAGAATTCCTTCTCCTTCTCCTAGTACTGCTCTTACTGCCTTCTAGTCTTGGTGTACCTCGGCCAGAGCCTATCTTCCTTTGCAAGTCTGTCAAACTCTGTAAAATTGTAGCATTCAACTAATGCTGCTCTTCCTGGGCTTTGATCAAGCTTCTCATGGTGGCTGCAACATCTGACGGTGTCTCTTGGAATCTCCTTCCATTAGACTCAATTTCATCATTTCTGTTACAGACATTTTCTCCCATGGCATCTCGGGCACAGTCCTAAGAATCCCGAGCATCGTATCCATCATGGGTTCTCATAACTGAACCACCACTTACTTACCAAACTACACTACCTGGAATACTGCCCTTGAAGGTGACTATGATTCTGCAAACATGTTAGTAACACAAATGTTATATGTATAACATTGATATAAACCAGCATTACTTACCTCCTCCTGGAATAATCATAAAATAATAAATTTTCCCAAACACAAGATTTTCTTCATCAAAGAAAATCTATCTCAGGGGGACGACAGGAGTCAAGGGGGCTTTCCCCTTTGTGGCTTCCCTACGCCACTGCAGGGCAGGTTGAGGGAAGCGCCCTCAATTTTTTTGTTGTAAATCATTGGCTTTCATGCAATCTAGTGCATAATATCGCTGCCACTTTCTCCTTCTCAGCCCTGAAAATCCACTAAAAAAATGTTGAAAATTCCATTGAAAAACAGTCGAAATCTGATGGGAAATCCCATGGAAAACTCAAAATTTCCTTGTACAGGATCGTGTCTCATCCCAACTATCATTCCAACGTTTTGGTAGTCCAAACAACTAACTTCCTCCGCTGTTCATCGGTGGTCGGGTGTTCTGTTCATCAGGAGGATACTTCACTAAACAGCCGCAACGGTGGGTAGTGATCCCACTATGAGTTCCGCGGATCATAAACTCATCGACTTTCAGAAGCTCTATCCACTAACCATCACCGATGGCCACTGATTCCCAGACTTTGAGAATTTTTTTAAAATTTCCCCTTTAGTCTTCCTTCTCGTCGCTTCCTTGGCTCAATTCTCTTCTTTTTGTTGGCGAATTAGTTCCATCAGCAGCTGCAACGATAGAACACAATCTTAGATCTTCTCCTGATCAGCGGCCCAATCTGCTGAGGCACAACCTGATCGGTATCGGTAGTCTCTTTTCATCGGAATACTAGTGCTCTAGGCTTCCGAAATGGCGGGTGCACGAACCACTATCTTCTTCCGATAGTCGATGATTTCGGCCTTAGAAAATTTTTAAACTTTCTTTACGGCGTCAACAGTTGGAGGCCTTACCTGTCGGACGTGTAGTTGTCTAGCCATCCGCAACGGCGGGCGCTCGTTCAACTATTTTCCGCCGACGGACATCGAACACTTAGAAAATTTTTCCACAATTTTTCCTTCCAAATGTCCTTCGTTAGGTATGCTTCTACCTAGCTCCTCCGCTACATCGAAAGTCCTTCCCACTAAGTGTTCCGATGAACCGACTGTTCAAACACATAGACAAATTTGTGGAAGTTTTCTGTCATCAAACTCTGATCTCTGCTGGGCATAAAGAAATCATGCTTCTCTCCCTGCATCTTTGTGGTCCATTCAAGCCCATGCTGCAACATGAGCTCTGATACCACACTGTCACGTCCCCATCCCTCCAACCGGCGAAGAGGATGCTACTATGGCGTTTACCATCCGGGCTACCGGCCCCATGAACATGTGAATTCATAAAAATGCTGAAAATAGAATGCATTGAAGTAGAACATACACAGATGCAATTGTTTATCATACACATCAGAAGCAACATACATTCATATAAGCATTCATTCAACATGTTCATCATAATCATTAACAGTAAATAGGATTGCAAAAGTAAAATAGACAAGATCACTTATCTTATGAAGAACTCATTCCGCAACCAGCTACGTCGCTGCAACGTTCCACCCAACCATAGGCCAACGTGCTCCTTAATCTCTCAGCAACGTTGCTACCCCCGAGCTGGGCATGATTCTCCAAGGAATAAGGGAACAAGCAGGCTTACACATAGCCAAGGATACGCAAAACATAACCAAGCCAACACTGTTGGGTTTCTCAGGCCATCAACAAGATAGCCAAGCCAACATGGTCAGGTTTATTAGGCCATCCAGGAGTTGGGAAAGGCTAAATGATAAGCTGGTGAGCTCATTACAGAGCCAAGAATACCTACACCAGAACTAGCCTGACTTCTAAGACACCCACACACACCCAACACAAGGAATCAGTCCCTTCTCTGCTACACAGTCCCTCAGGCCCTGAATTCCCTTCTAGTGCTATTCAGGGGTTGTTGAGAAGAAATCCATCCCTCTAGCTCTATCTGTGTGGTTTCCAAACACACCAGGTTTATCAAGAAAACCAAGCCCCCATCCCTGCTCCCAACAAAGTTCGAAGACCAGCCATTGCACGTAGGAAATTAATTAGCAATTACAGCTTAATAGGGGAAAACGACTCCAAACAATCCGCAGTAGCCTCAAAGCGTAACAGAAAATACGGCTCACGTCATGGAGAAAACAATAGTCCCAAACGCAACAGCAAATGCAATCACAACATGAGGAAAGGCAATAGTCCTTCCTGGACAACTAAGCAAGTAGAAAAGAATTACACAGACAACAACATAGTCCCTGAGCGTAAATTGATCTCCACAGGAAAATCATGGGTGACAATGACTGAACAGCTCCCAGCTTGCTGCATGAGTAACAACAATGCAGAACCCACAACTCGGCCTGTGAGGAAAGGATACAGCCACACCATCTGCAAATTCATAGAGGAAAAACTACGTGGGCAAAACCAAGAAAGTCCTGTGCATGAGAGAGAACAAGAATTCCGCTCCTGCGTGAGGATGAACAGCTTTGCCTCTGCACGTGGATGAACAGAAAACCAAAAGTGTGTGAATGTCTCAGCACTATCATGGAAAAGAGTGCAGTATTGAGTTCGCTGGAGTGATGGCGGTGGTTACTTTTTCTAATGTGAAGTCAACTGCGGGTGGAGTGTGTGTGTGGGAAAGGACTGACATTCCTGCCACACTCCCCTCTCAACCATAACTTCCCCAGCTAACAGTAGCAGTTATTAATTGTGGTGGTTGGATAAGACAAGGTGGTGACACATGGGTTTTTCTCATGGCTCAAGGTTTGACAATCCCCCCCCAACCCTTATCCTTGTGAAAATCATGCCCCTTCTCAATTTAGTTGCCGCGATCATAGCTGGTCGGGTTCATTTTAATTAAATATGCACATGTACATGATGACAAAACTTAATATCTATGCTGCATGCCCCGATACACCATCGGTGACAATTTTAACCTGAAACATAGCATAACCAATCAATGGTGGGGCCTTGGCCTTTAGCTACTCATCATGATTATTTACAATATATACATCATATACATCTAATGCAACGGGGTCAAAACCGAGGTGTTACACTGACCATCATCACCATAATAAGCATCATCATAGTCATCATCATCATAATCATCATCATAATCAGCGTCATCATAGTAATCCTCATCATCATTATCATAGTCATCTTCCTCATCATCATCATTATCATAGTCATCTTCCTCATCATCATCATTGTCATCATCCTCGAATCAGACTTGGAATGGTTGCTTGTTATATATAAATAACATAATAGATAAAGCTCTGCTAATAGGTCGTCAATCATGTTGAGAAAAATGCAGAGAGTTCTTGTGTGAGTTTACATGTCAAAATCCTGGATGCAAGTTCCATGAGTAATTGAAATTGGCAGCGACTATCAAGAAATCTAAGAAATATCCAGGCTTTGTAGACTCTACAAAATCCTTTGTCTTTCAATTTTTATAGATTTGATGTTAGAGGGGCCATGGTGTATGGATTATCAAATGGCTTACTATAAATACTGATTACTAAATATTGAAAATGGATGAAATTTCCTTACTAAATATTGAAAACCATCGAAATATTTAATACATATATAAACACTCATTGCATTGATGGCCACACACTTGTTTGACGATTTCTGGTATGAGATGATATGTTCGATTCTATGGATTGTACATTTGCAGACATTGATGAACAACCATCACATGAAAAGAAACTCATGAGTCACGACCACTACAGTATTGAAATTTTAATCACCACCATTACTTTGAAAGCAACTTTTCAGCATCATTTATATAATAAATCCACTATCTTCGAGATCAAAAACTCAACTAATCAACATCTTACCCCCTACAACATCAGACAAGACTAAAGAGAGAACAAGATGAACCAAGATGACTTATCCCATGAGGAACTCGAGGGATAACTAATTCAAGATGAATGATATTTTCCATCATATCAAAACAAGTGATAAAAATGCATTCTAAAAGGAGGCTGAGCTACTCCACTAAGCTCAGGCTCAACTTTCATCATAATCATCATCATCATAGTCATCCTCATCCTCATCATCATAGTCATCATCCTCATCATCATCATTGTCATCATCCTCATCATCATCGCCACCATCATTGTTCATCATCATTATCACCATCATCCTCATCATTTTCACCCTCCTCCTCCTCCTCATCACCATTTTTCATCATCATCATTCCATTGCAAATGCTTGAAAATAAAATACAATCAAAGTTTCAAGTAAACATATAATCATTATCATCATCACCATCACCATCGTTGTTCATCATCATCAGCATCCTCATCCTCATCCTCCTCCTCATCATCATCATTGTCATCATCCTCATCATCATCAACACCATCATTGTTCATTATCATCATCATCGTCATCATCATAATCATTATCATCATCATCATCATTTCCATCATACTTATCATCTTCATCATCATCATCATCATCATCACCATAACCACCACCACCACCATCATCGTCATACTCTTCATCATCATCATAGTCATCATCCCCATCATCATCATTGTCATCATCCTCCTCCTCATCATCATCATTGTTCATCATCATCATTTCGTTGAAAATGGTTCAAAAAAATTCAAAGCAAAGTTTTGACTAAAGTGTTAGTTTTTCAACATTAAGCTGGCATTATGTTAGGATCTTTACTGAGAGAACAACAAGTACAACGATCGAACACAAGAGACAAAGAACACATTGTTTTTCATCGAGGAAACCATAAATGG
Organism: Pseudotsuga menziesii; assembly: GCA_001517045.1. Classification (NCBI taxonomy): domain Eukaryota; kingdom Viridiplantae; phylum Streptophyta; class Pinopsida; order Pinales; family Pinaceae; genus Pseudotsuga; species Pseudotsuga menziesii. Next base: position 16,567 of record LPNX011089373.1, read on the forward strand.
AGAAAACCCTGCAACTTCCTCAGAGATAGAATCAACACAAGATGTAAAACCCCAAAATAGTAAGATGCAGTCCCAACAGCAGTAATCTTCTTTTCGTCTATCCCCAGAGTCTTCTCCTTCCTCAACTATGTGCTACACTTGAGTGTGTGAGTGATGTGTACTAAATACAGACCCCATCTCTCTATTTATACTAATCCCGACATGACTAAAACCCTACAAGGGCCGACCTCTACTAGGAGAGTCTAATAACCCTAGTGCCCCAGAACTGCGGGGACTTTAACCCTTAGACAATCGGAGGGTTGCCCACTATGACTTGACATGACTTGTTTACATTATTGATTCTCCCAATTGGAACATCGGGGCATGACAACATGACTCAATTACATAATAGATACATCTCGGAATAAACATCGGGTTACAATACATAAGATACATAGATGAATACATTCTAAAGTTACAAATACATCAACACTCCCTCTTAACTAGGAATGTATTCTTTGGACACAATTTTCAGAACTGGTCTTCTTCTCTATATCAACTGGATGATCTCGCCATCTGAATCTCGAGTCTTTTGAGTCTTCAATTCATCTTCATTCTTCGAATCTGGATCATCTCTCGATCTGGATAATCATCACTAGATCTGGATCATCTCTTGATATAGATCATCTCTCGATCTGGATCATCATCACTGGATCTAGATCATCTCTCGATCTAGATCATCATGGGACATCATCAATGGATCTGGATCATCTCTTGATCTGGATCAACATCACCCGATATGGATCATCATCACTGGACTAGATCTGGATCATCACTCGATCTGGATCATCATCATTGGATCTGGATCATCACTTGATCTGGATCATCACTGCTAGATCTAGATCATCACTCGATCTGGATCTCTCGGAGTCATCATAACTAGATCTAGATCATAACTCGATCTAGATCTCATCTGGTCATCATCATGTGTGCTATATCGTCATAGGAAGTTCTATAGAGCCAGCCTTCTTTCATGCTGGTTGTAGGCCTAGACATCAGGTAGGTATTCTCCCAACACTTACATCTAACCTACTCATCAGAAAGGCATGCCCAACACTCACATCTGATCTTGTAGTAACCTACAATCACATCAGAAAGGCCCAACACTCACATCTAACATGGAAGGAACTGAATCCTCTCACCATGACAAAATGGCCCACACTTACATCTGACATGGAAGGAACTGAATCCTCTCACCATGACAAAATGGCCCACACTTACATCTGACATGGAAGGAACTGAATCCTCTCACCATGACAGAATGGCCCACACTTACATCTGACATGGAAGGAACTGAATTCTCTCACCATGGTAGAATGGCCCGCACTTACATCTGACATGGAAGGAACTGAATCCTCTCACCATGACAGAATGGCCTGCACTCACATCTCACCTGGAAGGAACCAAATCGTCCACCCTTGTTCGAAAGGCCCCTAGTCCCAGACTAAGCTACCTGGTAATGGACCAGGTGCCTCCACTCTCCCGAAGAGTGGCAGTTGCCCTTACATCTGTCCTACTCGATAGAATGGCTAGCACTCATATCTGATATGGAGGGAACTGAATCCTCTCACCATGACAGAATGGATCAGCCCTTACATCTGACCTTCTCATCAGAATGGCTTTGAATCTTAGCACTCATATTTGACATGGAAGGAACTGAATTCTCTTACCATGACAGAATGGCTCAGCCCTTACATCTGACCTACTCGTCAGAATGGCTTTGGGACTCATCACTTTCCCTTGGAGGAAACCTTGATCTGGAGAACACCAATATTCTCCCTAAAGTACTCAAACTTCACTCTAGCCAATGGCTTCATCAACACATCAGATATTTGTTCCTCCGTTGCAACATACTGGAGCTTCACTACTCCTCTTTGCACCATATCCCTAATATAGTGATACTTGATCTCGATGTGCTTCAACTTGTCATGGAACACTGGATTCTCTAACAACTTCACACAACTCTAGTTGTGATAATGTATACAAGTAGCATCCATCTGGAGATCAAATAAATCAAACAGTAGCTTCCTCAGCCATACTACCTCACAACTAGCTGAACAAGCTGTGACATACTTTGCTTCAGCTGTACTTAGTGCCACACAGGATTACTTCCTGCTAAACCAAGAGATCACCACTAATCCCATACTGAAGCAACACCTTGAAGTGCTCTTCCTATTGATGGAACTGCCTACCCAATCTGAATCAACATAACCCTCCAGGTTAATCTTCTGATTCGCATCATACTTGAGCCCATAATCAACTGTACCCCTCAGGTACCTCAGAATATTCTTTGCAGCAATCAAGTGAACATTTCTCGGATCTGTCAAGATCTGGCTCAAGGTGTTCACAGCAAAACAAATGTCTGGTCTCGTGTTTGTCAGGTACATCAATGGCCCAATCATCTGACGATACATCGTAGCATCAACCGAATCTGAAGAAGCATCACTCAATAGCTTCAGGTTTGATTCCATAGGTGTGGCCATATTCTTGCAGTCCATCATCCCAAACCTCTTCAGGATCTCTACTGCATACTTCCCTTGTCCAAGGAATATTCCATCTGCACTCTGCCACACCTCCATACTTAGAAAGTAATGCATCATACCCAAGTCCTTCATCTTGAACTCAGCAACAAGCTTTCTCTTCGTATCAGTAATCAACCCATCCATACCTGTCACAAACAGATCATCTACATATAGTAGAAGCATCACTGGGTTTCCATCTTCAACCTTGTAGTAAAGGTTGGAATCTGCTTTACTCTTGGTAAAGACAAAACTGGATAGAAAGCTATCAATTCTGCCATACCATGTCCTGAGTGCCTGTTTCAAACCATATAGGGCTTTCTTCAATATGCATACATGAGACTCCCTGTCATGTGTCTCAAAACCGAGTGGTTGTTCTACATACACTTCCTCTTCCTCTACAACATTCAAGAAAGTAGTCTTGACATCCATCTGGTGTATCTTCCATTTCATCACTGCAGCCAGAGAAAGTACTGATCTGATGGAAGTGTATCTGGCTATAGGTGCAAAGGTTTCTTCATAGTCTAATCCCTCTTTCTAAGAGAAACCTCGAGCTACAAATCTTGCCTTATATTTTTCAATGTTACCATTTGCAGCATTTTTGATATTGTAGATCCATTTGAAAGTTACAACTGACTTCCCGTCTGGTCTTGGGACAACATCCCAAACATCATTCTTCATGATCGATTGGTACTCTTTGATAATAGCATCCTTCCATTGTTTCCGTTCTGCCACTTCTTCATAATTGGAAGGTTCTTTATCAATGAAATCACATTGTAAAGCTACATACCCAAAACAAGATTTGGTCCTCTTTCTTTCTTTGTGATTCTCTTCTGGAGCCCCATATCTTTCCACACCTTGGATAAGTTCTCATACCCATGCAGGTTTCCTCTTATGAGGATTCTTCCCCAGAGGTGGATCTATAGGTCTTTGTGGTTCTTCAAATTCTCGATCTTATTCTCGAGTTTCTTCATTCATGGTTGTATCATAAATTCTGGGTGCTTCTGCTTCTTCAAGTTCTTGGGCAAGTCTCTTTCTCGATTTGTTGTAAGCCGTGTCTTCATCAAATGTCACATCCCTGCTGATGTCAATCTTCTTGTATCCTGGGAAATATATTCTGGAATCCTTTGAGCTTTCAGAGTATCCCACAAATATACCCTTCTTTCCTGAAGGACCTAATTTAGTCCTCTTCTCTTTTGGAATGTGGATGTACATAGGACAACTAAAGATTCTAAGATGGCTGACTTCTGGTTTCTTGTTGGAGAAGACTTCTTCAGGAGTCTTGTTATTGAGTACTCTATGTGGAGTATGGTTTTGTACATACACCGCTGTTCTGGCAGCTTCCTCCCAAAGATGCATAGGAAGGTCTTGATCATGAAGCATTGCTTTTGCAGCTTCCATGATAGTTCTGTTCTTTCATTCTGCAATCCCATTCTGTTGTGGATTATAAGGAGTGGAGAACTCCCTCTTAATCCCTGATTCTTTTCATAGCTATTTGAATTCATTTGAAGTGAATTCTCCGCCATTATTTGATTGAATGGTCTTGATCTTCTTTTTAATATGGTTCTCGATCAAGGCTTTGAATTCCTTGAACTTATTGAATACTTTGTCTTTGTTCTTCATGAAGTAAACCCATGTCTTCCTAGAAAAGTTATCAATAAAAGAAACATAATATGCATACCCGCTTAGAGAGTTTGATGACATAGGACCTCATACATCTAAGTGGATGATTTCCAATATTACTTTTGCTTTGCTTTCACTGCTTGGAAATGTCTTCTTTGTATTCTTTCCTTTCGCACATCCTTTACAGACCCCATCATATTTTGCTTGGATTTGTGGAAGACCTTTGAAAGCTTTTCTTGCAATAGGTAGTGCTCTGTAATGCACATGTGCAAGCCTTCTATGCCAAAGTTCACTTGGTTCTACTGTGTCATGGACCAAGGCTTGTTCTAGATGGCCCTTTAATTTGTACAATCCTCCTTCTTGTTCTCCAATCACTACCGCATCATCGATAGTCTTTCCTTTTGGCCACATGATGAATTGACCATCTATGAATGCAACCTGTATTCATTTTGCATCTAATGCTGATATGGAGAGAAGGTTATTCTTGAGTCCTGGCACAAACAATACTTATTTCATTGTTAGAGACTTTCTAGAATCTAATTTATAGGAATATTGCCCACTACCTTTTATTGGATATTGGTAGTCATCTCCTAGCTTTACCTTGTGAGGTGATTCATGTTATGACAGTCTCACAAAGGATTCCTTGAATCCAGTCGTATTTTTGGAAGCCCCATTGTCTATAATCCAATAATCACTTCCATGAGTAATGTTACCTATGAGAGCAGATATCAGAACATATTCATCCTCGCTTGAAGAATCTTCACTTTCATATCTGGATCTCTTCCTGGATGGTTCATCATCCTCTATAGCATGAGCATGATGTCTTCTTTTTTTGCTCTTATTTATTATCTTCTATTTGTTAGGACAATTCCTTGCATAGTGTCCTGCTTCATCACATGTATAGCATATGATCCTAGATACATATTTTCTAGTGTTATCATTGTGAGAGTGCTTACCTCTAGAGCTATGAGGTCTTCTTTTTCTTGACTTGGAGTGAGACTTGGATTGTACTCTAAGAGCTTGGTGTTCACTTCCCATCTTCTCTTCTTGAGCTACTATCCAAGATTGTTCTTGAGAGCACTCTTCCCATAGTCTGTTGAATTTGACTAACTTCTTTCTAGCACAGATTCCTTGGATGAAATAATCCCATGACCTAGGAAGACCTTTCAATGTAGTCATTACAACCTCTGCATTTTCCAATTCTTCATCAACTGCTTCTAGTTGCTCTTTCATCTGAGAAAATCTTGTGAAGTAATAATGGATTGTTTCTGCATTATGAATCTTCACATTCTTCAGTTGGTTTCTCAGGGTCATCTTCTGGTTTATGTTCTTCCCTTCAAACAATTTGGTTAGGGCATCAAACATAGATTTAGGTGTCTTGAAAGAGGACACCTATGGGATAAGTTGATCCTTGATAGGATTAGAAATGATCATCTTTTCCATAACCATATTCTTCTTATGTAAGGCCTTTGCCTCATCAACCTTTTGAATTGGAACCTCCTCATGGATGTAGGATTCTAACTCATTTTCTTCCAGGACCAAGGAGATCCTATACTTCCAGACTCAGAAGTTATCATCTCCCTCAAGCTTTTCATCAAGATTGGTATGATGAGACATCTTAACTGATAACCTCAAATGGAAATACAAAATTTTTAGATCTTACCATGTTCAAAATGTCGGATCTGAAACTTGAGCTGAAATCCTGTAGAGCTGGTTCAGGAGCAAATTAGGGTTTTGCTTTTCTGGAGTTCTGTCCACCCAAATGCCTTGAAATTTGTACCTAACTTCAATTTTGGGGAGGATATTAATCCAGGCTTGGTCTCACTGAAAAATTCCTCTTCTGTGAAAAGCCCTAATTTTCGACAGTAGTGACAGGTCCAAAACTGAAAAAACCTCAGAATTGGATTCTTCTTCGATAGAAAGATTTCCTTAAGGAGGAAATTTATTCCACCTTACTTTTGCTGAAAATCTATGGAGGAAGATCCATAAACTAGGAAGGCCCAGTTCCCGCAGCTGCACAATGTCTTCTTCTCAGGTTAGCTCTGATACCATGTTAGTTTTTCAAAATTAAGCTAGCATTATGTTAGGATATTTACTGAGAGAAAAACAAGTACATCAATCAAACACAAGAGACAATGAACACAGTGTTTTTCATCGGGGAAACCATAAATGGAGAAAACCCCACAACTTCCTCAGAGATAGAATTAGCACAAGATGTAAAACCCCAAAACAATAAGATGCACTCCCAACAGCAGTAATATTCTTCTTGTCTAGCCCCAGTGTCTTTTCCTTCCTCAACTATGCACTACACTTGAGTGTGTGAGTGACGTGTACTAAATAGAGACCCCAGCTCTCTATTTATACTAAAAATGACATGACTAAAACCCTACTAGGGCTGACCTCTACTAGGAGAGTCTAATAACCCTAGTGCCCTAGAAGTGCAGGGACTTTAACGCTTATACAATTGGAGGGTTACCCACTATGACTTGACATGACTTGTTTACATTATTGATTCTCCCGATCGGAACATCGGGGCATGACAACATGACTTAATTACATAATAGATACATCCCATAATAAACATCAGGTTACAATACATAAGATACATAGATGAATGCATTCCGAAGTTACAAATACATTAACATAAATCTATCATCATCATCATTTGTCCTCATCATTTTCGTCATCATCATCATCATTGTCTTCATCACCATCATTTTTCTTCATCATTATCATCGTCATCAACATCATCATCATCATCATCTTCATCCTTGTCATCATCATCATAGTCATCATCCCCATCCTCATCATCATCATTGTTCCTCATCATCGTCATCGTCATCATGATCCTCATCATCATCATCATCGTCATCATCACCATCATTGTCCATCATCATAGTCATCCTCATCCTCATCCTCATCATCACCCTCATCATCGTAATCATTATAATCACTGTTGTCATAGTCATAGTCATCATGATAATCATCATCATCGTCATCCTCATAATCATCATCATCATCGTCACCATAATTATTCATCATCATCGTCATCACCATCATCATATCATTATCATCATCATCCTCATCATAATTAGCACTGTCATCATCCTCATCCTCATCATTGTTATCATCCTCCTCCTCCTCATCATCATTCCATTGGAAATCCTTGCAAATAAAATAAAATCAAAGTTTCAACTAAACCTATCCTCGTCATCATCATTGGTCCTCATCATCATCATTGTCATCATCATCGTCATCATCATCATCATTGTTCATCGTCATCATCATCATCATGATCCTCATCCTCCTCTTCGCCATCATCATCATAGTCATCATCCTCATCATCATCATTGTCATCATCACCACTAGCATTGTTCATCATCATTGTCATCGTCATCATGCTCATCATCATAGTCATCCTCATCATCATCATTGTCATTATCCTCTTCCTCCTCATCATCATTGTTCATCATCATCGTCATCGTCATCATCATCATTCCATTGAAAATGCTTGAAAATAAAATCAAAACAAAGTTTCAACTAAACTAATCATCCTCATCATTGTCACCATCATCATCATCATCATCATCATCATCATTGATACTCCTCCTCCTCCTCCTCCTCATCACCATCACCATCGTCGTCATCATCATCATCATCATCATCATCATAGTCATCATCCTCATCATCATCATTGTCGTCATCATCATCATCATCATCCTCATCATCATCCTCCTCCTCATCATCCCATTCCTAATCATCATCATCATAGTCATCCTCCTCCTCCTCCTCCTCATCATCCTCATCATTGTCATCATCATCATCATCATCATCATCATCATTATCAATGCAACTTACTGATACTGAATGAGACTTGGTACCTAGTCCACAGAACTAGGGATTGAACCTATATACGATTGATGAAGTGAAGGAAACTTGGTGTCTAGGGATCTCTCTAGTTTTATTTTCTATTGATTGAGTTTGAACTCTAGGGATTGAACCTATATATGATTGGTGAAGTGAAGGAAACTTGGTGTCTAGTGTTTTCTATAGTTTTCTTTGCTATTGACTAAGTTTGAACTCATTCTTACTCTCATTTCCACAAGGAATTTGAAGCAACCTCCAAAGGCCCCTTCAAATAGGACTTCTTCAACAAGCTGTCCATAAGGAAGTTGAACCAACAGAGTGATGTTTAGGTAGAAGCACAACAAATTAAGTGAGTCCACGTACTAGCTTCTAAGGGATTTTTTTAAAGGAAACTTCCTCAATAAGTAATGTCTACCAAGAATCTCGAAACCCACATGCCATCAAGAGATGTCCAAAAAGTAATCTAATCAAGTTCTAGAAGCTACCAAAAGCCAAACATCCAAGGGTATGGCCTCAAATGTGGATGATATAAGTAACTTCCAAGTAACACATAATCTCCATGTTAGTTTTCCTCCAAATGATAGTCACATGCTTTTGGCTTCATAAAGAAAAACCAAACAAAGGAAAAGGTACAAAAGAAATACCCCATGATAAGGCACACCTCCAATAAAGTAAAAACAAGGGATTCTTTTATGCAATGATACTCCTTTAGATGATACTACTCACCAATGAAACCTATAAGAGCTTTAATAGAAATATAAAAAAATATCTTGTCCTAAATTAGGGTACATTTTGAACATTTAGGGAAGAAACTAAAAGAGGGTACGAAACCACTCTTGACAGGATTCTGTTATAGGATGCTATTACAAATAACCAGCAACTGCTACAGAAGAATCATTCTTGATGCCAAGAATGCTTAAACTAGTGAACCTTCACCACTGTTTGCTGCTATTCTAGGGTACAAAGATGAGGTTTTAAGGCTGATTTTGACCGTTGTTACCCTAAATTTTTCTTCTTAGGAGTTGGGGTTTCTTCGTTGTTTTTTTGGTGGCCAAACTAGGCTAAACCTACCCAGAATTGGTGCTCATTGTCAATAGGTGGTTGTCTGTTGTTGTTCCTCAAAATTTAACTCTGTTATGTGGGAAAATATAACATGATATATGCCTCTTTCACTATGTTATGTTCCTAGAACTGACCTTATATGTGCCTAGGAAATTGATCTAGGGTTTTTCATGAGCCCATGATTACCAAAATGTACCCATATCTACTCTTTCCACCACTTCTACCCTCAAAACTGTTGGTGGTATTAAGTGTTGAAGATCATTGTACTTATTGGCTTGTTAGTTTCATATGTTGGGTTGCTTTAGTTTTTAGTTTTCAGATTTTTTTGGTTTCCCTATTACACCATTCAAAAGATAAGGATAACAAGACCAAAAATGCAATCCAAAGGAATCTCAATAATTCCTAGGAGGTTATTAATCATCTAAAATTGGAGAATGAAAAACTACACAGGGGGAATATTGAGATCAAAAGAAGAATGCATAGATTTGTAACAAATCATAATAAAAAATTTTATTTGTATCCTAAGCTTATCAAAGATAATAATAATACATATAGATAGGGAAGATGTTGGAATGTGGAATGTATCCAAGAAAACCACAGAGGAAAAACAAGTAATAGGTTAGAACAAATTATAGGAGTAGTGTCGTAGGTTTTATAGAGCACAGTACATATTTTGATGATCAAGGTATAGAAGGGTTTCAGGAAGCCATTTCATGAATGTTCCCAAATTTAATGGAGACAAAGCATGTTTCTGCAACAAGTTTGTATTATTTTGAAGCTAAAAAGTCACTTAAAAAGTAGCACAATTTTGGATACAAGTTACAAGTAACAATACCACTACAGGAAATTATGAAATTTTGTAGAGCCTAGCACATAGAAATTTGCAAAACACTACAAAATTTCATGTAGCTTGATTTTTCACTTTTTTTGATAGATTTTGAGTTTTTATGAGGTTTCTAAGGATTTTAAGTCCAAATTAACTTCCTATTTACATTTTCTTATGATTGATGGATCTCTATTTTCTTTAGATTCTTAATTGTCAACATTTTCTCATCGATTAACAACCATAAGATGGTGTTTACCTGTTGGAAGGAATCCTTTGCCCAAATGTAATTCTAGTATTTATGATGGGAATATCGTATCTTCATGGTATAGAAATATATAGATTCCCCTTAGATTATATTGTCTCGATGGTTCATAATAGTTGGCACTTTCCCTTACATTGCTGACAGAAGGAGATGGCATTCTTTGTATCACATTCATAGGAAGATTTTATGCCATATTTTATTTCCATGTAATTAATGAGGAAACAAAATAGAGAGCATCCCTAAATCCTACCATACAATGAAATATTCCCAACATTCCAATGCTTATTAGATATTTCTAAAGAAGGGATGTGGAGGAATATGTGTCTGTATGAAAGCGTGCAAGTATTTTTTTTGTAAAGGAGACCTACAATTAACATCAATAAAGAGAAAAACAATATAGATTACAAGTTAGAATTTGTAGGTTAGGATCTTGCCTCAAGAATTTCAAGATTAGGATAGAGCTGAGTTAGCTGACAATGTTTTCCTGTGCTTAAAAATGTATACTATAGATCCAGTCTATTAAGGGAAAAAGATCTTGGGAATATAGCAGGAATCTCATCCTCCATCATGAAGTTTAGTCCTAGCAATGATGTCATCTTTAGAGGAAATTTAATCATCTAGGACATATAGATTTCTGTCAGATAATCTTCAGTGATGTTAAATGTCCCACCACCAAAGTCCTCCAATACAACTTCCTTATTCATAACACCTTTCATACCCATTATATCACAGTCACCAACCTTCAAGGATGTTAGTGAGGGGAAATTTGTTACTATTAGCTCAATATTGTCAAGAACCCTATATGCAAGTAGATTGCTACCAGCATGCAAAGTGTACAATATTTATTGTCAACCCAAGAAAGTCTTGTATTTGAAGGATAAAATGCAAAATATATGCTTAAACACAAAGTCACTGCAAGTGAACAATACTATCCTCTGCTCAACTATGCTCATCCCAAGAATCTGTGTAATCCCATTACCTCCTAAATGCTACAATCACAATTACCTTCTTCTATGCTTTAATATAGAAATGGAAAGATGAACATAACATCCAAATTACAATTGCAGATGAAAGGAAGTACTATTTTCATCCCTAAATAATTAATTCACCTATTCAATCTAATTACTGTAGAAAACCACAAGCGTAAATTGAATATTGATCGAGGAATTCAAATGCAAAGATTGAGTCGGCTATTCTAAGAAACTGAAGTGCAAGAATGAGATTTAGTAATCAAAACAATAAAAACAAATTGCAGAGATTCATGCGACAACAACTAAAGATCTCAGGATGAATAGAGCTGTTACAGCTACCACACGAATGGCATAAAAGGTAATTATCTACTCAGACGATTGTCACACTGTACCATTACAGATCTTCAAGGAATACGATCGCAGCACATTTTAAATCAATGTTTACCATAGCTATTTATGAAAGGAATAAAATCAACATAACATCACACGACAAATGAATTAAAAAGTCCTAATTTAACTCAGCAATCTCTGTGGAAGGCAGGCCCAACCTTCACACAGAGGTGTTGGCTGAATAGGTGAAGAACTCTTAAATCAGAAGTAACTCCTTGTATTAAAGGACAGAATTGTGACACACTTCATCCTCAAAGCTCAGTACATTAAATGAATTATATGTTCAGCAACCCCCTGGTTCGAGACAATTCTCCATATTTATACATGTGGATCGTAACATCTGATCCTATTATGGGGCATCTATGAAGATCTATGATCTTCAGGCGCCCTAAATGATGGTAGCTATTACAAATGTGGCATGATAAGAAAATAGAAAGCACAGGAAAACTATCAATCACATCAGGAGTAGTGATATCTTCTGATCACAACTACACCCGAGCAACAACATACTAGGGATATCCAAATATGGTGCATTCTATTATAGCTACCTTGCCACGGCTCTGTCCGAGATATTGCATTAGAACCACCTACCTTGGGTAATGATAGGATGGATGAAGATCAGCTTGAGTAGTGAATATCCATCCTCTTCGAGACTTGTTCAGCCCAATATTCCTGCAGTCCACTTATCTCAAACTACCTTTATACACCATGATATGTTAGCACAATTGAGAGATACATAGCTTTAATTATCACAATCATAAGTATTAATAAAATAAAGCAATGACCAGTCATACCTTGGTAGTTTGAAGAGTAGAGTGGGGATAACATGTCTGATTGGTATGCTGAATGGGGTAGGATGGAAAAAGAAGAGGTAATTAAGGGTGGTTAAAAGAGGCCATTTATGGGCTCAACATCTCCCCCCAACTATCCTGTTGCATGTCCTCATGCAAAAACCTGCATCATTTAGAATCCGAATCTTGTACTGAGCTCTGTTCGTGAAGATAGCAAAAATTGTAGGGGAACTCAGGCACCCCTTCTTTCTCTAAGAATCCTCTGTGAGGAGTCCAATACCTCCAACATCACTGCTCCTCTGCCTTATTTAGTGAGAATTCTACTCTATACATTTTTGCTGGCCACAAGATGAGGGAGAATTTAAAATTCAAACCCAACCAATTAACCCCACATTCCCTGATACATCCAACATAGCCCTTGACCCTAGAAAGTGTTTGTCCAAATTCCTAAAACAATAAGGGTCCCAGCTTCTGAGTAAAGGAGAGGCAACCTTCCATCTGTGCTTACTCCCTTCTAATGCTGCTTGCTAGTGTATGGAAATGTAGTTGGTGCAGGTAGAGCTCACTTCCTCCTGAATTTGCATTATGTGCTGAGCCTGAATAGGGTATGAAAGCATACTCTTATACCAAGCAAGAAGAATGCCAGGATTCTGAGGCTCACTATGAACCCACAAGTTAGAGTGAAATTCATTGTGAGAAAAGGTTTGAAAAGACCTTTCCCACTGAGCATTATTGCTCAAAAAAGAGGTAAAGGCCCTCAACTGAACATCGCCTAAAAAAGGAACTGGATTTGAATGGCGGTCTAGAGGGAAAGCCATCTCATGCAAGTATAATTCACACAGCAAATTTTGATCCTCAAAATTACTTCCAAAAAACGTTTCCAAAAACTTTGTTGAGGTCGTTATTTCAAATGATCTTCCTTCCTTCACGGCCTTCAATTTAAACCAAACAAACTGTTCAAACATAAAAACGGGGTAAGAGGAAGAAGGCATCCTGGTGCCCAGGAGTTCTTGAGAGAGAGCATACATCTGCTCTTTCTCCTTCTGCATGAATAGGAACTTTTTCAGCTCTCTCAAATTGTTCTGTAGTTCTTCTTCCCGAATTCTCTGGGTCATACATTCTCCTGCCCAATTCTCTTCCAAGCCCCTAATAATTTTTCTATGCTCACTAAGAGAAATCATCCCTCTCTGTTATTCCTCCACCTGGCTCTTCCATTTGATCACCTCCATTCTTAGGATTGAGACTTCTGCTGTAAGGTTCAGAATTTCCTCATTATGATGTTCCTATTTGTCCGAGTCCAGGTCAATAAAATTTCCAAGGGGTTCAGTCCTCACCTTGTCGCTTGATGTGCCCCTTTGGGAACCCTGCACATCTAGAAATATTTCAAGAGTTGTTGGTTCTTGTGTGACAGCAACTTCCTCTGGGTTTTCTGCAACAACCACATCCATTAGTCCTGGAGACAGTGGTTCTTATGTAGCAGTGTCTTCTTTTTGGGCACCCTGCACATCTGAAGCTATTTTGGGAGTTGTTGGTTCTTGTGTGACAACAAATTCCTCTGGATTTTCTTCAACAGCCACATCCATCAGTCCTGGAGACACTGGTTCTTGTGTAGCAGTGTCTTCTTTTTGGGCACCCTGCACATCTGAAGCTATTTTGGGAGTTTTTGGTTCTTGTGTGACAACAACTTCCTTTGTATTTTCTTCAACAGCCACATCCATCACACCTAGAGACACTGGTTCTTATGTAGCAGTGTCTTCTTTTTGGGCACCCTTCACATCTGAAACTATTTTGGGAGTTGCTAGTTCTTGTGTGACAACAACTTCGTATGGATTTTCTTCAACAGCCACATCTATCAGTCCTAGAGACACTGGTTCTTGTGTAGCAGTGTCTTCTTTTTGGGCACCCTGTACATCTGAATCTATTTTGGAAGTTGCTGGTTCTTGTGTGATAGCAACTTCCTCTGGATTTTCTTCAACAGCCACATCCATCACACCTAGAGACACTGGTTCTTGTGTAATGGTGTCTTCTTTGTTCTTCTGCTCCTGAGATTGGATGTCTTATTCAATGTGCAGATGCTCCTCAAGGATTTCAGTATCACCTGAGGATTGTGTCTGGATTTGTTCATATTCACTCCAATGTATATCAGGGATGATATTCACTTCAGGATTATCTTCTAGTTGCATTTCAAGAGTCCCTGCTGCAACCTCCGAGGATGTTGGTTCTTGTGTGACAACATCCTGGCTTGCTTCTTCATCCCCTTGTTGTTGCAGTTCTTCTTCTCTAATTTCTATATCATGGGAACATTCTGGACTCAAGGTGCAATCTTTGTCCCCACCATCAGGCATGATTTCATCCCTTGGTTCCTCTGTCCCAGAGTTGGTGGCAACTTCAGTAAGAATATTCAAAGATGCTGGTTCTTGTGTGAAATCATCTTTTTTTTCTGCAGACTGTTGTGTTGCACATGCATGAATTACAATCTTGTGACCTGCTTCCTTAAAAATTTCCCCATAGGTGGGACAGACCACTCTCTCTTCTTCCTTGCCAGGTTCAGTAGAATTTGATCCCTCCAGTTGGTCTGCATCCTCCACCAATGTGTGCATTTTACTTTCACCCTATTTCCTACAGGTTTCTTTCCAGGTTTCCAATTCCCTTAAGTGTTTGGACTTCCTCTTTTAATAGTGTATTCTCAAACAGAATTCCTTCAATTTGGGGTTCTTCCCCAACTGGCCCTTGTGGGGCATCAGTCAGCCTGGGTTCAAGAATAGGGAACTCAATATGTGCCTCTAAGGTTACCCATCTTTTTCTTGCTGCTTCTGCTGATGCAGCTAACCTGGTTCTTTTCCTTCTTATTGGCGGGGTTATCTTAATTTCATCAATTGATCTCTTTCTTTTCTTTTGTGGTGCTAGAATGTCAGGGTTCACAGCTGAGGTAGAAGGAATGTCCCCTGTTCTAGCATTTTCTTATTCCTCATGCTATTCTTCCTCAATCAAATTTCCTCCCCACTCAGGTGAGGATTCAATGGTTACCAACTCAATATTTCCTTCCATGGCCATAGCTCTATCACCTTCAGGTTCAATTGTCGCAGCATTTAGTGCTGCTTCAATTTCACCTTCTATTGTCGGAGCTGCCCTCTTATTTGGGTCTTCTATAGGATTTTTATCTACATCCTCCCTCGACTACTCTGTTTGTGCCCTTGGTTTCTCTTCTTCTGATCCAGTTTCATATCCCCCCCCAACTACATTGGAGGGACTCCATTCCTCCTGTTGTGGTTCGTGTTGCCCCAGCTGTGGAAGGGCTTGTTCCTGTTCTATTGGGACACCGGGCAAAGGAGCGGGTTCTTGAGCTTGAGATGTAAATTGCTCCCAGGTGATATTATGTTGAGTGAGGGTCCTTAAGATAATTAGTTTGATGAGGCCGTGGTGGGTCAGTGAGGCGAGTGGATGTTTAGCAGCTTGAACAAACCCCACCATATGATGCAAATCATGAAGTAGATAATATGGAATGTTCAACAGAATCCTATGGCGGAGATGAGATAGTAAAGGAAGTTGAGAATTATAAACAGTTTGGTACCTACCTTCACAATTAATGTATTTCTTGAGGAATACAACAAAATGGTCCCATGGATGTCGCAATGATTTCAGTGCTATCCCCCTTCTTGACGTTTGAACCTACTCCCCCTCTATTAAAAAGGCTTGCAATGCTGTAGTAGTGGGTACTCCACGTCCAAACCAAGCTTTTCCCACCTGAGGAATG
Organism: Pseudotsuga menziesii; assembly: GCA_001517045.1. Taxonomy (NCBI): domain Eukaryota; kingdom Viridiplantae; phylum Streptophyta; class Pinopsida; order Pinales; family Pinaceae; genus Pseudotsuga; species Pseudotsuga menziesii. The sequence goes on from LPNX011089373.1 coordinate 32,671, forward strand.
GCAGTGACCTTAGATATAATGGCGTCAAAAACTTCGATACGCAACCCCCAAACCTATGAGTAAGTTTCTATGAGGTTCAGTGCAAATTGTAAGGTTGCCTCACGATTAAATCCGTCGAGACGTTCGAAAAATTATGTCCAACTGGCGGCTTGAAAGATGGCGAAGACTACAGCATTTCTCTTGAACGCCTGTGTATCTGAAGGTTTGTAATGGGCTGGAATCCCCATGGTTCTAACTCCAAACTGAATTCACTATTCCACAGATTATAGAGTCCGACAATGGATATTACGACACAGAAGATGCATGGAGTGCTGAGAGGAGATGTTAGGGAATGGGTAAATTTGGAAAGTTCAGCACACCAAATCATTTGAAATTTTATTTCCGAATTGGGGAAGGTGGCGGTTATTAGTCTTTACGTCGCACGGGGGAAAGAGTTAATTAGGCCATAATATTCATAAAAATAGAGGTACGACTGATATTGTTAAATCATATCAATACTTAATCACATGATTAATCAAAGCCATACCTTTGGGATTGTGCACTGGAGATCCTTCGAAAAATAGTGGAATGTGTGGTTGTTGACGTTACGGAAGCCGAAATCGTACGCAGTCATTAATTTAATCATTATAACTGAGATACTGCAATAATTATTTCCACTGGTGAAGCACAAACCATCGCGTCCACATGGTCGAAATTATGAAAAATTTTGTCTCCTTATGGACCAGATTGCCGAAAGAAAATTTATTAATAATATAGGAGTTACCACCGCACATTTTGAAACAGAAACGCAACCCCTAATGCTGGAAAAATCAGCCAAGTATAGTGGATTCGAAGCTTCCAGAAAAAAAATGTTGCAGCTGTCGGAAAAAGGATCACGGCCTCCGGAAAAGATGTCGCAGCTGCCAGGAAAGATGTCGCAGCTGCCGAAAAATGGATCATGGCTGCCAGAAAATCTATAGAAGCTATTGGGAAAATATGTTGTAGCCATTGGGAAAAAGGTTCATGGCCGCTGGAAAAGATGTCGCAGCTGCCGAGAAAAGATGTTGCAGCCATCGGGAAAAAGGTTCATGGCTGCCAGGAAAGGTGTTGCAGCCGTCGGGAAAAAGGTCCACAGCTGCCGGGAAAGATGTTGCAGCCATCAGGAAAAGGATTACGGCCGCCGGGAAAGATGTTGCAGCCGTCGAGAAAAGGATTACAGTCACCGGGAAAAAGGTCCACGGCTACCGGGAAAGATGTTGCAGCCGCCAGGAAAAGGATTATGGCTGCCGAGAAAGATGTCGCAGTCATCAGAAATTTATTTAAGGAAAAGAAAACATGGTGCGGGAAGGCACAGAAAAATGACTCCCATTCAACGGGCCCAATCTAGTCATACCCCTGAGTGCTTCCCTACAATTTATTTTGGAAAAACAAAAGCAAACAAGAAGATCAAATGCAAAGGAAAAAAACAATATAATGCAAAATCAGAAAAAAAACAATTATTTATGTACAGTGATTCAGGCACAAGTTACAGTTTAAGGATTGACAGAGGCAGCGAGAAGTTCCTGCCCTGGTGCCAGCTGATAATCTAGGTCAGCGGTGATTTGCGAAATAAATGCATCTTTTGAAATAGGCTTATGGTACAGTCGCAGCCTGTGACCATTAGCAAATAATGGTATTTGGTTTCCATCGATGGTCACCAAGCAGATAGTGCCATTGTCAAACACCCTATCGACCAGGTATGGGCCTAGACACCTGGTGCGTAATTTGCCTTTAAAATCTCTTTTGAATCTGGAATTGTATAGTAATGTCCAGTCTCCCTCACAGAAGACCTTGTTTTTAATGAATCGGTCATGCCAATTGGATATTTGTTGCTGAATTAACATAGTCTGGTCTATTGCAGCTAACCGATTTCATCGAGTTTGTTCAGTTGATTTAGTCTTCTTTTCTGGGCTTCAGTTGCATCCAGATTCACTTTGGTGGTTGTCTTCAGGGTCTTGATTTCAAATTCAATTAGAAATATGGCACTTTTCCCATACACCAAATCATAAGGAGAGAAACCTGTGGTGTTACGCCAAGTTGTACGATATGCCCATAGTGCTTCTAGAAGCCTGTCAGCCCAATCTTTTCGATGGTTCTTAACAATCTTGGTAAGGATAGATTCAATAACTTTATTAGTACTCTCCACTTGGCCATTGGCTTGGGGGTGGTAAGGTGAAGCCACCCTATGCTGAACATGATACTTCCGTAGCAAGGCTTCAAATTGATGCAACATAAACTGCGGTCCCCCATCGGTAACTACTTCCTTAGGTACCCCAAAACAGGTAAATATTTCACTGTATAGAAAATAAATCACAGCCTGGTCATTAGCCTTATCCAAGGCCACATCTTCTACCCACTTGGTCATATAATCGATACAGACCAGAATGTAGGCTTTTTTTTTGGAATGAGGGCTGATAGTGTCAATGAAATCTAGGGCCCATCTATCAAATGGTTCAATGACTGCTTGAGGTTGTAGAGGCATCTAATCTGTTCTGTTAGGCTGGCCCATCCTTTGGCAGGTGTCACAGGACTGAACATACCTTTTAGCATCCCTAAAAAGAGTTGGACAATAGTAGCCCTTCCTCAATGCTTTGTGCCCTATCCTTCTATCTGCAAAGTGTCCCCCACAAGGTTCATCATGACAGGCTTTCAGTATATGAAATATTTCATCTTCCCTTACACACCTTCTAATCTCAAGATCAGGACCTGTGTAGAAGAGATGACCATATACCCAACAATACCTGGCACTTTGTTGAATGATTTTCCTCTTTTCTCTTTTAGACATATGTGGCGGGAGCTTTCCTGCAACCATATAATTAGCGATGTCTGCATACCAGGGGGAATGAGATGAAAGTGGGAATAGATGTTCATCTGGAAAAGAGTCCTCAACAGGAAAACTATCATCACTGTTAGTGAAACGAGATAAAAAATCAGCGACAACATATTCTTTTCTAGGTTTATCTATGATGGTAATATCAAATTCCTATAATAATAAGACCCACCTGGTCACTCTGGCATTAGTGACTGGTTTGTTCATTAAATACTTAATGACAGAGTGGTCAGTGTGCACAAACGTGGGATACCCAATAATGTAATGTCAAAATTTATTAATGGAGTAAACGATAGCTAAGAATTATTTTTCAGTGACAGTATAATTAAGTTCAGCAGGGGCTAAGTTTTTACTAACATAATAAATTGCATAAGGTACTTGACCGTCCTGCTGTCCTAAAGCTGCTCCAATGGCAATATCAGAAGCATCTGAAGAAATATGAAAGGGGAGGGTCCAATTAGGTCCTCTTAAGATAGGATTTGTGGACAGCTTCTCCTTAAGCTTATCAAATGCTGTCTGGCATGCTTCACTCCAAACAAACTATGCATTCTTCATTAACAGAGAAAACAAAGGAGAAGCAAGTTTGGAAAAATTTTCTATAAATATTCGGTAGTAACCAGGATGTCCCAGAAAGCTTCACACCTATTTTTGAGTTGCAGGAGTAGGTATATTTTTTATCACCTTGATCTTTGAGGGATCCACCTGGATGCCATTGGCAGAGATGAAGTGCCCCAATACTACCCCTTCACTCATCATCATATGGCACTTTTCAGTGCTTAAAGAGAGCTGGGTTTGTTCAAAGTGAGTTAAAACTTTCTTTAGATTTTCCAATGCTTCCTTAAAATGCTTGCCATAAGGAGTAAAATCATCCATAAAGATTTCCATACTATCATTTACTAAATCAGATAATATGCCAATTACAACTCTTTGAAATGTTGCTGGTGCATTACATAAACCAAAGGGGAGTACTCTCTAGGAAAAAATCCCCCACGGACAAGTGAAGGTGGTTTCATCCTAGTCTTCAAGAGCAATCTGAATCTGATTATACCCGCTAAACCCATCTAGGAAGGAGAAAAACTTCTTCCCTAATAGGGTGTCGAGTACTTGGTCAATAAAGGGAAAAGGGAAGTGGTCCTTTTGTGCGGCTTTGTTCATCTCCCTATAGTCGACACAGACTCTCCATTTACCATTTTTCTTGGGTACAATTACGAGTGGGGAAACCCACTCGCTATCTGAAATAGGATATATAAATCCTTCTTCCAAGAGTTTCTAGATTTCTTCCTTCACTATGTCCCTCAGATTGGGGTTCATTCGTTGTTCAGGCTGACACACAAGCCGAGAGTCACTTTTAATATAAATATGATGGGTGCACAGATTAGAGGGAATACCCCTCATGTCTGTATACTCCCAGGCGAACGCCCCTTTTTGTTCTTTCAAGAGACTGATCAGGAAATTTTGTTCATCTAAGGAGAGATTAGGATTAATATTCAAGGTTTTTCCAGACTCTACCTCAATAGGAATACTTTTCGAGTTTTTCAATACTGGGATTATGTGTGTGTCACCGACTAGTGTTTCTTCTGTGAGATTTTCTTGTTCTTCCTTGGCCAGAGTAATGCTCAGAATTTGATAAACCTCTTTATTGATTGAAGTGGGTTCACTAATGAAATTAGTAATAGCATCGTCTTCTATTTCAATCTTAAAATTTAAGGCCTTCCCTATAGTTAATAGTGGCTGAACATCCTCCTCTTCCTCTGGCTCTATCCAAAAAGAAGTTTCAGCCTCTATACCTGGCCAAGCTCGAGGATAAAGGGTGAGGCTCTTAGTCTCGGTGCCATCATATATGGTCATAGACCCAGATCGACAGCTGATACAAGCATCAGCTGTGGCCAACCAAGGTCTTCCTAGGATTAATGGGTGTCGTCCTAGCTGCGAATTTGGTTGTAACACCAAGAAGTTAGCAGGATATTCCCATGAATCAACTGAGATGACGAGATCATCCAGAATTCCTTCGGGTTTAATGGTGGATATGTCTGCCAATTCTAAAACAGTGGGGGTTGGCCTAAGATTAGTGAGCCCAAGTTTTATTACAGTCTCAATTGTTATGACATTAATCGCTTCCCCTAAATATACTAGTACGTTGGGTATCTGTGTATGCCCTATATACACAGTGATAGTAGGATTTCTAGGGTCTTCATACTTAGTCACTGGGGTTTTTCCTATTATCAATGTAGATAATTTCCATATGACGTGAAAAGTGGGAGGATCCCTGGGCTTCCTTCTTGGTTTCTTAGTGCACAGGTCCCAAACAGTTCTAGCATAAATAGGTACATCTTGAAGAGCTTGAAGGAGGGGGATTTTAACATAAAGATTCTTTAACTCTCCTAGGAGGTTAAACTGAGGTTTCCCCCCTACCCTTGGTAGCATCAATCTCTCCAGGTATGGTGGTTTCCTAATCATCTAGGTAGGCTGTGTATTACTAGATTTATCGTTTTTTTTTTCAGCCGTCACATCTATGGGATGTTCAGCATCTTCAATAATAGGAATTGTACCGGATGGATGCTGTGGACTCACCCCTTTCTCATGCACAGAAGGTGAAGCATCTTCTGTAATTACAGGTTTTATTACTTTCCCTGATCGTAAATGAATATCGTTGCAAGGTACATGGGAAAGGGAGTAGGCTGGCATGTTGACATTCTCCAATTGATGGATTGTTTTATTATTTGGGTTAGGATTAGGTTGAGCAGGCAGCCGAGTTCGTATTGGTACATTAGGGACAGAATTGTTTTGCAGTTGTAGCTGCGGCTGCTGATGAGGGTATTGAGGATATTGAGGATATTGAGGAGAGTATGCCGACTGTTGCGGTGGAGGTGGTTGAAGAAACTAGTTCCCTGGATGGAAATTAATCCTCCATCCAGGAGACCACGAAGTAGGTTGGTGTGCTGGTTGTGTCTACGGATTCCATGAGTTATAATTTTGTATTGCAGGTTGCAAAGGGTTCCACTGAGCAAAATTTGAAGAGAACCGTGTATTCATATTTTGCATATTATTCCAATTGCTCATATTATTCAAAAATGGAAACGAGTCTGGGGACATACCTTGATTTCGAGGCTGCCAAGGTTTCTTCTGTGCAATGAAGTAGGCCGATTCCACCTCTAGAGTTGATGCCTGTAGGACAGCCTTCACTTAGGGAAGCGAGGGACATTCTTTCATGTCGTGGTTCAGTTCGCATAGCTAACACACCTCTACTTTATCAAGCGGGAACTCCCTCAGAGGATGGTTCTTTCTACATTGAGGGCAGAACACACCTAGTGTGACGTCCTCCAGAGCCTGTTTTTGTTTTGCCTTCAGGATGTCGATCTCCGAGGAGATAGAGCTCATCATTTATGTTTTAAAGTTTTCAAGGTGATTTCCTATCTCTGCATGGGTGGTTCCTCCATTATATGACTTCTGAGTTCTGTCAAAGACATCACATTCTAGCTTATCCCGTTTATCCCACTTGTTGTTCCTGGAAGATCCCCTGGAGTACCTCTTACATAATTCCACAATCTTCCCAAAATATTCCTTGGAGATATCTCCCTTTCCTAACAGGTTTAACATATCTAAGAAATCATCCCTAATCCCACGAAGCAGGATTATCTTGAGCACATCTAGCCCCATGTTCATCTGCCCAGCTCTTTGCACATTATATAAAAGCCTTTCTACAAAATCCTCCAGACTCTCGTCCTCATTCTACACCATTTTGAACAATTCTTCTCTTTTTTCCTTGGTGTTGCAATATTCTTGATATTTCCCCAGGAATACCTGTTTCATTCTGTCCCAATTAACAACAGTTCCTCCTCCTAGGCTCATGAACCAGTATAAGGCGTTGTCCTTCAGAGTGGCAGGGAATATTTTTAGATTTTGTGCATCGGTGATGTAATCGTAGCTGTGACAGAGGATATCAAAATCGAAAAGTAATTCATCTTGATCTTCTGCCACTCTTCCATGGAAGCGAGGCAACACCGATGGTGAGATATTTTTCATAGGGGTTGTCCCCTCTGGCTGCTGTGTTGCGGCTCTGACCCTAAAGGTCCTTAGTTTTGGTAACTCCGCGGTTTTTGTGAAAGTGTAAGTGGAGTTACAACCTAAAATAGTCTTAGGGGTGTCGCGGGTGGGTCGAAACCCCTTTTTGTAATTAACCCTTGAGTTAAATCCAGGGTTAGGGTTTTGGGCGCCCATGGCTTAAGTCGATGGTTTTGTAATAGTGCGATATATAAATAGGCACTTATGTAAAGAATTAGGGTTAGGTTTTTAATGATTATCTTACGAAGCTAATGTAATGCGAAGATAAGAGATTGTATAAGGGTTTTTGTAAGAAGGTTAAGTCCCAGCTGTGTGCGTGGACGACCTCTGCAACTGTGTGTGCAGAGGGGTTTTTGGTGAAAAAGAAGATCTATAGCTGTATGCACGGAGGCCTGCTCCTGTGTGCATGGCTTTGAGGACTGAAAGGATCTGCAGCTGAGTGCGCAGATCAGAACTGTCATTTTAGTTGTAAAAGAGTTGAATAAAATGCAGTTCTGTGGACGTAACCCCTACACTGGGGGTGAACCACGTTACATCTGGTGTTGTGGTTCATTTGTGTTGATTTGTTATTATATTTTATCCACTGCTAAGTAAATAATTGATAAAGTAAGACTGTTGTTAATAACTAGCTTCGCTGTGAATTCCCAGATAAGGGTTGTGCAAGTAACTGTTTGTTTATCTAATCACGAAGCTACATATTTGATAATACATGCATTGTGTTAAGTGATTATTAATAGTTAAAGACTAAAGGTACAGTAAGATTCTCTCTTCTGCTTGCAGAAACCTGATTCTGCGGCACCCCATAGCTGTTTCAGGTGAGACTGTAGCCTGTTCGCAGGCTGCTGCCGAAAGGGCCAACACTGTGGGTCTTTTGTTGGTGCGAAGTTAAAGGTAAAACCCGGGTCTGCCCAGTTGATCCCAACAAATTGGTTCCATTGTCGGTTGAACTCAGTATCTGTTGAAGAGGGATCTACATCGTACCTCGAGCGCTATGTTTTGGCGACCCTCTGTAAAATAAATTGGTGATTGGATCGAAGCGACCTATTTGAAGTTTCCAGAACAGGAAAATAAAGATCTTCATCGTAGCGCGGAACAATTTTTGCAAAGGTACATCTTTTCTGAGGTTCATGAAATTTTCTTTGGTACTATACACATAGAGTTGCACCAGTGGTTATCCAGGTTAACAGAAAGGAGGACGAACTTCCAAGAAAATCAGTTTCCTCCCTAGACCCCTGCAAGAATCGCTATCTTGAAAAGAGTGAACAATGCGATCTCGCGAGCCGTGGATTTCTGGACTGCGCAAACTCTCGAAGCATTTGTGACGGAGTTCGCCATCGACACAAGTACCTCCTTTAGCTAAGCTGAGCAACAATTTTTCAAAGGACCAAGGGGTAAGTACTTGAACCTATTTAGTTTGAATATTAAAATACTATTGGCTGAAAAAGGAATCTTGCTTATAGAATCAGATTGTTAGATCTAGAATTGCTAACCTATGATTGGAAGTGACTGCGACTTCGACGAGCAAAGTGGTTTGCTACAAAGTGGTAAAAGATATAAGACAGATCTCAGCCCCTCTACTGAGTATACCCCTTTCAGCTCTGAAGCCTCTGAGTCCGTCGAGGCCCCCTCTGTTAGAAACCCTCCGATAACTCAGCAGCAGAGACCTATTATCCCCGAGAACCTGTCGCAGTCTGAAAGTAACCCTAGCCTGAGTATCCCTGTCGCAGGTCAGTATTCCCAAGCTAGTTCAAACCCTTCCTCCCCCCCTAGATCCCAGATGTCCCATGTTCATGATGACATCAAACTACCGGTTTTTAAAGGAACTGGGTCAAAAGATCCAGAACAGTTCTGGTTTCTGTGCGAAGCTGTGTGGACTGGGAAGAACATTACGGACATAGATGTTCGACGAGCGCAGCTGATCACTTCTTTCAGAGATTGAGCCATAACTTGGTTTATGAAGTTTTCTAGCACGCAGAATCCTATCTTGGCTGACATCAAAGCACCACTAATCCGAGAATTTAAGAAACCTAAATCAGAGTCGTAGTGCATCACTGAGTTAAAAGAGATTCAGCAGCGGCGAGGTGAATCTATGTGGGACTTTGATCAAATTTTCAAAGTTCTTCTTGACCAAGTTAGGTTCATGATTGGACTAGCACAACATAAGGAGTGGTTTATTGTAGCATTATTACCTCAAATCAGAGCTCCACTCATGCAACAGAAGGTTGTTGATCAACAAGAGGCCTTAGAGATTGCCATAAAGCTTGAAACTGCACCTGTCGAAGATAATTATGGAATAGCTCAAATTCAAGCACAGATCGTGGAGATGGATTTAGAGCTTCGCGACATGAAAAAAGGGAAATCCACCCGCGAAGAGGTATGGTGTATACATTGTCGAACAGAAGGCCACAACAAGGACCAGTGCCTAGCGCTGAGAAACTATCTGAATACTGGCGCACCAAACCCGATGAATCTTAGTGTTCTGTATTGTGAGATCTGTCGAACTACTAGCCAGCATCGACCGGAAGACTGCTATCTGTTACAGAGGTATGTTCAAGTCCCAAAGAACCCTTACTGTAAATTCTGTAAGTCAGTAGGCCACAATGAAGATGAGTGTCGTAGCATCAAACTTATGAGGGAGCGGACCTACGATGCTTATAGGATCTATCCAGATGCACAAGGCAATGATGGATATGGTTACCAAGGTGGTAGAGGTAGTTTTAGAGGCCGTGGTCATGGTATGCCTGGAGGAGGTCAAGGTCAAGTTATTTGCTATAACTGCAATCAGGAAGGACATCTAGCTCGAGACTGTCAAAACCCAACCACGACATGCTGATACTGTAGAGCAGTCGATCATGTCATCAAGCAGTGCCCACAATTTCTAGCTAAAATTCAAGAAAGGAACAACAAACCTAGTCCGAGTGTCCAGTTGATTGTTGTCGAGCCACGACCAATCCCAGCTGTTAATGTTGTTACAAGAAGTGGAGCTACGACAGATACGCACTGCCAGGCGAAGCATCCTACCGAAGCCTGGGTTCGCAAGGCCGTAGAGAAGACTCCAGCATTTGATGTTCGACGAGAAAAAGAAACTTTTTTGGAAGTCAGACAATACTTTGCTGATCCAGATTTGCCAGCAGCAAACCAGCAGCATCAGCAACTGCAATCCCAGGAAGACTCACAAGGCCAAGTAAGTACTCTGTCATTGTTTTTAAAGAGTTGCATCAAATTGTTAAGAAATCAGAATGCCTTAAATGAATTACAAAGAGTTATTCAGTCTTGCAAACCTCAGCAAAGCCTTGGTAAGGAAAAAGTTGTCAGTAGAATTAGAAGGACGGGAAGAGAGATGAGACTACATGCTCAGATAGGAGAATATGACATGAAGGATATTATTTCAGATCTGGGTTCAGAAGTCAATATATTAACTTAACAGACATGGGAACAAATGGGAAAGCCGACCCTTGACTGGTCCCCTATCCAATTGAGATTAGCTAATCAGTAGAGGATTTTTCCTTTAGGAAGATTTCCTAGAGTACCAGTGGATATAGATGGAGTTAGTACTGTAGCATATTTTGAAGTTATTGAGATCATTGATGATAATAATCCCTATCCAACTTTGCTAGGAATTGAGTGGGCAATAGATAGTGATGTGGTTATCAATCTTAAAAAGAGACAAATGACTTTTGAAGGGAAGGGATTAAGAGCTATACTACCATTGGATCCTTCTCAATGAGAAAGATACACGGAACCAGTCAGAGAGGAAGATCAGGATATTCTGGATCACATCTATAATATCACAGCTAAAGAAGAAGATTATGTCGAGCCTAATGCCGAAGGTGTAATGGATTGGCAATGTGATAGTTCCTACATGTCTGACTTAGATGATGGTCTAGAGAATTGGTAGAATCAATTATACGAGCTACATGGCCATCGGTGCGCACGAATTACCAAATATATTAGATTCCTTAGTGCATAGGCCATAGATTTGCCTACATATGATGGGTTGATAGACCCAGGAAAATTTATTACGCAGTTCTCAGAACAAGTGCCAGAATCATAAAGAATGCAGACTCTGGAAGCAGCATTAAGAGATACAGCAGCGAGATGGTGGAATGGCCACAGGAAGTATATTCACAGTTGGGAAGCTTGCCAGAAATTTCTATGCCTCAGATTCATAGACCAATCTCAAGAGGTGCGAAGCAAGTTCAATGGGAAGAATAGTCCTTAGGAACATTTGAAGCAATGTTATGCAGCATGGGAACATGTACCTTGCGAGGAATGGGTGCATAAGTTTGTGCACATTTTGGAACCTATAGCAAAAAACTGGTATACAGAGGTCGAGCTTCGACATGGTACTTTAAGTTGGGATGATCTTGTTGATAGTTTTATGCTTACATTTTCTATTAACAAAGTTTTTCCTACTTTATATGCAGCTGTTAGATTGATTCGTACTAAGATATTTGATGACCAAGAAATAGGGGAATACCAAACAGATTGGGAAGCACAAGAAGCTAATGCAGTTTAATGTTACAACCTCGCAATTGATGAGGATGACGATCCGCGTAACATTAACATTCCTGAGTCAGAAGGAAACTATGAAGTACACGGACCGTAAACATTTGGTTAGAAGAAAATCCCAAGTATGCTACAATTGGAGACTATTGGGATGATGAAATGGTGAGCAAAGTGACCCAACTTCTCCACGAATATCAGGACCTATTTTCGACGAATTTTTTCGAGATGAAAGGTATCCTTGGTGATATAGGATTAATAAAGATCCATCTGAAACCTGATGCAAGGCCTGTGAAAAAACGTCCCTATAGGCTAAACCCTAAGTATAAAGCAAAAGTTATACTGGAGCTCGATAAGATGCTTGTAGCAGGAATTATAGAGCCTGTCGAAGAGTCCGAATGGGTCAGTCCGATGGTAGTACAAGAAAAGAAGACTAAAGGTGAAATCCGAATCTGTGTCCATCTGAGGAAGCTGAACGATGTGTGTCTGCATGATCCCTTTCCCACTCCTTTTATAGATGAAGTCCTCAACAATGTCAGAGTTCAAGAGGTCTACTCTTTTACTGATGGATTTTCAGGCTACCATCAGATCAGAATTGCTCCAGAAGACCGACATAAGACAACTTTTGCTACAAAAATGGGATCCTTTCAGTATACAGTTATGCCTTTCGGATTGAAGAATGCACCTGCTATGTTTTCTCGAGTATTCATTTGTGCATTTAAAGAATTTATACATAAATTCTTAGAAGTTTATTTTGATGATTGGACTATCTTCGGGTTACTAAAAGATCACATTGCTAGTTTAAGACTTATGCTGGATAAGTGTAGACAGCACCAAATCTCCTTGAATTTGAAAAAGTGTATCTTTTGTGCACTCTTTGGAATTTTGCTAGGTCATATTGTTTGTAAGCAAGGATTGATGGTAGACCCCACGAAGATAGCAATCATTGTGAATTTTCCTCCTCCGAAGTCTGTTAAGCAACTTCGCACTACCCTTGGTCACACTGGATACTACAGGAAATTTATTAAAGGATATGCCCAGATCACAGCCCCGAAGGAGAAACAGCTGAAGAAAGAGATTAAGTTTGAATGGACACCTGAATGTCAAGCCAATTTGGACATTTTAAAAGAGAAGATGGTGACTGCCCAGGAAGATCAGATGTGGCGGCACTGGCACGTGCTCTACATGGACCGCCCTCAATGATGAGATCTTACAAAATCTAGTGGTGCATGTAGGATATCCACGACACTTAGGTCTGATCCACTATCCATCATGACCCATTATCACAAATCCTGATTGTCAAAGTCCTTAAAAAGACATCCAGCTCCCACAGTTCGTCGTCTATAGTTCTGCAGTTTAGACCATGTCGAATGACTGTAAAGCCCAGAAGCTGTTACTCAAAGAGAGGAGTCTACAGAACCTTTTGAACAATCCACTGGAACAGACATGCCTAACCAAGGCACAAAGAAAGGCATAAGTTCTCTCTAAGAGATTCGAAGAAAGGAAGAAGTGCGCTCTACGCCGCACAAAGAAAAACCCCTGTCTGGATGGGAAAATTCTGCATCATCCCAAGCTGCAGCCTCCTGGGTTAGTAGAGCTAGGGAGGCTGTTTGTCTTATGCACTTTGACATGTAATTCTGAGGGGACCCGAATTTGTGGATTTTCAAGTGTTCGGCAAGAAGATTGAAAGAGGGGGCTACTGACAGATTCAGAAGATTGTTACTAGCATAAAAATTCCAAAGGAAATGCACAAACAACCAGCAACTAGATGAATGGCTTCAGCACACTGCACACTACATATCACCAGCAAGATTATCCCACCAAAAAAGTCACAGAGTGCCCCGGGACGGGCCACAAGTGAGTCTTAGGGGCCTGTTGGGGCTCTGACCCCAAAAGGTCCTTAGTTTTGGTAACTCCGCGGTTTTTGTGGAAGTGTAAGTGGAGTTACAACCTAAAATAGTATTAGGGGTGTCGCGGGTGGGTCGAAACTCCTTTTTGTAACTAACCCTTGAGTTAAATCCAGGGTTAGGGTTTTGGGCGCCCATGGCTTAAGTCTATTGTGTTGTAACAGTGCGCTATATAAATAGGCACTTATGTAAAGAAGTAGGGTTAGGTTTTTAATGATTATCTTACGAAGCTAATGTAATGCAAAGATAATAGATTGTATAATGGTTTTTGTAAGAAGGTTAAGTCCCAGCTGTGTGCGTGGACGACCTCTGCAGCTGTGTGCGCAGATGGATTTTTGGTGAAAAGGAAGATCTACAGCTGTGTGCGCAGAGGCCTACTACTGTGTGCGTGTCTTTGAGGACTGAAAAAATATGCAGCTGAGTGCCTAGATCAGAACTGTCGTTTTAGTTGTAAAAGAGTTGAATAAAACACAGTTCTGTGGATGTAACCCCTACACTGGGGGTGAACCACGTTACATCTGGTGTTGTGGTTCATTTGTGTTGATTTGTTATTATATTTTATGCACTGCTAAGTAAATAACTGATAAAGTAAGACTGTTGTTAATAACTAGCTTCGCTGTGAATTCCCAGATAAGGGTTGTGCAAGTAACTGCTTGTTTATGTAATCGTGAAGCTACATATTTGATAATACATGCATTGTGTTAAGTGATTATTAATAGTTAAATACTAAAGGTACAGTAAGATTCTCTCTTCTGCTTGCATAAACCTAATTCTGCAGCACCCCATAGTTGTTTTGGGTGAGACTGTAGCCTGTTCGCAGGCTATTGCCGAAAGGGCCAACACTGTGGATCTTTTGTTGGTGCGAAGTTAAAGGTAAAACCCGGGTCTGCCCAGTTGAGCCCAACATGCTGAATCGGGAATTGCAGTGTAGCCACTGTTCCTTTAGGTAAGAAGTGATTTTCATGATGATAGTTTTCCCCCATTGCCTCCTCTTCATAAGATTCATGTCTGTTACTCATATCCTCTTCAGTTTTCTCCTCCTCGTTCGTTCCTGCGTTCTTTTCTTCATTCTTTTCCTCATTCTTTTCTTCATTCTTTTCCTCGTTATTTTCCTCGTTTATCGACTGATCAATAATCTTTTGGTGGAACTGCATCCACTCTTCTTCAGTTACAACCTTCCCATAAATGTGGTATATCGGGCCTCTACCAGCAGGTCCATTTGTACCAGCTTTGTCCTCTTCTAAAGGGATATTTGTCGAATTCACGGCTGCTTGTGTGTTCTCCACTATGGATCCTAATGCTAACACCCGAGGATTGGTAGGGTCTCTTCTGATAGGAGTCTCTTGATGGCAAACCCTAGTGGATGAATCAGTTCTGTCAACAAGATCATCAATGAATGTTCTTCTACCCAATTGTGGACCTCGACTGCGACCCAAGCCACTTGCACTGTTAGTATTTTGCAGGGTTTTGGGGGTTGAAAGATTATCATGCTTTACCGTTCTCATATTCATACAACCCAAATCATTACAACAAAAGAAATGGAGAAGACTGACTAGAAACAATTACAAAATGCAACTAATGATGGTGTTTAATCTTTATACTTCCCCGGTAATGGCGCCAAAATGTCGAGCACCCTATATGCAAGTAGATTGCTACCAACATGCAGAGTGTACAATATTTATTGTCAACCCAGGAAAGTCTTGTATTTCAAGGATAAAATGCACAATATATGCTTAAACACAAAGTCACTGCAAGTGAACAATACTATCCTTTGCTCAACTATGCTCATCCCAAGAATCTATGTAATCCCATTACCTCCTAAATGCTACAATCACAATTACCTTCTACTATGATTTAATCTAGAAATGGAAAGATGAACATAACATCCAAATTACAATTGTAGATGAAAGGAAGTACTATTCGCATCCCTGAATAATTAATTCACCTATTCAATCTAATTACTCTAGAAAACCACAAGCGTAAATTGAATATTGATCTAGGAATTCAAATGCAAAGATTGAGTTGGCTATTCTAAGAAACTGAAGTGCAAGAATGAGATTCAGTAATCAGAACAATAAAAACAAATTGCTGAGATTCATGGGACAAGAACTAAAGATATCACGATGAACAAAGCTGTTACAACTACCACATGAATGGCATAAAAGGTAATTATCTACTCAGTCGACTGTCACACTGTACCATTACAGATATTCAAGGAATACGATCACAACACACTGTAAATCAATGCTTACCACAGCTATTTATGAAAGGAATAAAATCAACATAACATCACATGACAAATGAATTAAAAAGTCCTAATTTAACTCAACAATCTCTGTGGAAGGGAGGCCCAACCTTCACAGAGAGATGTTGGCTGAACAGGTGAAGAACTCTTAAATCAGAATTAACTCCTTGTATTAAAGGACATAATTGTTACACACTTCCTCCTCACAGCTTAGTACAGTAAATGAATTATATGTTCAGCAACCCCTTGGGTTGAGACAATTCTCCATATTTATACCTGTGGATCGTAACATCTGATCCTATTATGGGGCAACCATGAAGAACTATGATCTTCAGGTGCCCTAAAAGACGGTAGATGTTACAAACATGGCATGATAAGAAAATAGAAAGCACAGGAAAAATGTCAATCACCTTAGGAGTAGCGATATCTTCTGATCACAACTACAGCCGAGCAGCAACATACTAGGGATCTCCAAATATGGTGCATTCTGTTATATCTGCCTTGTCACAGCTCTATTCGAGATATTGCATTGGAACCACCTTCCTTGGGTAATGATAGGATGGCTGAAGATAAGCTTGAGTAGTGAATATCCATCCTCTTCGAGACTTGTTCAGCCCAATCTTCCTGCAGTCCACTTATCTCAAACTACCTTTATACACCATGATATGTTAGCACAATTGAGAGATACATAGCTTTAATTATCACAATCATAAGTATTAATAAAATAAATCAATGACCAGTCATAGCTTGGTAGTTTGATGAGCAAAGTGGATATAACATGTCTGATTGGTATGCTGAATGGGGTAGGATGGACAAAGAAGAGGTAATTAAGGGTGGTTAAAAGAGGCCATTTTTGGGCTCAACAAATATCACTAATATTTATCATTTCTAATGTTGTCATTTAGAAGTTCAAGACTTCCAAAGAATAATTGTTAAGAGCAAGTTTGTGTAGCCAGTCCCCACTTTCCTCTTTAATTTGACTCTCATCCAACATTAAGGTGTTAAGAGATCTGCAAATAAAAAAGACTGTTGAGAAAGGTTTTAGTTGAAAATTGTGATAAGAATGAAAAGAAAATTACTTTATAAATTCTCAAATCAAACAATCAAGTGAAATTTCAAGTCAATTGCCTTAAAAAACTCCTTCTTGGTCCTTGTTTAGTTTAGTAAAGTTATCTCTTAAGTGCTTCAGAGGCTATAAATACATACAATGGTTTCAAATTTATCCCCATATTTGAATAGTTATAATATTTATGATCCTGTGCATAGTTGATCAATTCATTAACTTAGAGATACATCTCTAGGATTTTTATTTTCTAAATTCAAGTCGGCCATTTTGGGTTGTAGTTTATGTTTAGGTAAAGTACTATATTTTGAGTCCTGGCTTTAAAAGAGAAAGAAATTTGAATTTTGGAAAAAATTACATGCATGTTACTTTGTGGAACTCATTTCCCTCATTTGAGGAAACTAAGGGGAGATGTCTCTCCACTTATCCTCACCATTTGGTCTTGTACTTGTTAACATCATCTCTTCCTGATCAACTTTCACATTGAGTTCCTTATTCTTATAGCACTCTAGTGTCTTTGCATGATATTTTGTACCCATACTTTATTTATTATGATTATTTATTAACCTTATTAGCTTTATTAGCTAGATGTTAAGCTGGTAGTTATGTGCTTAGATATTTTAGCGTTGTTCTACAAGCTTCTTTTGCACTTCTACACTGTAATTTATGTTCCTTGATGTACTCTTTAGTCCCATTAACCTAATTTTTGTGGTAATTTGTTGTACATAAATAGAATAATCTCATCTTATCTTGTTTGTGAATGTTTGTGTAAATATTAACAATCATATTGTTGCAGCTGCAGTTTAACTATTCATTAGTTGCGACAACAAGATAGTGTTAGAAAGTGTACATTCGATAGTCTTCTACAACAGCATGACACACTCAAAAAATATGCACAACTTTTATTTCTATGCATCATGATGATCTGTCGATGAGGGCAAAAAAGTAGAATATACTAGGTGGGGTACACATATTTATTTACAGGCTTTCAGCGGTGATGGAACACCAAATATAAATAGGATTCCATAAATTTATACTTAGATTCCAGTTCTAATATATTTTACTACATATCTAAGTTAAGTAAAAAATTATTGCATACAGTCAAAGTTCAATTAGGTTTATTGAGCAATTTCTAATTATCTTCAGTCAAAGTTCAGTTTTGGTTTATTGAGCAATTTTCTAATTATATTTAGTCAAAATTCAGCTAGGTGCATGCATGAAAATACGGTTGCAAATCTCTAGTAGGATGTATGCTTCCATGCCTCAACTCATCTCCAGATGATATGTTGTTGTGCATGTGTCCATATTCACGGTACCTGCTCTTCTTCCTAGTCTATAAAGGAGAAAGACAAGGTATACATTTATTGATTTCAATCTTTTGCTCAGCAGTTAGCAATTTCTTGTGTTCCTATTACAAAAGTCATTTTGAGAAGTAATGAAGAGCAGTAAATTAGTAACAGGTTTTCAAATTCAATTGATTGTGTTTCCCTTATATATTTTTTACAATATGTGTTTATAGATTCTAGCATTAATTACAGAAAGTAGATTTTTTTTTGTAACTAGGGGAATCAGAAACTGGGATGGGGCTGATACTCCCATGACATAGAAACAAGGGTCCAAACTTGTTTTCTACCACTATACCCCTAGGTACACTCACACAGTCCGCAATCACGAGGCATAGGTAAATCGGGGTGATTTGAACTTAGGACCTCCCTTTACAACATATCCTTCATATCAAGTGAATCACCAATTGAGCTACACCCCTACGGGTGTTACTTAAATTATTTTGCAGTAGCTTAAAGTTTTATTCTATTTACTTTCCTACATGAATTATTATAGACCATATAATTTGTTTACCATGGTTGAGAAAACCTAAGTTTCTAACATGGTATCAGAGCACAGTTTCTTAAATATTCTAGTTTTTTATGTTGGATAGACAAGTTATCTTGTGTAGACAGTTGTGAGGGGTTCAGTGGGAAGTATGTCAAGGCTTCAAAAAGTAAAGAAGATATGTGCCAATTCTCAACATGAAGACATCAAAAGTTGCAAGGGGTGAAACCATAGTTTATCCAATGAGTAGAGATTGAAGCTTGTTCAATGAAGCTGCAATGATGGTCATTCCCAGTATGCAAGAGTGACTTGTTGGAGGGAGACTCTAACTTTGTGTTTTGGAAGTTAAGTGGGCAGAGTCTCCTGGAAATGGTACACTAATTGTACTTTGTGGATAAGGTTTGTGCATCACCTAGAAATTTCAAAGATCTGGCAGAACACAACAAGAAGCAAATAAATGCAAAGAAAATCTTGTTGAATTTGGTGAACAATCATCTTATCCATCACATTTCTGGGAAAGAGATTACCAAATATGTGTGTGATTCCTTGGGATTCGGTTCCCCTATACCTAAGTGTGAATGTATTTAGGAATATTCTCCTAAGGAACAAACTCACCACTACTTGCATTTTCAAAACAAATACAAGGAGGAAGAATCATAATCTTCATGTAGAGGGAATTAAGTCTTAATTCATATCCTTTAGGTGTGAAAAGAATGGTCATTATGCTTCTCAGACTTCAGTGTCCTAAAAGGAAGAAGGGGAAGGGAAAGCAACAACAGGATTTTGTGGGAATTGTAATAGCTTCAAGTGTGAACAAGTCAATTGCTAGGATTGATACTACCTTCACCATGGCATTGTTCCTTTTCATGAACGCGGTTTCAAGTGTTGGATGGTATGTGGACAATTGAGCTTCTAGGCATATGACTTATAAGTTATGAAAGTAAAATTTTCAGCATGTTTGAAGAGTAAGATGGATATCTACATGTGGAGTTGGGTGATAATGCCATGTATCTTGTGAAGGAATTGTGCTCCATATCTTCCTAGATGCATTTAGGGGATTTTCTTAAGGTAAATTTTGTCTATATTTTCTTGATTTAACAGACAAGAGAGCCTTTTTTGAGTTTATTGAATGACAAATTTATAGTGTTTGGCTGAGTTTGATTGTCAAGAAGTTACAAATAGAGACTGCAACCATGGATCTGGTGATGATGCCACGTATATTATGAAGGAATTAGGCTCCATATATTTCTAGATGCATTTAGGGGATTTTCTTGATCTATATTTTGTCTTATATGTTCTTGAGTTAATAGAGAGGAGAGTCTTCTTTCAGTTTCATGCATGACATATTTACATTGTTTGGCTAAGTTTGATGTTCAACAAGTTACAACTAGAGATATAAGCCATGGATCTAGTCAATTTTTTCTTGAGTATGAAAAGGATTCCTTTATAGGCTACTCACAAATCCAGTTGAGAAAATATAGATGAAAAGCATTATGGATAATTGTGTCTGCAGGTTGAGGAGATAGTTAGAGAATAAACTCTGGGATTAGTGATAGACTCCTTGATTACAAGTGATGAGAGTATGAAAGAGAGGTAGGATAAAGTTGTTATAGAAGGATTATATCAACAAGAGGGAGATAACCTTGATGATACTATTAGTCTAGTGGTCATAGGATTCTACCAAGAACAGGGAGTTGACCTAAATGGGATAATGCATGCACCACCAGTTTTGGATTTCAGTATCAACGAGTTTGTATGCATGTTGGGCTTACCATTTTTCTAAGTCTAGTGCAAATTTAGACTTGTTATGTTATTTGTTATCTTTACCCTATATATATATATTCATAGAGATGAGTTGATTATTTTAGAAATTCCTAGGTAGTTCATGATATGGTGTGAGAATATTATGACCAGTGAAGATGGCATGAAGGACAAAGAATGTTGAAAGGTTGTTGATGAAGTGTTTCCTTGTGCATAAAGTTTTCACCTTGAATATTCTAAATAATATTCAAGATACAGAGGGAAACAATCATCATGATTCATGTTTCTTTAGGTTTTCTAGGTTCAGGTGATTGACCAAGCCCCTAGTAGAGGAGAAGTTCAATATTTCCAAGGAAAAACCTAGATTAGTGGAGAACACTTTCCTCGGGAAAAGGGAGTGTTAGAAAGTATACATAGGATAGACTTCTGTATCAACATGACACACTCAGTATATCTGCACATCATTGATTTCCATGAAGCATGATGGTATGTAGATGATCTCACAGCAGTAGAATAGACTAGAAAGGGGACACATCTTTATAGGCTTTCGATAGTGACTTTCCATGCATACATGTGCCAGCTATATATAGGATACAACAAGGATACCCTTAGATTCCTATTATAGGAGATAGTCTGTTGTTTTAAAGTAAAGTTTGGGCACATGTAGTTTCATATGGTAATTTAAGTTTATTAAATAGTTTTCTAATTGTCGATTAAGTCTAAGTTCAATTAGGCACATGCATGAAGATAAGGGCACCAATATATAGGAGGATTCATGATTACACACCTAAGATCATCTTCAATTGATGTGGTGTTGTGCATGTGTCCAGAATACAGATTCATCATACCTATTCTTCTTCCTAGTCTATATAAGGAGAATGCACGGGTGTTTATAGATTCTAAAATTAATTATGAAGTGCATTTTTTAGTACCTTTAAGTTTTATTTTGTTTAGTTTCATGTAGGAATTCTTTTAGCGTGTAGAATTTGTTTACCATGGTTTGAGAAAATATGACATCTACAACAATGATTAAGCTATTTTTAGCTAAGACTTCATTATGGGAGCTTTGTTGAAGTTATAATTGTAAACAGAGCAGATAAACTCACAAATTTTACAAGTAATAAATTTTTTACAAGTAATAACCATTTTACAAGATAAAACAAGTAACCAACTAGCATATAACCACTATTGATCAGTTTGTATGTTTCAAATTTTTTATACAAAAAATTAACATTTTGATGTGCCATTATGAGTTGATATTCCTCACATATATTATAATGTAAGAAGAAAATTAGAGATACATTTTTTGTCCATTCATAACTTTCCTGATTTTCTATAGTCCTCCACATGTGAAAGAAGTTAAAAATCACATTAAGTTGGCCGAGTAATCTTTTTCATGTCTTTAATGGGACTCAAAACTTGTGTGAAGCACATACAGGAGGATTGAACATAGTGATAATTCAAATCTTGTATGTTTGCAAGTGTTTGGGTAGATTTCACATTCATCAGTTATTTTGTCCAACCATCTCAAAATGATCATAGAATATAATTATGTCTTGGGAATTTTATCTTCAGTATAGAAATATGAATATCTATTTCATCCAATAATTTCTAGATCTTATTGATCCCATTCATTCAACCCTATAAATGGATTGCATTTTTTAATATTGATTCTTAAATACAGTCCAATACGACAAGAATTCTACCTCTTGTGAAATAGAAGTAACTTGTAATTTAACACACTTAAATTATAGAAAGTTTAGAACCTTCTTTCCACTCCTGATTTTGATTTTGAGCTGACAGAGCTCAGGGCTAAAACATAACTATGTGCTTATTTGGCACCCATATTCTCACAGAGGTTTGGTTGGTCAACACAAGCCACTTGGTCTGATGATGAAGCCATTTTTAGTATTAAGAATAATAAAGAGCATAAACATAAAATCCATGTCTAGGTACTTTTTCACTAGTTCTCATTTGGGCCAAGAACCCCCAACAAAGGGAATATAATCTTTCACATCACTACAGAAAGGGGCATGGAATCCAGCCCTATAGGTGGCTTAAAATAGGGTTGTAAAACAATTTTTTTCTCATTCATATCCATATCTAGTTGCATATCTAGTACCATATTGTGTAGAATTACCAATAGCACCACGTGTAGTATGAACAACATATATAGTTATAAGATAGAAGCATATATAGTATAAGATGCAATAGTTATTTCCTATCCACCAATAGAAAAGGTATATATCGGTAATGTTACACCTATTTTTGATGAGGGTAATCCTAGTGATTCCTTCACTAGACCTTGTACTTTGAAATCTTGGATGATAGGGGTACTTACTGCTATATCAATAAGGAACATTAGACCTAGCACTTAGCATATTGTTTATGGCCTAATAGTTCCAGAACTAAGTAGGTTTTGTTATGATTGTCTGAAGGATTTGACTTGGTATATTGGTGAAACCATGAAGAAGCACTAGCAAGTTAACAAAAATTCTACCAGTGAAACAATGAAGTTCTGGGTAGAAATAACATGATACAATGGGTGAAAATAATACTTTGGACATCATTTTTTGTATGCATATATCAACTTTCAAAAATAGCATGAACATGCACCTTCTATAGTTGAATAGTGAAATCTAGGACTGAAACAAATATATAGCATGTAAGAATCCACTAAGAGAGAGGTTTCTATTATAAGATTATGGTGGCACCTTCTACTGTTTGTGTACTCATTTTTAATTTCATTTACCATTGGAGGGGTCCTCTTGTACCATAAAGCTCAGAACTATCTAGATTTAAAGTTTAGATGATTTTTTGTAATGTTCCCAAAAATCTAAAATAATTTATTTTTATTAAGCTAGTAAAACTACCTATACGCAACATTATTTCACTTGCAGAAATATATCGTACACTGCATGTACCACTGTTTACTTGTAAGCTATTCTTACATTCTATCATTTTACTTCCAATCATTATTATTGATGTATTTTACTTACGATGTCGTACTGCTATATATTGTCTAGTTCTTATGATTATACATTTGTCGTGTATGTGTTGTTACCTAATTTTATTCTTCATCCTATTTGCATAGTATTACTCATTATTTATAAGGTCCTAACTTAATTTATTTTGTGGAAACAAACTGGGAGGAGTGGCGAGACGCGTTCTCCCATGATGGCCTGAGAGGTAAAAGTGTTTGCTTGTTTGCAGGCTTATTTAGTTCTTCGATCCAAGGCACCTCTTTATTTCTTATGCAGATCATAGTTTGCAAGAGAGTCTTATTTAAAGAACACTAAAATATTGATCCTAAAAGACCTACTTCTTATTGCTATGGTTCCTTACCGACTCATATTTATAACAAGGTAAATACTATTTTCATAAATTTAGCTATTAGAGCTAAATTTCCTACATACTACTTGCCCTGCACTAGGGTTTACGTTTCGTATTTTGTATCTTAGTATATTTACATTCTGAGTTTATTTTATTTAAAAAATATTATCATAACCTATGTTTTCTACTTGTAGGTTATAAACTTGGCTTAACAAAAACCAAACCTTTGATTTTTATTAAGGTTAATTAGTAACATGGCATATTTCATATGCCATGTTTACTAAGAATTAAACTTAGGGAAAACACATTTGTACTAAGGCTTCAAGTATATGGTTTAAATGTTGCATATTCTATGTTATACTTGGAACAAGGTGTAAATAATTTGGGTTGGACAATGATATAATGTATGGGTTATGCATTACACTAAACCTTGTTATACATTATACCTTGTAATGTGATTTTGGGGTGGTGCATTTATATCATATGGTCGGACCATATATGTTGGGTTTAAGCCTTGCATAGGAAATGGAGACAAATATTTTGAAATGGAACTTAACTATGGAAAGGTGGGTTTTTGGCTTTGATATTGGATACTAGCCGGTGCCATTCATGCACCTTGGTTTTCATGGAAGCCCAAGCTAAGGGCTTGGCTCATGATGGATTTGTCATTTTGCTTGGTTATTTGGTGTTCGGTCTTGGCTCTGCGTAGGGGAAATGGAGGTGATGCGAAGGATTCGAAGGTATGCTTCGTTTTGGATTTTATGTCTACGATTTTTTTTGTTTTATGGTTCCTTTCGTTGCCATACGTCTTATCTAGGTTTCTCTTGGGTGTTTCTAGGTGCCAGGGGATGGTGAAGAGCAGCATGGCTCAAGCTCTATCGTTGGTTTGAAAGTAGTGCCAAGGTGCAAGGTAAGCCTCTCCAACAAATCCTATGCTGGTTGTCTCTCATCCTGTATGCGTTTGGTTTCATAATTTTGGTTTGGGGCTTCTATGTGGGGTTTTGATGAGCCTTTGGGCCTGTGTTATAAGAATTGGGTTTTTAACTCTTTAGCATGGATTTTTTGGCCATGAAGCAAACTTGTGCTCTCACCGGATCTATGTAAATATTTTTTATTGTAAATGTATTATGGATTGGGGATTTTATGCAAAGGAAGCACCATTACTTGCAATGGTCCCAAATCCCATGGCGCGACTGTGTAATTAGTTGACTTGTGATTTTGTAATTCCTGTGCATAATATATACTCTGCATTTATGAAATGGGAATGGTTAATAGTTATTACTCTTTAATGGGTATGTGTTGAGTTATGTTGCACTATTTGTTTATTAATGTGGGTTATAATGTGGCATTTATCCTTCATTAATGGTCTTTGTATAAATGGTTTAATTAAATCTCAACTATAATCATTGACATCGCATGGGTTGAGCCCATGCCGTGTATGGAATGAGCCCTTCCATGATTGTTGCGATAGCATGATTCGCTCAATCCCTTTGTGGAGAAACCATGAGTATGAACCCATGAAAACTCTCGTTATTGTAGGTGAAATCGTTGACAATGTTGGTTATTAACTTTTTATATGCTAAGCTAGATCATAAGTATTTCATTTCATTTTCATAGCAAAAGCATATGAATAGGATCAATGAAAGATAGACAAGCATAACCATACAGAAGGAACACAAATATTTATCCTGGGAAAACCCTAAAGGAAAAAACCCAGCAAAAGCTTCCTCAATATAGATGCCCCAAAAGATAAAAGATAAAACCAACAAGGAAGTCAAATCCTGATCCTCCTCCTTCTCCAGCTACTTCTCTCTCTCCACTAATGTGCTACACAAGTGAGAGTGTGTGTTCCAAATGAGAAGTGCTACACCTCTATTTATATTCATCCGTTCACTTTAATTAACCCATCCGACATGTAGGCTCGAGTTAATCATGTAGGCTTGAGTTACACATGTAGGCTCAAGTAACCACACTAGGGTGCTAATGACCCACCTTTAAAATTAGAGGGGACTACCTCATGACTCTTATTAGTTCTTCCGATTAGAAGCATTGGGGTACAAAGTAATACAAGTCGTTCTCTCGGTAGGACCATCGGGGACCACAAAAAGATACATATAGAATATTCTTCGAATTTACAATATTTCAACATGGTTGGTTGTTTATATACACTATGTAATTTATTTTACAAGTCGTGGCTTAGGCCAATGTCGCGCATGGATTGATGAGGGTCTTACGACCTCTTATATAATGATTTACTGCGTTGATTTTGTAGCCTCTGTGTTCATGTAATTTGGCCAAGCCCGTGACTTACTGCACAGAGGCATAGCTTAAGTATTGCGACTTAGCTGTAGCATAATTTGTTGTTTATTAATAGTATTGAGTTTATTAATGCATCCTGCATATACTGTATGTATAGTGTGGCGTTGGTAAATAATACATGCACGGTTTGAATCCTATTTGTGGTTGATGTAATGAATTGCACTTTTAATTTATAGATGTGAGTTGGGATCATATACCCACAGGATTCGATTCCTGTTACCACTGTAATTATTTGGAACTGTGTAGAGATTTTGAAATGGTTTATAAATGAAAGCATTTCCTGTGTTTGATATGGTGTTTAACTTTTTCTATGGAAAGACTTGCAGAGTTATGTAATTTGTTATGGTTTTTGTAAATGTTATGGTTGTTTTAATGAGGCCTGTGACTTGGGTTGGTGAACCCATAGGGGTCGATACCACCACCTCTGTTTATAAATTACAGAGACTTTCTTTAATTTGTTTTAATTAATTAATCTATATGAGATTGTTTATGAGAGATATGAGATGAGACCTTTAAATGATTTGTGCAGGTGATTATAATGTTGTTTATTTTAAATACTAGGACCATTGATTTAGTATAGGAACAAAGATGTGAATCTTGGACCAAAAGAATGGTCACGATACTTCTTGTTCATTTATTTATGATGATGCTATTTAATAGAATGATTTAGTAGTTAGTAGATAATTAATGGTGCAGACCTTGAAAGGTTTTCAATGGTTTATTTATCTTAGATTTTAATGTAGAATAATTATAGATAGCTTTTAGATTTGGTTATGTTTGATGTCTATAAATGTTTATATATATGCATAGTAGTTTAGTTTGCAGTTAGTAACTTATGTTATCTAGATTGTAAGTTTATACATATATATACCTAGGTTATCTAAGATTAATCTACTTTAATCTACAACATGTCTCTGCTAACAAATGGAATATGTTAGTAGAGTAAGCAAAGTTAAAAGAACAACTAGATAGTAATCTGAAACAAAACCTAGTTTTCATTAAAGAGAGTTTAATTAATGAAGATAAATACAAAAACAAACTTAATTAAATGAACCCTCATGAATACAACATGAGGTATAATTTGCAGCCTAGGGTCATACTTTAAGAAATGTAAACCCTAGAAGATATATATTGAACAACCATTTCTACGGTTAGAAGTACAATATTGTCCTTTACCTAAAGCATCCAACATCTATGCTAGAAATGAATTAGACATACTAGGAATTTCATACCTATAATTTTCTAAAGCTCCTTTAATGAGTGAACCTGCACACTTTAAATAACTAGCATTAACAATTCAATACATATATGACCTCTATTTTTTATGACCAAATCACTTGGGAACTACCACGTTCCACCCAACCATGACCCAAAACTGTTCTTGGTTTAAATCTGTATCCCCGCGAGATGGACTCCAACATGCAGGTAGCTTAGAGCTGCTAAGGTAGGGTTTCATATCTAGTATATCATATATGGATCGGTTCTCCTTTTTTCTTCCAGGAAAATGTTCTCCAAGAATTAGTTGAGAGAAAAAAAAGGTAGAAAATGACTCCTCTAATGATAGATCAGAACCTCATGCCTTTCCTTGGTTTGAGTCTTTATAGACAAACTTTTCAGTCCAAGGGACAATTAAATAAGGAAACCTTGGTTTCTTGATTTAACCCTTTTCAACTACTTTGGGTAATTATTAATATTTTAAGTTAGGAACTTTCTACTAGTTCCTAGTTTGACTTTTTATGTTTTGGACTATTTATTATCTTTACATGATAAATAATAATTGGATGGAGCTTTTATTTCTCTTTCATCATTAATATCGTAATTATATTCAACTCTTTATACATACCATGTATAATGTACATAATAATATAACACTTGTTAACATTTGTCTTTGGGCATGATATACCATAATCCCTAGACTTAATGACACTTCTTCATTAGGGTCAAGTAGGTAGATGGTTTAGGTCTACTAGGCTAGGAAACTCTAAACATCCTTGCATGTTGGATTTCCCCCGTATAACATGGTAGTTCTTTAGTACTTGATGAGAATACAAAAATTTGAAACTTCGTTTAATCACTTATAAATAAGTATGATGAGATCAATATTTTTCTCGAGTCGGTTTCACTCAAAAGTTATTAAATTCCTTTTAGTAACCCCTAGTGCATTCCAGAGCCCATACTGAATGCTTTAATAGGGAGTTACAATTCAATAGATTTCCAAAGCTCTTCGATCAACAATAATGCTAGGATGTACTTATACGATACACCTAGGGATACAATTGCAAAGGATACGATTCTTGAGAGCTTATGCTCAACATCAACATGAAAGGCTCCTGAGCTTATGCCCAACACTTCAAATTATCTTCTCATGTGTTCTAGAGTTTCTTTCTCAACACAAAGGTAAATACTCATGTGCACAAGAGCTCCTCACTCTACACAAATCATCAATCACTCATGTGCTCTAGAGCTCCTCGCTCAACGAAAATCATCAATCACTCATGTGCTCCAGAGCTTCCCACTCAAGACAAATAATCAATCACTCATGTTCTCCATAGCTTCTTGCTCAACACAAAACATCTCATCAATCATGTGCTTCAGGGTCCATGCCCAAAACAAACAAGCATAGATATCTATATCATCAATAATTGGCTTACGCCCAATATATAAAAAGAATCATCATGTTCATTTGCAATGGGGTCTTAAACCTAATATAAAAATAAAACATGAAGATAATCATCATAATCAATAGGCACATACCTATAAGCATTAGGTAAAAAATTTGGGATATTACATCCCTCCCTGCTTAGAACAACACCGTACCTGGTGTTCTAGGGACTCAAAATAACATCATGAAACAACGCAGGGTAAGCCTTTCTCATTATGTCTTCATTCTCCCAAGTAGCCTCACCAGCCTCAAAATGCTTCTACTGCACTTTCAACTGGACTATAGTGCACTTCCTATGTCGCACCTCTCTCTTATCCAGTATATGCATAGGCTCATGGGAAAACTCCCCTTCAGGTTCAACCTGTAGCAAGGACCAATCAACAACATGTTTAGTATTGTAAACATATTTCTTTAACAAAGATGCATGGAAAATATTATCGACTCTTACATGTGCGGGTAATGCTATTTCATATGCCACTGGCCCTTTCTTGGCCAGTATTTCAAAAGGTCCACAAAATCTTGGTGCTAACTTACCGTACTTACCCAATCTCAATGAGCTTCATTTGGATTTTACTTTCAAGTAAAAATGATCACCTATTTGAAAGTATTTATCTTTTCTTTTCCGATCCGCGTAAATTTAATGGCAGTCTTGTGCTTCTATAAGGTTCATTTAGAACTTGGTAACCAACTGTTTTAATTCCATCAACAAATCAGGCCCTAACATGAGTTTATCCACCGGGCTAGCCCAAGTAACCAGTGTTCTATACTTCAATCCATAGAGTACCTCAAAGGGGCTCAACTTGGCAGAAGTTTGATAACCATTGTTATACACAAACTCTGCGAGATGCAAGTAATCCTCTCACTTCATGGGGTTTTTCATGACATACATCAAAAGCTTGTCCTCAAAAATCTAGTTTACTCTTTCTGTGTGCTTGTCTATCTGCAGGTGATATGTAGTGCTAAAGTTCAACTGCATCTCCAATCCGAAGAATAAATATCTCCAAAAGTTTCCTGTAAACTTAACATCTCGATCTGAGATAATTGCCTTGGGTATCCTGTTCAATATAAATATGTCCTTCAAGAATATATTAGCAATGTTCACTACTTTGTAGGTCAAATTCATAGGAATGAAGGTGCTTCTTTCGACAACTTGTTGATGAACAAAAAAGAAAATCATTTTTCTTCTTGCTTTTCAGTAAATCGATGATTAAATACATACTAATGACCTCCCACTTCAATTCTGTAATGGGTATTTCCTACAACAATCCCGCAGGATGCTGATGCTCAGCTTTTGCTAGTTGACATTCCTGGCATTTCGCAATAAACATTGCAATGTAGACCTTTAACTTAGGCCATAAAAAGTGTCTCTTGACGGTGGATATCATCTTTTGATATCTTGTGTGCCCAGAGTAGGGTTCTCGATGAAATTCCATGAGGATACTGGACCAAATTTCTCCTCCTTCTAGAACCTACAAATGATCCTTGGACCATAGTAGTCCAAATTCATATACCTTGTATCATTTTTTTTGCTGAAAAAACCTCTCCTCTTGGACTCTCTTGAGGATTTTCACATAGAAGGGGTTAAATTTGTTGGCCTCTCTAATCCTCTCATGGAAATCAACATCGGGTTGACTCAAAGTCACCTCACATATCATATGAGTTCGTGAGATCAAAGCATTGAAAACCTTATTCTCTTTTCCCTTAATGTGAGTTAGCTCAAAATGGTACTCACTAAGGAAATCCAGCCACCTGGATTGCCATGCATTTAGATGCGGTTAATCAAATAAATATTTCAGACTCATGTTGTCTATATTTAGAAGGAACTTCCTTCCCATGAGGTAGTGCCTCAACATCCTCAAAGCATGGATGATGGGAGCTAACTCAAGATTGTGGGTAGGGTAACTCTTCTCATAATCTTCTAACTTCCATGATTCATAATAGATCACGTGATCATTCTGCAAGAGGACTCCTCCAAGGGAAAGGCCCAAGTTCCTCCTTGATTACATCCATTCAAACAGTAAAATCCCCATCGGGATCCACAATTCGTAACACTGGTTGAGTCATCAAAAACTGCTTAAGCTTTTGAAAACTTTCTTCAGACTTAGTGGTCCATAAGAACTTACTTTCTTTCTTTTGCAAAGTGGTCATGCGGCAAGTGATTCTCGAGAAGTTCTTGATGAACTTTAGATAATATCTGGCTAATCCCAAAAAGGACCTAATGTTAGTGACACTAGTAGGGGTAGGCCAATTCTTTATCACTTTAATATTTTCTGGGTCAAGCTATCCCTGTCTCAAAGATAATGTAACCTAAATACTGTATCTATGGTTTGTAAAAATCACATTTACTAAACTTAGAGTAAAGTTGTTGTTCTCTCAACACTTGTAGTACTACGCGAAGGTGTTCTTCATGTTATTATTTATTCTTCGAATAAACTAGTATGTCACCTATAAAGACCAAGATGAAATTATCCAAATACCTATTGAATATGTTGTTCATCATACACATAAAGTTCACGGGTGCATTAGTCAACCCGAACGACATCACTACAAACTCGTAGTGCTCATACCTTGTACGAAAGGTGTTTTATGAATATCCTCATGATCACAAATCCACTCCTAATGTACCCGGATCACATGTCAATGTTTAAAAAGATTCTGGATCCTTCCATCTAATCGAACAAGTCATCGATCCTAGGGAGTGGATAATGGTTCATGATAGTCATTTTGTTCAACTGAAGGTAATTGATGCACATCCACATCATACCATCCTTATTCTTTACAAAAAATATTGGTTCTCCCCAAGGAGACACACTGGGTTGGATATACCCTTTCTCTATCAATTCCTACAGCTGTAGTTTGCATTCCACCAACTTAGGTGCACTCATGTGGTAGGGGTATTTGGAAGATGGAACTGATCTTAGTGTTAGTTCAATGGAAAAGTCTAGGTCTCGTTTCGGAGGTAATCTGGGTATTTCCTTAGGAAACACATCCTTTAATTCTTAAATAACAAGGAATTCTACTATGCGTTGTTCTCTATCAGACTCTATGTCTTGGATGTTCACTGCAAACAACTTGCAGCCCTTCCTGATGCATCTCTTTGCTTGTAAGGTAGATATTTTCCTTACAAAAACTTTCATTGGAATGCCCTAAATGTTCACTTGGTTCCCTTGAATATCAATACACAAGATAGACTTGTGTAAGCAATCGAGCATGACATGGTGCTATTCCACCTAGTCCATGCTGATAAGTACATCATATGATCCTAAAGGTAGGATTTTGAGGTTTACTTTCGTAGGAAAACCATTTAGGTTTACCTCACATTCTTTAACAATTTTTTAAGCTTTCCATTTCATACTTGTGGCTAACTGAACCAGCAAAGGTTTATCATGTTTTACTTTTCCTAGTGTGCATTCATCAACAATTTTAGGTGAAACACATCTCTGGCAAGCACCAGGATCAATAAGTATTGAAATAGAAGTGTTAAATATCTTCCCTTCTATCTCAACGATTGTAGCTGGATGATATGCATGTCGACCATCCAATGATTCATATATCCATGGTGTTCCAGCTATGTCCTCAATAGTTGGTTCTTCTTGTAAGTTGTGTAAGACCCCACTGGTCTTGCTTGTACAATATCAGGCATAATGAGTCCCGCTGCATTTCCAGCACTTGATCTGTAGCGGGGTAGCATTGGATCCACTTGCTACTAGCTTGTTCACATTAGTAGTTTGTACATAAGGCTTTGTACCATATTTATTTAAGTTCCTGCTTGATTGAAAGTTGTTATTCAGATTTCTCTATGGATGTGGGTTAGACGCAGGTTTGTGGTTATTAGAGAAGTTCTTACACTTGTCTCGGTTTCAGTTCAATTTATCCCACCTTAGTTTCCCATGATCATAACATAGCCTATATTTGTGTAGTGTGGTATCCAAGTTCTTAGGCATGTCGAATTCAATCTTGTCCCAAAAACTAGGAACTGTTGGATCTTTACCTTTTCTTGTTTGATGTATGGTACATAATGCAATAGATCTAGAAATATGTTATTAAACACGTCCATAGTCATGGATCCCATGCATATTTCATGAAAAACTTTCACTTTCTTGTTGTTAAGTCAGTAATTTGTTTCTTCAATTTTTGTTTAATTTGCATTTTATTCCACGTTACTCATTTGCTTTAGTTTGTTTTTTTGCTTCCTTTAAGAGATTTTTAGTTTTTAAGTGAAATTTTGAGCTCTTGCCTTTAGACTTTTTGTTTTATTTTTGATCCCATAGATTATTGAAGGGTTTTAAAAGGTCATCATGTTGAATAGTGGACTCACAAATCATATTCTAAGTATAGTCATCATTCAAATACATTCCAAAATCATAGTTCATTACTTAACCTGCATTCAAAATGAGAAAAAGTTGTAAAGCAACATCTAGTTTACAGTGAAATGCACAGATTACTAAGAATTCTGCTCAGTTTTTCCTGTTTTGGGTTATTTAAGTAAAATGCCGACCACGAGGTAATGAAGAGGAATTTTTGAAAAAAAAAATAGGTTTGTGTTCATAAGATAACCATATACAAAAACATCTCTCATTTTTGCAACATATGTCAAGGTTTTACAGATTCAGTTTAATCTTTGAAGCCTATTTTTCAGGGATTTTAAATATTTAATATTTTCCTGTTTTAGTGTTCATTTTGCGGGGAATATTGTGATTGATTGAAGATGAATTTTTAAAACCAAGAGAGGTTTTCTTCCATAATGGACCCATTTAGAGAAACCTCTCTCAGGTTTTACACTGGTGTCACCAATTGAGAAATATGGAAGCTTCTTTGACACCTATTTTCCAGAAATTCGCCATATTTGCCAGGAATCCGATTTGCTATTTTTAGTCAATTAGTTGAGTTAGTTAGTTAATGTAACTGCTGGGTAGTTTCAATTTCAACCTAATGAAGGCGAGATAGAACTACTTCTTTGTAATTATAAAAGAGGGACAAAGGGACTGAAGAAGGGTTCAATTTTTGGGATAGCTTCAGGAGGTCTGCAGGCTTGTTCATGAGTTCAGACTTGTTCATGAGTTAAGTATAAAGCTATTGTATGCATTTGGTGATGAAACTATGAGATATATGACACTTGTACCCTTCATTTTTTGTGTTGGCTTCATTGTTCAGCTTGTCTAGTTGCTTAATTGATATA
The DNA here is from genome assembly GCA_001517045.1 of Pseudotsuga menziesii. Classification (NCBI taxonomy): domain Eukaryota; kingdom Viridiplantae; phylum Streptophyta; class Pinopsida; order Pinales; family Pinaceae; genus Pseudotsuga; species Pseudotsuga menziesii. The sequence goes on from LPNX011089373.1 coordinate 66,386, forward strand.
CTCATTACTGGTTTATGTCTATATGTTGGTGATGCTTGTCTTTTATGAATGAACTTCAATACTGTTTTCTGTGGGATATTGTTGAATGTATTATGCATCTTTGTATTCTTTTGTTTATGATTCAGTTATTACTTTGCTCATGAATGTATTCCCTGCCTTTCCCCAAAAGTTTACAACCACTAAAACATTGCAGAAACCCTAAACCTAATCTGTTTTATTGAATTTTATCTTGAGTGTGTGTTGGCTTGTTTCTTTGGCCTTAGAAACAATTTCTGGCACAAACATCTTTGGCGTTGTTGCCGTGGATGAAGTTGAAGACACATCTTACCTGGGATACTTATCTATTTTACTGGTTTTAAGAGGTGGACTTAAACTAGGACTTTTTGAAGGCTATTTTTCACCAAAGTTTGACACAGTGGCTACTAGAGGAGTTGGAAGAATTAGAAGGTTTCAGTCATCCCCAGCTTTATGCATCCCTAGTTAATTTGAACTACTATCACCCCTTTCTCTTTCTGAGGAGAAGAAACTAAATCTGTCTTGAAAAATTAATTGGTGACTCCACTATTTCAAGATGCAGAGGCCAATGTCCATGGAAGCTATTGTGGCTCGAAGGTTTGCACCTTTCAATTTTTCTGATATTCCAGGTTTTCCAAATTTAGTACCGATTATGGATGTTTTGGGAGATTGTCTTCCACGGTTTAGAGAAAGCAAAGAGGATAATCCATCAGATCACCTCATCAAATTTCATCAATGTATGGTCCAGTTAAATATCCAGCATGAAGATGTGCTCATGAAGATGTTCATGTATTCACTTGGACAAGATGCACGAGATTGGTATTTTTCTCTTCCCGCTGCTAGCATTTCTTCACTGAAATAATTCCACACATGCTTTCAGAAACGTTGTAAGTATCTGTACTCAGCTGAACTCTTTTTAAAATATTGTTGTGAGCAGGCTGATGTTTATAACACAATTTCTGATTTAAAAAATCATGATGATGAGTGCAATCAAGGGTTCAAAATATGTCATGAAGAAGTTGAAGTTTCAGAATTCGTTGAAGATGAGAAGGTAACATTTTCAGATATTGTTGTCAAGGAAGAATGCCATGATCATTATGATAATCAAGTTGTTGTTTTAGGTCAGTTTGAGGATTATTCAATTGATGAGATCAATAGAGATAGTTTGGAACATTCTCATAATGATTTCAATAGCCTTAATAACTGTTTGAATGATAATCCATTTGAAGATCAATCTCTAGTTCAACAAACTGTTGAAAATCATTATTGTGTTAAAGATCAGCTTTGTATTGAAGGAAAAGATGAACCTTTAACATCATCATTCAAAATTTCTCAGAATGCTCCTTGTTATGATGAAGAGATTAGGGTTCCAAGACAAGAATTCTGTGATGAATTGGATTCTATTCCTTTTGGTTTTGATACTAAATTTGATGAAGGCCAAGCTGTTCAAAATTTTTCAGAAGTTGTTTATATTCATGGTTATGATAAATCTGCTGTTCAAAATCATTATGAAGATGGTCTAATTTTTAATAGATATGATGATGAAATTGAAAAGAAAGACCCAGAAATCTGTGAGGTGTGTGATAGGTCAAAATCTGATCAGCAGATTCAAGAATGCATTCAGTCTATTATTCTTGAACAACAAAAGCCAATGCCTGATAGTCATTTATTTGAAGACAGTGTGGAAAAGGAGGTTCAAAGTGTTGACATTATTGGTGATACTATTCAAAAATTTACAGAGCAAATTCAAGCTGATCCTGATGTCTTTTATTGCCAATTCCTGATTGATATTCATGGAACAAACTATTCTTATGGACAGCTTGTCTTTTTCATAGAGCAGGAAGAGGTAACTTATGGAAGTTTTTATGATCCAATAGCATATTATTTAGAGTCAATACCAGGTTATAAATCTGTTATTTTAGAGACACCATTTGATGAAAGTGAGTATAAGTTTTTATATCATTGCTCTTCATGTTTTCCAATATTTCCGATTATATATATATTTGGAGATGGAAACAAGTTTTGGTGGGTTGATGAAATTTTCTCCTGGTTACATTGGAAATGGGATTACAATTTGATTCAGTAAATGGAAGATTCCTCACGAAAGAGATTTTTTTTCATTGTATATACCGGTGTGAGTGAAGTATAATAAATACTCCATAGCCCAATGGAAGTTTTGCAAACATGTAGATAAGGTAGCAGACAGAAGGCACTGGTCTACAGGTTCTTAAAGCCTCGCAGGGAGGACTTCATCCCACAGCTAAAGCCAGATGTTAAGTCAATAATTTGTTTCTTAAATTTTTGTTTGATTTGCATTTTATTCCATGTTACTCATTTTCTTTAGTTTTTTTTTTGCTTCCTTTAAGATATTTTTAGTTTTTAAGTGAAATTTTGAGCTCTTGCCTTTAGACTTTTTGTTTTATTTTTGATCCCATAGATTATTGAAGGGTTTTAAAAGGTCATCATGTTGAATAGTGGACTCACAAATCATATTCTGAGTATAGTCATCATTCAAATACATTCCAAAATCATAGTTCATTACTTAACCTGCATTCAAAATGAGAAAAAGTTGTAAAGCAGCATCCAGTTTACAGTGAAATGCACAGATTACTAAGAATTCTGCTCAGTTTTTCCTGTTTTGGTTTATTGAAGTAAAATGCAGACCACAAGCTAATGGAGAGGAAGTTTTGAAAACAAAAAGTGGTTTTTGTTCATAAGATACCCATATACAAAAACCTCTCTCAGGTTTGTAACAACTATCAAGGTTTGAAAGATTCAGTTTAATCTTTGAAGCCTATTTTTCAGGGATTTTAAATATTTAATATTTTTCTTGTCTTAGTGTTCATTTTGCGGAGAAGATTCTGATTGATTGAAGATGAATTTTTAAAAACCAAGAGAGGTTTTTGTCCATCACGGACCCATTTACAAAAAAATTTCTCATTTTTTACACAGGTGTCACCAATTGAGAAATATGGAAGCTTCTTTGACACCTATTTTCTAGAAATTCGCCATATTTGCCAGGAATCCGATTTGCTATTTTTAGTCAATTAGTTGAGTTAGTTAGTTAATGTAACTATTGGGTAGTTTCAATTTAAACCTAATGAAGAGGAGATAGAACTACGTCTTTGTAATTATAAAAGAGGGACAAAGGGACTGAAGAAGGGTTCGATTTTTGGGATAGCTTCAGGAGGTCTGCAGGCTTGTTCATGAGTTCAGACTTGTTCATGAGTTAAGTATAAAGCTCTTGTATGAATTTGGTGATGAAAATATGAAATATATGACACTTGTACCCTTCATTTTTTGTGTTGGCTTCATTTTTCAGCTTGTCTAGTTGCTTAATTGATATACTCATTACTGGTTTATGTTTATATGCTGGTGATGCTTGTCTTTTACGAATGAATGTCAATACTATTTTCTGTGGGATCTTGTTGAATGTATTATGCATCTTTGTCTTCTTTTGTTTATGATTCAGTTATTACTTTGCTCATGAATGTATTCCTTTCCTTTCCCCAAAATTTTACAACCACTAAAACATTGCAGAAACCCTAAACCTAATCTGTTTTATTGAATTTTATCTTGAGTGTGTGTTGGCTTGTTTCTCTGGCCTTAGAAACAATTTCTAGCACAAACACTTGTCAAAGAACCTTTCTGACATATTTTTTTTTGAAAAATATTTCGGAAGGTATCCTAGTGTATTTCTCTTAGCTCATATTTCTTGGTGTGTTTTAAATCTCTCAACCATCTTGATGCCTTTTCATTCAAGTTATAGATGGAAAGATGAGCCTTCATCTCACTTGAGTAGTTATGAACCTAAAAATATTTACTCATACCCAACAACCACTCTTCATCATTCTCCCTAGTTTTTACTTAACCTTCATAGGCCGGGGCTCTTATTTTTCTAAACCCCCCTGAAGACTGTCATTGCTTCTTTGTTTGTTTCTTCGAGAAGAAACAAAGTCATCACTGGAAGGACTGTGATGATCTCCTTTTGATGCTTAAGCGGTACATTCCTCTTTTTCTCCTTCTCTTGGCCTTCTGGCCCATTTATGCTAAGGTTCTCTTTTGTAATTGTTTCTGGACTGGGTAGGTTTACCCTGCGAGCTTCCTCCTGTGATATTTATTAGTAATGCTTCATTTATAGCTTGTTGTTATTTTATTTAATTTAGGATGTATTCTCTGAGACTTCGTAATCTTTCTTGAAGACTGTGTATAGTCTTCAAAATATCAGAATTTATCTCCAAGACCAGTTCTCCTTCTCGGGTGGGGGTGTTCATCCTTCCTTGCCAGCTGTTATCTTCCTTAGTTTTTACAAACTGAATGGTTCAGTAAAATTTTCCTGAAATTTCAAAAAATTTAAATAACAGAAAGCTTGACTATTACTAACAAAATTTAATACCATACTTTATTTTCCTGGAAGTAAATGCTTGGTGCGCCCATAGGTCTCTTAGTACTGAAACTGGGCTCTGATACCACTTGTAATGTCCATAAAAATAAAAAATAAGAACTTTTTTTATTAGGCTAGTAAAACTACCTATACGGAACATTATTTGACTTGCGGAAATATATCATACACTGCATGTACGACTATTTACTTATGAGTTGTTCTTATGTTTTGTCATTTTACTTTCAATCATTATTATTGATGTATTTTATTTACAATGTCATACTGTTGCTTACTGCTTAGTTCTTATGATTATACATTTGTCGTGTATGCGTTGTTACCTGATTTTATGCTTCGTCCTTTCTACATACTCTTACTCGTTATCTATAAAGTCCTACTTAACTTTGTTTGTGGAAACAAAGTGGCAAGAGTGGTGGGACTCGTTCTCCCATGACGGTCTCAGAGGTAAAAGTGTTTACTTGTTTGTAGGATTAGTTCTTCAAACTAAGGAACATCTTTTATGTCTTATGCAGATCATAATTTGCAATGGATTCTTATTTAAGGAGCACTGAAATATTGATCCTAAAAGACTTACTGATTGTTTCTACAGTTCCTTACTGACTTAGATTTATAACAAGTTAAATGCTATTTTTTCCAATTTAGCCATCACAACTAAATTTTAGTATGTACTACTTTAACTTCACTAGGTTTTACGTTTTGTCTTGTATATCTTAGTATATTTATGTTATAATTTTATTTTATTTAAAAATATTATCATAACCTATGTTTTCTACTTGCAGGTTATCAACTTGGCTTAAAAAAACTAGACCTTTGATTTTTATAAGGTTAATTAGTAACATGGCATATTTCATATTGCAGGTTTACTAAGTATTAAGTGTAGGGAAAATACATTTGTACTAAGGATTCAAGCCTATGGTTTAAACATTGCATACTCTATGTTATACTTGGCACAATGTCTAAAGCCTTTGGGTTGGTGCATGATATAATGTATGGCTTCTGCATTACACTAAACCTTGTTATACATTATACCCTGTAATGTGATATTGGGGTGGCGCATTTATATCATATGGTTGAACCCTATACATTGGGTTTTAAGCATTTCATGGGAAATTGAGACTATTGGAATATAATAAACCCACTCATAAAATAATTAATCATTATTTGATTAGTTTCCTACACACTAGCTTAGATAGTTGGCATCCACTTGCACCTTAGAGTCAACACTTGCCATCTATATCCTAGGAATGATTTATTTCTGATTCTGGTTTTGTCTTGACCACTTTATGGCCATCCAAGATTAGTAACTGTGCTTTACAATAGATTCTGCTTTATTCTTCTTTATCTTCTTTATCTTTCTGTTCTGTGCATAAGGTAAAGCTAGTCAACTAGGAAACTGACAGCTTTTTTTTCCAAACCCATCCTCCATTATTTTCTCTCCATATTCTAGGATTAACAAGTATTTCCTTCACTCATCATCACTCACACATGCTATTGCTAATTCATGAGGCAATTGGTATATTGGGAAAGTTCTTTAGCCAACTGTGGGGTATATCATAATTAGTAAGCATGCTTTATTAGCTATCTTGAGTTGTCTCCTAGCAACTATATTTTCCTTTATAACGATGTGTTACCTATGTAATAATATCAATTATGATTTATTGATCATTCATTAATGTGTGTTCATTAATTATTCTTCTTCTTCTTCTCTCCTTAAGCTAATTCTCTACAATTATATGTGAGGTTAATTGTGTGCCTAGATCCTTATCTTGTTTATGAAATTCCTTATGATATCAATGCTTTAGAATTTCTACATGGTATCATAGCTAAGGCTCTCAAAGTTGTACATGGTATCAGAGCTAAGGTTCTCAAAGTTCTACATTGCATCAGAGCTGAGGATATCAAAGCTCTACATGATATCAGATCTTATAGAGTTCATTAATTAATCCTCCATTTCAGTTTTTCAGGTTTATTTTGTAGGTTCAACTTTGAATGGATTCAAGAGTATCATCTCCTCTTCTTTCTCCACTCACAAGCTATTTAGAGTGGAAATTGAAGATGATTTCATATCTAAAGAGACAAGGTCTCTATGAGATATCTATTGGAGCTGCTGAAGGGTCTTATGAAGAGCCAAGTGACTGGTTGAATGACTGTAATAGAGAAATTGGAGCTATTTTTCTATCTATCTCTCCAAGCATGAACTACTTTATTGATTCTGTTGATTACCCAAAGGATCTATGGATAATATTGGAAAGAGTTTTGCGAAAGGACAATGAGGATCCTTCTAGATATGTGGAGAGTGCCTCTAGCTCCTCAATGATTTCTCACTCTCAATATGTCTTTGCCTCTATAGTCTTGATGAAGTTGATCATGAAGAATAAGTTTCTCATATAGTTCTTGTTTCTACTACTCTCTTTGATTCGAATCCTTCCTCTTTCAATCAAGAAGCAAATATTGAAGAGCCATGTTTTTTTGTCTCTTGAAGTAGAATAACTTGATTCATCTTCTTATGATGTTGTTGATGAAAAAGAAGTGACTAATGGATGTGCTATTTATATTGATGATTCACTCACACATTCAATGTTCTATATGTATTCTATCATGGATTAAGAGATCCATATGCCAAACCTCTCACACTTTGTGCATGCCTATATTCTTGATGGTTGTTATGGAGAGAAATTCCTATGGCTTGGGGTACCACAACAGACAGCTTGACTCCAGAAATCAATCCTTCCCAATATGCAATATAAATTAAATGTCTAACACTAAAGGATCAGACCTCGTACCTTATTCCAGACGGTTGAAGTAGATCCCCGTTGAGCTTTCCAATCTTCAGCTTGAATTGATCTGTTACTTCCTCAACAACAAGTAAACAATACAAGAATTCTATATATCATGGTGTTAGATCTATTCTAGAATATATAATCAATAATGTACAAGCATTTTACATAATCCCATGGATAAAATATTCATTCAAACACACATTATTGGACAGGAAAAGATATTTCTATTAATATAAATCAGAGATTACAAGATACAACCTCTGATGACACGTCTACAAACCGGAGAAACTAAATCCCCCACTTGGGCCTCCACCACTTCTATCCTCCATCTCTCGATAGCAAGCTCACAGGCAAAAGGAAAGCTTGGGAAGAACACAAAAGTGCTCCAAGGGACAAAGGGATGCAGACTCAAGCATAAGTTTCGACAACAATGGACTATAGTTTCATTGCTCTCAATTCTCTCTTATGCCTTCAATGTACCAAGGGGTTCCTTATTGTTGGAGAAAGGCCCCACAACTACAGGAAAAGATGCTATATCGAGATAATAAATCCAAAGGAAACAGTACCTGAAGCGGCCAAGAAAAGAGAGCTCAACCACTGCACTTAAGGCAGTGACGGAGACAGGATGGCTCAGCTACCCTCCTAAAGGAAAAGGAGCAACGGGCCAAGCTATTGAAGAAAAAGGGCAGAAGGGGAGCGACCGAGGAAGCGGTGCCCATACCCGCATTCAGCACCGAAATCGCGGAAGACTGTAGAAAGCTGTGGTGTGACGGGAAGCGGCAGTTCAAGGTATAGATAGGCTGACTGTCACAGTTAGGGTTTTGGGTTACTATTGGGAAAGGCCCACAGTGTTGTATCACGATGAGACCTTCAGGCCACCTATTTAAGCATGTATTTTGGATTGTGAAAGGTTAGCTAGCTGGACATTCATATAGATAATTAGCTAGTTGGTTAGTTAGTTGTTCTTTGAGTCGAGCTCTGGTTCTGTTGTTAAGTCTGTATTCTCTTACTGCAACCAGTAGCTGGCTCCTTGAGCATGAATGTAACAATCCGTAGGGATTGAGAGAGAGAGAGAGAGAGAGAGAGAGAGAGAGAGAGAGGAAATATTGTAAGAAGAAATAAATATAGGAAGAGAAGAGATCTAAGAGAAGTGCTCCCAGCCGTGTGCGTGGAGTTTCCCAAAAGATCTCAAGCTACATAATAGGTTGCAGCGGAACTGTGTGTACTCTCTCCAAATATAATATAAACACAAGTTCCTGTGAACATAGCTTCCTCCCTGGAAGTGAACCACCTAAAATCCATGTGTTGTGTGATCTGCTCTATAAATATGTATGCTGTTAAAAATAAAAAGGCCCAGTTGAATGTGTACATGCAGTTTTAATCGAACGGATTAAACAAAAAGAGAATATTCATCAATGCTTATCTACAGCTCTGGAGGATGAAGTTGCACAATGATTGAAATGGAAAAGCAGTAGCAGAATAAAAACCACGATACACGTGGCGGTTCATAGTACATTGCGCGGAGAAAAGTGGTTAAAGAACAAGTACTAAATGGAACCTCCGGAATAGACCTTTATATAAAGGAAAGGTTGACTTATTTTTAAAAATCATTTTTTATTTTGCATGCTGGGATGAGTGAAGGAGACAGTCCGCCATCCTTTCGCAGTCAACCTCACTTACATACAGTTACAGTCACAGGTAAGCTTTGAATACTTGAGCTCTGTTTAGAGAATTATTGTCATTTTTCTGTTATGGATAAAGAGAAGGGGTTATAAGTTCTTAACTGGGTCTTGGATGAAAGAGAGGAATTCATGGTGGATAGAGATAGAAGTGTGTGTGACCCATTTTTGTTGGTTGGAAATGTATCAATTACTAAAAAAATATTGTGGCAATATAGTTTATAGGGAAACAAAATGTTGAATATATGCAAGTCCTTTCTATATTACTTTTCCATTGAATAGACTTTACCATTTCCTGAATTTGCTAAATGGTGTGCAAGTAGTTACTCACCTTCTGAAAGAGTCATTATGAGTCATTACATGTCCAAGATATTATGTAAGATTGATGCAAAAACTATTCGTGGATTCCTTAATTTTCCTGATAGTTTCCCTAACAGTGGTGAATCTGCAAATGAGTTTAGTCAGTCATGAGTCCGAGTGGCATTTAGTCCATTACTTCAGTTTGGATGAGTAATTAACAGAAGACTTTGAAATATTGCAAAAATTTCTGATCATTAGAGGAGGCCTGCCCGTTATATCTTATGAGGCTTATGTGGATGTGGAGGTGTCTATCAGAAAAATGACCAGCTATGACACACCAAGTGCAAAACAATAGAGGACCGTGGAGAGATTCGAGAAGACAAAGTATATTCTTCATCCTTAAAAAATAGGTGTTGTGCGCTCTAGAGCTATTTATTTGGGCCTTGCTGTCACCAAGTCGATTTCAATTAAATGATCTGTTATCAGGATCAAAGCATATAGTTTATTCCTAGTTGTTACGGATATGGTTACAAAGAACTTGATTAATCAAATTATTCAGTTATTACATATTCTTGGGAATAAATCATTTATGTATATATTTTCATTTACTTGATGTATTGAGGGTTGGAACCCGTATGTTGGATCAATGTTTTTTGAGGATAGATAATTTTTGAAATAACAAAGTTGAATGCATGTGGATTATCAGAGATTCCTGTGCCATCTACATTACAGTTTGTGCTTTTCCTTCCTATGTGATTGTTTTTCTCTTGTGCCATCTTATGATGCTCTATACTGATGGATTGTTCATACTTCTTCCTTTTCCACCTGAAATCAATGAATGAATGTAACTAAGTGGTTATCTTGCCTTTGATGAAATCGCATGCATGTGACCTTGTGCTATCTTTATGTATTATGACTCCATTTCCCAATGATTATGTGTATCGTTTCAACCATCTACATAACGTTAAAGTGTTGATTCTTATATTTTGCGTTGTTAAATTTATATTCGATAGATCCCTCTCTGCAAAGGAAATCTAGTTTCTTTCTGAAGTGGTTTTTGCTGTTACCTTTGGGATTTACCTTTTGCAACCTGGGTACATTCTGAGTGATAACAAATTGGTGCCATTGCTGGGGAACGAAGGTTCAAATCTTCCCTAGGTATGAACGACATACTTTCAAATTTGATTATCGATGGTGAACAATAATCAGATATCAGAAAGGTTGTGCATCTTTCACCTGGCAACTCCATCTTCGAAGAATCCTCTTTTCAAAATTCCTATGGCGACTCCACTGTTAAAACATTGTAAAGTTTGAAGAGTTGATTCAGTATATTCATTTGTCGAGATGAGTTCTTTGTCTGCAAGGTATGCTCCTATGAATCGTGCTCACTTTCCTAGTTTTCCAAATCAAATACCTAAAGTGGATTGGCAAACAAGTATTCCAAAGTTTAAATATCAAAAGAATGATGATGATGCCCTTCATTTGGTTATATTTCATATGCATATACATAAGCTGTGAGTTAAATTGCATGAGGATTATTGAATGAAAATGTTCATGGCTACTTTAGAAGGAGATGCAAGGTCATGGTATGAAGGGTTACCATCAGAAATTTTATTTTCCCTTACTGATTTTCATACAGTATTTCATGAACATTACAAAAACCAATACCCCTCCTTGTTGCTGGTTCAAGAGTGTTGTATGCATGTTAAAGGTTTCATTGGAGATTTGGAAAACATGTATAGTGATGATGATTTAATGGATGAGGAGCTTTTAGAAATTTTATATGAGAACCCATTTCAGAAAAAAGAAGTACAAATTAGTTGTCTTCACATTCAAGAAAAATCTCAGCAGTTAATAATTTCTTCCTCTACTGAAAGAGACATGAGCCAAAACTCTGATTCAACCAGCTACATTTCTTGTGCTGAAGTAGATGATAATTTGTAGCAATCTTCTCAATCTTGGTGTGACCAAGAAGGAAGTTGGGATGGTAAATCAAACCCTTCTTCATATTATTCAACTTCTGAAGTTTTGTTTCAAGATGAGGCTGCTTATTTCCAATAAGAAAATTTGTTTTTGTAGCAGTAATTTCCTCTAAGTTCCAATACTTATGTGGGTGATTACATAAAGAATTCTGATTCTGCAAATTTTCAGTCTTACAGTCCCTCCACATATTTATTTTCTGAAAATTCTATTAAAGAGAAATCAGACCTTAGATTAGAATTGGAAAAAATATATGAGCATGAATACGATCAGCCTAGTGATGTGAAAGAAGAGGGTTATACTCTTGATGGTTTTTCTGATGATTGCGGTCAGCTTGTTAAAAATTATGTTAGTGATGGTTTTAAAGAAAATTTTAGTCTACTTATATATAATGAAAAGGAAGAGCAATCATGCCATCAATCTCAGTATGTGAAAGAACCAATAGTGTACAATAAAATAAGGGATCATAAAGAAGGAGATGAGAACTCTAAATGGGATGTTTCTTTAAATCTTTCCAATTCATAAACATTTTGTTAAGAAGACATCTTTCTGCTTAGTCTTCTTGAAGAAAAAAATGATATTCCTCTTGAAGTGCTTGAGAAGAATGGAGTTGTAAATGGAGAAATATTAAATGAAGTTGCTGATATATCATTGAAAAACAATCATGAGAATTCCTTTCAAAGCTCTTTTAAATATCGGTTTGACAGTATGCAAGAGGAGTTACTTTTTGGACAGCCTTGTCATGACAAATAGGTGATTGAGTATTTTGAAATTTGTTATATTTTTTATGATCCAGTAGTAGAGTACATGGATAAATTTTTTAGATGGATTAGTTGGTTATATGTTTGCAGAAAAGGAAAAAAATTTCATCATAACCTATTTCTATTTTGTTCTTATGTTCTAATTTCGATCAATCCTGAGGAAGAAATGGAATTATTGGATAAATTGCTTGATTGGCTTCATTGGAAGTCAGATTTTGCTTGTTTGGGAATTTGTGCTTAGTTAAGTGGGATATGTAGGCCTGAATAAGCTCGACATGGCGAGCATTTCTTTCAGCAGTTTTCCATTTGGTTTTAGTTTCAAGTGCAATTCAATTACAAGCTACCGGTTGACAGAATGGGATTTGTTTGCAAAATGTTTTCAGTTGATGGTTCACTTAGGAATAGGTTGAATATTTTAGAAAAAACATTAAGAGAAACTAAATGGATTTGGCACCAGGTCTACGATTTCTTTGATACCTCACTGAGAGGATATCATCCCCACATGGAGCCAGTTGTTAGCACCTCTATTTTGAACAGTTGTAAAAGAAACATGGTGGAGAAAAAATAAATGTTACATGAACTTTGGCTAAGATTAATAATGTGAATCTATTATATTATGGTGTATAAAGGCTAAATTGGTTTGTAATCTGATGGTGTAGAATAAAAGAAGTTAAAATCTATAGTTTGGAATAGATTCGCTTTATGGAGATACGCTAGAGATAAATAAAGGTGGATATGGTTAACGAAACATGAGGATCGACGGTTGTGGGACCAAGCCGGTAAAATCTACGGTTGATAAGGAGTCCGCTCTATAAAGATGAACGTTGTTAAAAATAAAAAGGCCCAACAGAATGTGTACATGCAGTTTTAATCTAACAACTTAAACAAAAATCAAATATTCATCAATAGTTGTCAGCAGCTCCAGAGGATGAAGTTGCACGGTGATTGAAATGGAAAAGTGGTAGCGAAATAAAAACCATGATACACGTGGTGGTTCACAGTAAATTCCACAGAGAAAAATGGTTAAAGGAAAACCGCTAAATGGAACCTCCGGAATAAACCTTTATATAAATGTAAGGTTGACTTATTTTTAAAAATCATTTTTTATTTTGCATGCTGGGATGAGTGAAGGAGACAACCCACCATCCTTTCGCAGTCAACCTCACTTACATACAGATACAGTCACAGATAAGCTTCAAACACTTGAGCTCTGTTTAGAGAATTATCGTCGTTTTTCTGTTATGGAGAAAGAGAAGGGGTTAGAAGTTCTTAACCAGGTTTTAGATGAAAGAGAGGAATTCATGGTGGATAGAGACAGAAGTATGTGTGACCCGTTTCTGTTAGTTGGAAATGTATCAATTACTAAAGAAATATTGTGGCAGCATAGTTTACAGGGAAACAACATTTTGAATATCTGCAAGTCCTTTCTGTATTACATCACCATTGAATAGACTTTACCATTTCCTAAATTTGCTGAATGGTGTGAAAGTAGTTACTCACCTTCTGAGAGAGTCATTATGAGTCATTCCATGTCCAAGATATTATGTAAGATTGATGCAAAAACTATTCGGGGATTCCTTAATTTGCCTGATAGTTTCCCTGAAAGTGGTGAATCTATAAGTGAGTTCAGTCAGTCATGAGTCTGATTCCCATTTAGTCCATTACTTCAATTTGGATGAGTAATTAACAGAAGACTTCGAAATATTGCAAAAATTTCTTATCATTAGAGGAGGCCTACCCACTATATATTATGAGGCTTACGTGGATCTAGAGGTGTCTATCAGAGAAATGACCGAGTATGACATGCGAAGTGAAAAAAAATGGAGGACCGTGGAGATATTCAGGAAGACAAAGTATATTCTTCATCCTTAAAAAACAGGTGTTGCACGTTGTAGAGCTGTTTATTCGGTCCTTGCTGTCACCAAGTTGATTTTAATTAAATGATCTGTTATCAGGATCAAAGCATGTAGTTTATTCCTAGTTGTTAGGGATATGGTTACAAACTTATTTGATTAAACAGATTATTCAGTTATTAAATCTTCTTGGAAAGATATCATTTATGTATATATTTGCATTCACTTGACGTATTGAGGGTTGGAACCCATATGTTGGATTAATGTTTTTTGAGGACAGATAATTTTTGAAATAACAAAGTTGAATGCATGTGGATTATCAGAGATTCCTGTGCCATATATGTTACAGTGTGTTCTTTTCTTTCCTATGTGATTGTTTTTCTCCAGTGTTTACATTCCATTTTGTTTTCCTCGTATCTGAAGCATAGTGTTGAATAGTTCAGAATTCATACTTGTTGTGCTCTGACTATTGTTTCAGATATTTTATAAATGTTTCTACTAAATTTAATATGGAATTCATCTTATGATGCTCTATATTGATGGATTGTTCATACTTCTTTCTTTTCCACTTGAAATGAATGAATGAATGCAACTAAGTGGTTATCTTGCCTTTGATGAAATATCATGCATGCGACCTTGTGCTATATTTATGTATTTTGAATCCATTTCCCAATGATTATGTGTATCGTTTCAACCATCTACATAATTTTTAAGTGTTGATTCTTATATCTAGCCTTGTTAAATTTATATTCAAGAGATCCCTCTCTAGAAAGGAAAGCCAGTTTCTTTCTGAAGTGTTTTTTGTTGTTACCTTTGGGATTTACCTTTTGCAACTTGGGTACATTCTTAGTGTTAACACTCTCTATGTAAATGAATATGGAGACATTACATATTTGCTTGGACAGTTATTTCACCTATCTGGAGCTGATTTCATATTTACTGGTTCAAAGTTCAAGTCATCTCATCATCATGGAGCTGATTACAAGTCTCAATATCCTTCAGTATTTCCTTCACATCATTGGATCTTAGTTGTTCTACATGGCCCTAGTTTCAATCTTGCAACTGTCCTTGATCCAGGTGAGTAGATTTATCTTCTTCCCAAGAAGAAGATTCCTCTAGACATCAACATTTAATTTGGAGGAGTAGCAACACCATTAGTTCAACATTTTTGGTATTTATTTTCATGTCCTTTCTTGAGGGAGGATTTTCCCCTTGAGGTTTTCCCCCTTTCCTCATTTCTTTGGACAAGATAAATTGTAAAAGGGTGACCATAGCTTTATTGCTAGGCCCTATATGCATATATATTTCTGATTATTTCAGGGATATCATCATAAAGTCGGGCTTAAAGGGGGTGTTGGAATATAATAAACCCACTCATAAAATAATTAATCATTATTTGATTAATTTCGTACACACTAACTTAGATAGTTGGCATCCACTTGTACCTTAGAGTCAACACTTGCCATCTATATCCTAGGAATCATTTATTTCTGATTCTAGGTTGATGTTGACCACTTTATGGCCATTCAGGATTAGTAACTGCACTTTACAGTAGATTCTGCTTTATTATGCTTTATCTGCTTTATCCTGCTTTTCTATGGATAAGGTAAAGCTACTCAACTAGGAAACTAGCATCTTTTGTTGCCAACCCATCCTCAATTATTTTCTCTCCATATTCTAGGATTAACAAGTCTTTCCTTCACTCATCATCACTCACACATGCTAGTTCTAATTCATGAGGTTCTTGGTATATTGGGAAAGTTATTTAGCCAACTATGGGGTTTATCATAATTAGTAAGCATGCTTTATGAGCTAGCTTGAGTTATCTTCTACCAACTCTATTTTCTTTCGTAAGGATGTATTACCTATGTAATAATATCATTTATTATTTATTGATCATTGATTAATGTCTGTTCATTAATTCTTCTTCTTCTCTCATTATGCTAATTCTCTACAATTCTATGTGAGGTTAATTGTGTGCCTAGATCCTTAGCATGTTTATGAAATTTATTATTCTATCAAGGATTTAGAATTTCTACAGAGACCATTTTTTTGAAACAAAACTTAACTATGGAAAAGTGGGTTTTGGATTTGATATTGGATACTAGCTGGTGCCATTAATGTACCTTGGTTTTTGTGGCAGCCCAAGCATAGGGATTGGCTCATGATGGATTTGTCATTTTTCTTGGTTGTTTGGGGTTTGGTATTGGATCTACAAAGGGGAAATGGAGGCAACCTCCAGGATTCAAAGGTATGCTTCATTTTGGATATTATGTTTGCGATTCATTTTTATTTTGTGGCTCCTTTCATTTCCATACTTCTCATATGGGTTTCGCTTGGGTGTTTGCAGGTGCCAGGTGATGGTGAAGAGCAGCGTGTCTCAAGCTATGTCATTGGTTTAAAAGTGGCACCAAGGTGCAAGGTAAGCCTTGCCAAAAAAGACTACGCTTGTTGTCTCTCGGCCTGTCTGCATTTGGTTTAATCGTTTTGGTTTCAGGATTCTCTTTGGGGTTTTGATGAGCCTTCGGTCCTACGTTACTAGAATTGGGTTTTTAACCGTTTAGAATGGCGTTTTTTGTTGTGAAGAAAAATTGTTCTCTCACCAGCTCTGTGTAAATATTTTTTATGGTAAATGTATTATGGATTGGGGATTTTATGCCTAGCCATGACCATTACTTACAATGGTTCCAAATCCCGTGGCGCAACTATATAATTACTTGACTTATGAGTTTGGTATTCCTGTGCATAATATATACTCTACGTTAATGAAATGGAAAAGGTTAATAGTTATTATGTTTTAATGGGTATGTGTTGAGGTATACTGCGCTATTTGTTTATTACTTTGGGTTATAATGTGGCATTTATCCTTTGTTAATGGACTGTGTATAAATGGTTTAATTAAATATCGGCTATAACAATTGAAAACACATGGCTTGAGGCCATGCCGTGTATGGCATGAGCCCTCCCATGATTGATGTGATAGCTTGATTTGTTCAATCCCTTACTATGTTGATTTAGTTCATGGATTATGGAGAGTGGAGAAACCATGAGTATGAATGCATGGTAACTCTCGTTATTGTAGGTGCAATCGTTGAAAGCATTGGTCGGTTGTTTATATAGATTGTGTAATTTATTTTACAAGTCGTGGCTTAGGCCAATGCTGCGCATGGCTTGATGAGGGTCTTATGACCTCTTATGTAATGATTTACTGTGTTGATTTATTAGCTTATGTGTTCATGTAATTTGCCCGAGGTCATGACTTACTGCGCAGGGGAAGAGCTTAAGTCTTACGACTTAGCTGTAGCATAATTGGTTGTTTATTAATAGTATTGAGTTTATTAATGTAGCCCACATACACTGTATGTATAGTGTGGCCTTGGTAAACCATACACACAGGGTTTGAATCCCGTTCGTGGTTGATGTAATGAATTGTACTTTTAATTTATATATGTGAGTTGGGATTCTATTCCCATAGGATTCAATTCGTGTTCCCATTGTAATTATTTGTAACTTTGTATATATTTTCATATGGTTTATAAATGAAATCGTTTCCTATGTCTGATATGGTGTTTAATTTTTTCTATGGAAAGACTTGCATAGTTATGTAATTTGTTACAGTTTGTGTAAATGTTATGGTTGTTTTAATGAGGCCCGTCTCTTGGGTTGGTTAACCCATAGGTGTTGATACCATGACCTCAATTTATAAATTATAGATTTATTTAATTTGTTTTACTTGGTTAATTTATATGACATTGTTTATGAGCAATATGACATGGGACCTTTAAATGATTTGTGTAGGTGATTATAATGTTATTTATTTTAAATACTAGGACTGTGGATTTAGTATAGGAACAAACATGTGAATCTTGGACCAAAAGAATGGTCACGATACTTCTTGTTCATTTATTTATGATGATGATATTTAATAGAATGATTTAGTAGTTAGTAGATAATTAATTGTGTAGACCTTGAAAGGTTTTTAATGGTTTATTTATCTTAGATTCTAATGTAGAATAATTATAAATAGCCTTAAGATTTTGTTATGTTTGATTTCTATATATGTTTATATATATACATAGTAGTTTAGTTTGTAGATAGTACTTTAGGTTATCTAGATTGTAAGTTTATACATATATGTATCATAAACTTACTTCTAATGTTAATCTATTTTAATCTACAACATGTCTCTGCTCACAAATGGAATATGTTAGTAGAGTAAGAAAATTTAAAAGAAGAGCTATATAGTAATATGAAACAAAACCTAGTTTTCATTAAGCACAGTTTAATTAATGAAGATAAATATAGAAACAAAGTTAATTGAACAAACCGTGGTTAATACAACATGAGGTATAATTTCTAGCCTAGGGTTATACTTTAAGAAATGTAAACGCTAGAAGATATAGAGAGAACAACCATTTCTAGGGTTAGAAATACAATATGATTCTTTACCTAAAGAAACCAACATCTATGCTAGAAATGAATTAGACATAATAGGAATTTCATACGTATAATTTTCCGAAGCTCCTTTAACAGCTAAACCTGCACACTTAAAATAACCAGCTTTAACAATTCAAGACAGATCTGACCTCTATTTTTTATGACTAAATCACTTGGGAACTACCACGTTCCACCCAACCATGACCTAAAATCATTCTTGGTTTAAATACAGACCCCCCCGAGATGGACTCCAACATTCAAGTAGATAAGATCTCCTAAGGTAGGGTTTCCTATCTGGTATACAAAATATGGATCAGTTCTCCTTTTTCCTTCCAGGAAAATGTTCTCTAAGAATTACTTGAGTGAAAAACAGGCAGAAAATGACTCCTCTAATGATAGATCAGAACCCCAAGCCTTTCCTTGGGTTGAGTCTTTATAGATAGACTTTTCAGTCAAAGGGACAATTAAATCAAGAAACCTTGGTTTCTTGATTTAAACCTTTTCAATTACTTTGGATAATTATTAATATTTTAACTTAGGAACTTTCTACTACTTACTAATTTGAATTTTTATGTTTTGGACTATTTCTTATCTTTACATTATAAATAATAATTGGATGGATCTTTTCTTTCTATTTCATCATTAATATTATAATTATATTGAACTATTTATACATACCATGTATAAAGTACATAATAATATATACACTTATTAACATTTGTCTTTGGGCATCATATACCATGATCCCTAGACTTAATGACATTTCTTTATTAAGGTCAAGTAGGTAGATGGTTTAGGTCTACTAGGCTAGGAAACTCTAAACATCCTTGCATGTTGAATTTCCCACGTATAACGTGGTATTTCTTCAGTACTTGATGCGGATACAAAAATTCAAAACTTCATTTAATAACTTATAAATAAGTATGATGAGATCAATATTTTTCTTGAGTTGTTTTCACTCAAAAGTTATTAAATTCTTTTCAGTAACCCCTAGTGCTTACTAGAGCCCATACTCAATGATTTAACATGGAGTTACAATTCATTGCAATTCCATAGTTCTTTTCTCAACACTAATGCTAGGATGTACTTGTACGATACACCTAGGGATACAATGGCCAAGGATCCGATGCTTCAAATATTTTGCTCAACATCAACATGGAAGGATCTAGGGATTATGCCCAACACTTCCCCAATTATCTTTTCCTATGTTTTAGAGATTCTTTCTCAACACAAAAGTAAATACTCATGTTCTCCAGAGCTCCTCGCTCAACACAAATTATCAATCACTCATGTGCTCCAAAGCTCCTCGCTCAACACAAATCATCAATTACTTGTGTTCTCCAGAGCTTCCCGCTCAAAACAAATCATCGATCACTCGTGTTCTCCAGAGCTTCTTGCTCAACACAAAACATCTCATCTATCATGTGCTTCAGGTTCGATGCCCAACACAAAAAACCATAGATGGCTTACGCCCAATATGTAAGACAATTCATCATGTTCATATGCAGTGGAGTCCTTGGCCCAATATAAAAATAAAACATCAAGATAATCACCATAATCAATAGGCACATGCCTATAAGTGTTAGGTCCAAAATTCGAGAGATTACATTTTTATTGTTGTTTATGCTCAGATTTGGGTTTTGATGGTACTTCTACTTTCAATCTCAACCTAGAATTTTCTACAGCCTTCTGTTCATTGCTTTTCAATGGTTGCAATATGACTTTTGACCACTATTTGTGCTCAAACCTACCTAAACGGTGCCTATATTTTAGTACTAGGGAATTTTCGATGGTGGAATTAAACTCAGAACCTAAGATGAAGAGTCTTTACCTCATGAATGATTCCCAAAATTGCTACATGTTTCTTTTTAACGTTTTCATGTGTAGAAAGCGCCTAGAATTAGAGATTTAAGACTGATTGTTCCTATTATTCATGCCCAAATCTTAAACTAAATATGGAAGGCTTGATCTCTACATTGTATGATAGGCTCAGAAAAATAAATAAGAAACAAAGTGATTTTTATATGAAGTCTTTGAGTTGAATAACAGTGAAAATATAATCTATTAGCTTCTTTTAATCTGATGGAAGAGTAAGTCATATGTGTAAATATTTATCTTATATGGAATTTAATTTGAGTTTAGTAATCGAAATCAAGATAATTAATGGGAATCTATAAGCATGAGAATTGTTTAAGGAGATTCTGAAGGTATTATAAGTATAGAATGTATGTTACGTATGGTGATTGATATTATGCTTGACATTGTTACTCTAATTTCTATACATTGTTATCTTTGTATACCAAAGAAAATATGAAGGATAAGTGTTCTATCTAATTTGTTTTTATGAAGATAGAGCATCTTAGTTTCCTTATTGAAAAGGATATATTATGCTAAATACATAGATTCATTTAGTGGATCTTTCAAAAGCTAGAATTTTTTGCTAAATATACAAAGCATCATTTGCAAGTTGTACAACTTGGGCTTAGAATTCATTGATATATTATTCATTTCTTCATTGATGTGATGTCAATGCTTGTTATTTCAAGTTGGTGAATAAGAAATTATATAAATTGTGTTAAAAATGGGGCATTGTATACCTATTCAACACAGACCATAGGAGACATTTGTCTTCATCTAAGTCAATGATCCTTTATGTTACATAGAACAAAGTCTACATATGTGCATGTCATGAATGTTGGGATTTTATGACATGATGTATGTCGTGCTTGTTTTAATTCTATGGATTGTTTGCCAAAAGAATAATGTGGATCATATATGGTATATCAATCTTCTTCTCATGTGTATAGAACTCCATCTTATTTTGAAACAAAAATGTTGTATTTTTAGCTTGTTGATTTGTAATTAAATTTATAATGTTGTTCATTGCTTATAAAATGTTCATTTTAGTTGAATTTATTTACTTGTCATCTTCTTACCACCATACTACATATGTATGTCATTTTCATAATCTAGGCTTTCCTTGCTTGTAAACTATATTCATCTTGATTTGGATTTCTTTGCTTGTAAATTATTTTGATCTTGATTTGTTTATCCAATATGTTGCAATACCAATTCTCTTTGGGTTTCAATATTAGCTTCATTTACCAATGTCAATTTCACTTGGAGGTAAATGTCATGTAAATTGCATAGAAAAGTGATAATAGAAATAATTTAGGTCTACATAAAGCTAGAGTTTTTATTTCAATATAAAAATTTTCATGATATGAAATGTGTTTGATATTGAAGTGATTTGCATGATTTGAACACAATAATGACCTCAATAGGTTAGTGGAGGCGAATATCGAGCATAATTTCTGATTCTATTAGTTTTATCTGTTTGTAAAGATTCAGGTCCCCACATTTCTGTTGGACCATTCATGGATGAGATAACAAGAAGAGTCCCTACTTTCCCTAATCTAGTCAGTACAGTTGTGTTTCATTGACACCTTCCAGTTGTATTTGTGTTTTACCTCCTTTTAGGAAAGAGTAAATGAAAGAGTTGATTAAAAGTCATTGAAAGGTCAATGTAAACACTCATTGTAAGTCGGCTCAATAAAAATTGATAATGTGCCACTGTACTAATTTTATATCATGTTTCTCATGCAGGCTTCACTTTTGGTTTCTATATCAATTTGGAATTCCAATTTTGGACTATTAAGTAAGATTTGAAACATGGATTGTGGAAATAAAATAAAACATCGAAACAAAAGGATGTAATATCATATTTTCAAAAGCCTCAATCCAATAATCCACATCCTATTCATGATTCAAGCTCTCTTGAACAAGGTATCATTGAGAGAGACATCAACTCTTTTGAGAATGCATCTGCAACCCAAAAAATGGATGGTAGAATACATTCCTCTAATGATCAAACTGAGACAAATGCATTTCCATCTGAAATTGGTAGTTCAAATGTTGAAGATTTTTCATTGCAAGGTGACACATTGCATTCACGGAAAAGAAAAAAGGGCCAATGGTATTCAGGGATAAAATTCAAATTGATTGTGTCTCAAGATACCCATGTATTGAACTAATACCTCTAGCAAATGAGAATGAGACCTCATGAGAAGTTAAATGCATTTCATGTAGTTGGAAACTTGGAAAGGTAGTGAAATTGCAGATGAAGTTAAACACAATCAATAAGCATGTTGGGAAGGTGTATGATAAGAAAAATGCAAATGATGAGAATAAATCTACCGCCAAATTGAAATATATTAGGGAATGTTGACATCTCCAATTATAAGTGGAATATAATAAATTCTTAGTAAATAAGAAAAAACCCACAGAATGTGGAGGATTCATCACATCTCAATTTGGAAAGATGATGGAAACAAATTTGTTATCGAAGACAATACAATTAAGCATTGTATTTCACCTTCTATCCAGTGGTCGTCCTATGAAAGATTATCCAAAAATGACAAAATATCTATCTTTTATTAAAGTGCCTAGTTTTCCATCTTCTCATTAGTCTTTATCGAGTGGTTGGGAATAGGGAAGATATCTAGCTCAAGTAGAA
Source organism: Pseudotsuga menziesii (assembly GCA_001517045.1). Taxonomy (NCBI): domain Eukaryota; kingdom Viridiplantae; phylum Streptophyta; class Pinopsida; order Pinales; family Pinaceae; genus Pseudotsuga; species Pseudotsuga menziesii. Next base: position 89,109 of record LPNX011089373.1, read on the forward strand.
AAGGATGATATGAAATAGAAGATTGAAAATGCTACATTTTTGTCACTGTCTTTGGATGAAGTTTTGGCTATTGATAATACTTCATGGATTTGCATGAGAATTTATATGGTTAATGATGATATTAGGCATTCCTATCTACTTGGAATTCATAAAATGACCAAAATTTCTACAACATAAAATATTTATGAACTTGTTATTGATAGTTTGAAGGAAATTTGTGGTATGGATCATTCCATGATTGCAAACAAGTTAGTATGTCTTGGAGAAGATGGAGCATCATTTATTCAAGGAAAAAGGAATGGCATTTGTGTTAGACTGCAACTCTCGGCTTCACTGTATATGCTTAGTATTCATTGTATGGCTCACAGGATGAATCTTGCATTTAAAATAGTAAGAAACATTTCATTGGTTTCAAAGGTTCAATATATTTTACATGAGGTTCGTGCATACTTTTGTCAAAGTCCTAAACAATTTTCAGAGTATAATTTTTTGTCTGGTGGTGTTAAAAATGGAAAAAAACTATTAAAAGATGTTGATACAAGATGGATATCATTAAAGGGGCTAGCTGAAAGACTATTCAATGAATATGCATCCTTGGTAGGGGTGATGTATGAACATCGCTCAAGTGTAGAAACATCTCAAGCTCTTCTATTTATACTAACCGATATAAAGACATTATTAACATTTTCTAGAATTCTTCCTATCCTTAATGAAATGAATAACCTCGTGAAGGTGGCTCAGAGTCGCATGATGTAAATTGTTGAATACACAAGAGAAAGAAAATTAACATGTATTGCATTCAATAATTTGTATATTATGGCAGAGTCTTTTACAGATTTAACATTTACAAATTGGAGGAAGATAATCAATATAGAAAATGATGATTTTTTCTTAAGTTTGATGAAAAAGGGATGCTATGTATGGAATTTTGTGGGCATATGGTTCCATTTTATTATAATGAGAAGATAGGAAGATCCACCAAATAGTGCCCCTCCTCAAAAGAATGATTTCACAATGTTTTAATTTCAGTGAGACACAACTTGAAAGAAATTGAAAAATAACTATAATCAAAGACAAGAGAACGGTTTCCTTGAGATGAATTGTTGGAGGCCATGTATATCATATAACCTCGATATTGGGACCATAGTTGAGGTTTAAAAACTGTACAGGATGAATTTATAAATAAAATCAATATTTTGCAAAGCCATTTTTGTCGACAAGCCGAGATAGAAGGAGAACATATTCAAGGTATTTTAGATTGAAAAAAAATTATATATCAAGATGAATGATTTCGTAGAACAATGTGGGACTAGTTTTATCCGTCAAATAGTAAAGAATATGGTGCAATTACAAGATTATGGACTAAGCTTAGTGGTAGCGAAATGCTATTGGAAAGAATGTCAGAATATTTCAAATTAGCGGATTTATGTCAAACCATGATTTTTGGATCAATGGAGGATGAGAGAATTTTTAGTGCACTGACATTCTTGAAGTTTAAGTTGAGGAACAAGCTTGATAAAAATGTGGATACATGCTTAAGATTATATGTAACAAAGTATGAGGTTGACAATTTTCCATATGAAAGAGAATTAGCTCGTTGGATATCAGATCGTGAAAGAAGGGGAGAAAACAATATAACAAATATCTCTAATGAAATTGATGTGGAACACAACGTTTTGGATGATCATAATGATGATTCATCTGGAGAAGGTCGTGTTCAGAATGTCGAAAATGAGTACCATGTCCAGAATGTGAATTGGAAAATTGATTTCACCTAAGATTGTATATCATCTAATACAGATTAAGGATTCTTGAGTCTTATTTTTGTTCAGGTGTTCCATGTACTCTTGCTGGTGTCACTATATTTGAATTTGAGTTCATGTTTTAGGTAAAATGAGATTCTACATTGTACTTTTTTCTTGTAACATTGATGATTTGAGCTACATTAACTTCATGCACCTTATTTTAATATTCATGTTTTGATATTTATCTATTACATTATCTCTTTCTTGTATGTGATAGGAAGTGACGGTGGAATTTGAGAAAGCTAGGCCCAGGAGCTATCTCTTCACATAGATAATTTCCTAACATTAAAGGTTAAATAACTAATTTGAGAACACTTTCGCTAAGAAATAATGAGCTCATTCAAATACATGAAAGCATGTTTGTGTTTAACAAGAATATATTAACTAATTTTTATGGTTTGTTTATTTCTTTTGTTTCAAGCATTTTGTCGCATTTTGGCCTGAATTTCAAAAGGTCCAAAAAACCTAGGTGATAACTTACCACACCTACCCAAGCTCAATGAGCTCTATTTTTATTTCACCTTCAAGAAGACATGCTCACCTACTTGATAGTCTTTATCTTTTCTTTTCTTATCCGCATAAATTTTCTGACGGTCTTGTGCCTCTTTAAGATTTCCATGGACCTTGGTAACTAACTATTCCAAGTCCAATAACAGGTTAGGCCCTAACATGATTCGATCCACCGTACTGTCCCAAGTAACTAGGGTCCTACACTTCCGTCCATAGAGTACCTCGAAGTGACTCATCTTGGCGGAATCCTCATACCCATTGTTATATGCAAAATCTGCAAGGTGTAGATAATCTTCCCACTTGGTAGGGTTGTTCATGACATACATTTGAAGCATGTCTTCCACAATTTGGTTTACTCTTTTCATCTACCCATTTGTCTAAGAAATGCTAAAGTACAACTACATCTATAATCCAGAGAATAAACATCTCCAAAATTTTCCTGTAAACGTAACATCTCGATCTGAGAGAATAACTTTGGGTATCCCATGCAATATAAATATCTCTTTCAGGAAGATATCGGCAATGTTTATAGCCTTGTAGGTCAATTTCATGGGGATGAAGTGTGCTTCTTTTGACAGCTTGTCAATGACTACAAAGATGGGATCATTTTGCTTCTTACTTTTCGGTAAGCCAGTAATAAAATCCATACTGATAACCTACCACTTCCATTCTGGAATGGGAAATGGCTGTAGCAATCCTGAAGGATGCTGGTCCTCAGCTTTAACTAGTTGGAATTCCTAAAATTTCCCAATAAACATTGCAATGTTGGCCTTTAACTTGGGCTAGAAAAAGTGTCTCTTGACGGCAGATATCATCTTTTGATATCTCGGGTGCCTCGAGTAGGGTGCCCTATGAAATTCTATGAGGATGATGGACCGAATGTCCCCTCCAACTAGAACATACAATATATCCTTGGACCATAGTAGTCCGTATTCAACCATCTTGTATATCTTCTGTTGCTGAAACAATCAGTCCTCTTGGACCTTCTTGAGGAGTTCCACATAGAATGGGTCAACCTTGTTGTCCATTCTAATATTCTCATGCAAATCTGCATCAGTTTGACTCAGGATCACCTCATATATCATATGAACTAGTACAAAATGAGGAATTAGCTACTACGTGACTAAAAATTCTAGTCACCACAGGTTTTTTAAGTGATTTACTACTAAATATGAGCAATTTTGATTGACCCAACTATAAACGACTAAAGTTAATGACTAATTTAGTCACCAGTTAACAAACATGACTAGATAATAAATGACAGAGTTAAAAATGACTAACATAAAGGACTAATTTAGTCACGGCATAAAAAATGACTAACTAGAAGAATATGAACTAGTCATTTATGTTAGTTTTTTTTTATTGCCACTCCAACAATGGAAAATTGCAATTTTGGCGATGAAGTGTTACAATTTACCAAATTTTGACACTACATATAGATTCTCTCTAGATCCATCTACGGCATTAAAATTTAGTAAATTGTAACTTTGTAGATGGATTTGTGTCACAAAGGGATTCTGATGAATTAATCCTAATTAACATAACCCATAAGTTAATTTGTGTAGGATAAGTACAAGAACATGCTAACCATATTGCTTATACATTCAATATCCCTGGCCATTTGTGTACCTTATAAGATTAATAAAGTGAGATCTAGACCACCCAAGTTAGACCTAATACTACAGTATAATGCTTATTTTGAGGAGGCTATAGATATGTTTGATGACATATCAATATGAGACTAATCAATTAATATCGATGATAGACATAAATAGAAAACATCTACTACAACGGATCACATCTAGACATCTATGGAGGTAAATATTGCTTGCAAGGTACATTTGCTTAGAAAACTCTATCTACAAATCCACAAAATATATTAATATATTACATACTATATAGTTACAAAAATTACAATATATAAATTATAAACCATATATATATCACAAAACAACATAAAAATAAACAAAATAGTCCCAACACACATATATTGTAAAACATACATATAAAATAAAACTTATAATACAATATAAAATAAACAAAATCTATATAATATATCATATACAATAACCTTAATACAATCATAATGCAACCCTATGTAAACTAATATAATGATCATTGGAATATGACCATAATACCTCCAACTATGGGTTAAATTTGACGCCTGTATGCCCTTTTTTCCATTTTTTATCAGTTAAATACAGGTCCATGTGGAAAAAACACGTAAACCGTGAAGTTTATTTAATTTTGGAAGTTGTCCATTTGACGACCACCCTTAATCATTGCCAGTATTGAAATTATATATATATAGTCTAGAGTTTGGTATATGGAGTGACTAGACTACTTCGGATTGGTGACTCGGTAGGCTGACTTTCTAAGTTATTATGGCTAGCTGAGAAGTTGTTTGATTTTAATTAATGCATGGGTGGTAGTTAATAAAATTTTTAATGTTTAAAATTGTATTTGGTAGATGATTTTATTATGCAAACTCTAGATCCATCCATTCCAATATTCCGTCTTCATCGTAAGTAGTGATCAAATTTGAAGGGTGGGTCTTAATTTCAATTGGAAGGGTATTTATTCTTGGAGCCCTTCAAATATGAAGGGAAATATACATAATTGTACTTCAATTGACAAGTATAAATTAACTAAACCCTTTCACCCAAAAAAATGCCAAAAAAAATATTGTCCTTTCAATTTTTTACAATGCTTAACAATTGAGCACCCCTTAATATTTACATGAAAAATGATATATTTTCAATAAAAATTATTTTGAACACATTAAATTGTAATATGTGTATCATTAATTTTACAGGTCAATAATATAACAACTATTCTATTGTATTTTTTCAAGTTGGAGCACACTGGCATTATACAAAAAATCTACCTAGACTATGTCATAACCATATTGGGGCACCCACCTGCAATCCAAGCCTGAGAGATGTAAAAATGATATGGATTGGGCACCTAAGAAAAAATAATACAAAATTATGAAAATATTAAAAAAAAAATCCTACATACCAAGCAACTTAGCAACATACCAAGCAAGTTAGCAAATCTAGCATAACCGACGTTAGGCCATCAAATATTTGTGTTCAACACTTGTCGTGAAAGCATACATGTATGGGATGTAGGGGAAATGGAATCAAGACTAAGTCGATTGAATCCTTGCAACTCACTGCATGTCTGGGTCTCAACAATCCTCCTTTTAAATTGAACTAAAATAGCAAAAGAAGTTTATTAATGGTCTAGATTTGAGAAAGTTCTAGGTGTGATTAATTAAGGGCTCGACGCTCTAAAATTAGTTGTGTTTTGTACCAATACATGATTAAGTGAATAGACAGTCACGGGTAGGAATTTAAGTTATTTAATGCAAACAATTAATGTGTATACCTCTATGTCGAAACCGTTTTCCATGCTTAAGCAGGCCACTACCCTCTTTATTGTCTTACCAAAAGGCATGATAATGAGGAAGAAGACCTAAAATTATGGACTTCACCTTCAAAGAATGCTTTGAAATCACATTGGTAAGGAGTGATAAGAAGATCACAAAAATCCAACATGTCAAAATCTCAGTTGATAGTGTTAATTAAAGACATATATGGTAAATTTTAATATGATACTTACTTATAGTTGTATCTTACTCTTTGTGTCTTGACTCTTGACAAGTTTAATATTTTATGGTTGTCTCTACACCTTGATCCATTTTGTATTATAAGGTGAGGATGTGCATATCTAATAATCATTAGTTATGACTATGAGATGAGGATTTAAAGGGAAGAGGATGTAAACACAAGTAATTTTTATATGTATTTTTGTGGCGTTCAGGACAAATGTTGTGAGAAGCCACAATGTTTGGAAGGATGGAGGGAGATTAAATCATGATCATGCCACCCATCAAATTGAAGACTATTCTTGAGCCAACAATTGTTTATTTTATTTTATTAATAACCATTGTTTCTCCATATCTTGTTCCTAACGACACCTCTCTATAGCAATGCATAAATCGACCTCTGCACAGTTTGTGATCCTAGCTACATGCCATTATTTGTATTTGCATGACATTGAGTGTTGTTTATAATTGTCCCAAGTCCATGATATTCATGTAATAAATGAATTCTTGTAGAGGAGGACTCCTTAAACTGGCGTTTTGAATTTCATTTTGACGAAAAAATAGTGGACATTGGTAGCGAGGTTCACATAGGTAGTAGGCACAAAGTTTTGAGCTCGTTTTAGGCCTAGTAGTAGACTACTAGTTGTTCTTTTTTGTTATAGTTGTAGTTGTTGACACATTGTCACACTTTAGATTGGCTAGTGCCTTGTAGTCATCAATGATTACTGGTCATATTGCACAAGTAAGCAGTGAGTGCATGACATGAGTGAGTGAGTGATTATAATTTATCATATTTCCAATATGTTGAATGACGAGTTGAACTTTATAGAATAGGAATTTCAATATATTGAAAATTTTATATAGATGGGTAATTTCAAATATTGCGCTTCTTTTGAAATGTTAATATAATTTATGAATTTCTTAATTGGAAGGGTAAAATTCAGATTTAAACTTTTTTTGAAAGGCAATTTTAACTTTAGATTTCTGGGAGGGGCTAGAACCCTCCCCTCTACCTGGAATTTTGGGTGGTTCTCAGAAGAAAAGCGAAAAATATTATCCCTAGTTAGGGTGGTTCAATTTTGATGCAGGTAAGCAGGCGACGATATGATTATGTTGGTTATGCATCCGCTCATTGATGTTCCCACAATGAGGTGGAACAAAATTAATGAGCAATCCATCTGAACATAGAGGCCAATAAAAACAAAGTTATTCTCCTGATGCACGCCCTGCAGGGACAGGGTTTGACCAATGCTTGTATAAAAAATCTCCTCTTTACTCCTAGACGAGGTCAAGGACTCGTCAATGCTTTTTCTTGGAAAAAGTGTTCGGTCTTTTAGGACTCTGGTAAGCTACTGGTTTCTTTCCCGACTTTAAAAAAAATAAAAATTCAGGCACAACTATAGAATAAGAGTAGAATAAATATTGCAGAACACATAATACACCGCTTCCCAATAACTCCCACTCATAACAGGAGTAAGCTATCTACCTGACCATTTGCACCGGGGCCCACTTGACTCTGTCTGGTAATAGATTACTCCATTAACTTTATGCGATAGTGAGAAAAAGAACAACAAATGCTTCTTTTCTTGCATTTTCATTGCAGATCAATTCTACAACAAACTATTATTACACTTCGGTATAATGCAATAATGAAGAATACTAATTTACCAAATCAAATTGAATCTACAGACTGAACTCACCTAATCTGAAATTGTGTTCTAAAAACTTGTAATTTGAAATTCAATTGTTATGGATTTGATAATGCCAATGTTCTGTGTGTATGCTAGTTTAAAAATTTAACCTCCGTGATCATGAAGGATAAAGAATCCAAGGTTTAAACCTGGATCAGGTTCCATAAAACAAACAAAGGAGTTGATTAATTGTTACAAGGAAGTTGGTAAAACGTTCCAAGTTCCAAGTTTTAGATCATTCCAGTTATTTTTATGGAGTTGACTAAAATTATACAGTTTTAAACATACATTTGCAATTTTTATAAAAATTCCAATCAAAACTTACAATTTTAAACTTGCACTTAAAAAACAAGAATTTTCATGGATAAATTTATGGATGGATGAATTTGAGAGCGCACTTAGTGTGAAATTAGGTGTTGGAATCGGTTGTTCTTGGTCTCACTAAAAGGTAACAGAGTAAGCTATCACCTGACGGTGACGGTGTCAGATGGACCCCGATGCAAATGGTCGGGTAGATAGCTTACTCCCTCATAACATACCTAAACCTACATGAATCAACTCGGCACAGCATAGCAGAATAGCATAGCCTAGGATTTGTGTGTATATTCGTAAGTCCTCTTCCTCCTCATAGGACTCATAGGACCGAGAATAAACATGGGAAGACAGATTTTGGAGAACCCTAGCAGGCTAGCCATAAGTGGGATGAAAAAGTGGAAAGTTGGGAACACAAACTCTGGAAAACCCTGGAAAGATGGCACTGGGAATGCTAAGAGAGTGAGAACCTTGCAAGAAAGTTGTTGTGAGAATGCTAAGAAGAGTGAGAACCCTACAATTTCTTGCATTAAAGAGCATTAAGAGGTAACACACTGGTTGACAAACCCTCAACAATGATTTTCTCCCTGGACAACTTGCAAGGTTGGTAAATTATGGAAATTCACATATTTTATGCCCGATTATATAACTAATTATCCCATTGGAATGAAATTGGTTGGAGCTTTCTATAGAATATAATCCCATCCTAAATCCCATACAAGTGATCCAATCGCCCCTAAAACTTATATTTGGCTTTACTGAAGTTGCACCATCTGAACCAACCCCATAATTGAAATCCCTCTTTCTGCGAATAGGGTCAAACATATGTCAATAAACTTTGCATCAAGACCATGTCTGCTTCTCCAAACTTGAAATAACACTATGAACACCACCATCTCTATCAATCGCTCGCTCCACCATATTCAAATCCCCACCAATGGTCCATTTCGTAGTTGGGAGTGAAGAAGCCATCCATTCCCAAACAATAAACCTATTAGCAGCAGGGTTGGTGGAATAAATAGAGAAAAACCCAAATATGTTTAGTACAGTTAGTATTATTCCATTAGATTCAATTATATATTATATATATTAGATTATTATCTATTAGTATAGTATATTATTTTTTTAGTATTATTTATTAAATATGTAATAAAGAGTTATAAGTGTTTTTTTTCTTTCTAGTATGTATAGTTAGTATTTTATTATAGTATATATTGTATAATATAGTCTTATATTAGTATAGATTTCTAAATAATGCTTGGTGTTTTATGACTGAATATATAAGAAGCTGTTTGAATGACTGAATTATCATAGATTCTTATAGTGTTTTCATGTGCTACATTACATAGGGAATAGTCTCTATGCATAATGAATCTCATCCATCACGTAATCAATAACTAATCTGCATTCTATCCACAACCCCAATAAATATTTCACACAACTAATCTTTGCATTTATACAAATACTAAATAATATTGTGATGAACTTATCTTTTCGTTGTCTCCAGCTACTTTGCTTCCGAATCAAAATCGTGACCGACATGCATCTATGCAAAGGAAATACAACGGTAAAATATATTGGAACATCGATATAATAAGGGGAGCACTCCATAACGATAGAAAGCTCCCAGTATAAATAAGCTGTGAAACTGAGCACTGTAAAAACCCTGCAATCCTTATCCCCGATATGATAAACATGAAGCATATCCTTCTTAGCATATACAGAAGGTTCCTACAAATCCTCCAGTAGAATGCCTCGTTTCCGAATAACCAAACTCACTGGATAGTGTGTTTCAGAGCAGGTATTGAAGTCGTTTGTGTGTGAGTGTTCATGCTTGTATTTTCTTGTTGTCATTTTACCTTGGGGATAATTGATCACTTCACGGTGTTATTGTTGCTCATTGCAGTCCTCAAAGGATGCGGGGATGACATGTTTTTTTTCTTCTTCTGTTCCTCCTGTTCTTGAGGATGCAAAGAAAGTGTTTGGAAATATTATTGAATGGAATGTGGTTTTGCGGAGCAATATGAATGTAGGGTATGCTATAAACAATGATATTTTGGAGCCCAGCAGCTCTAGATGCGGGTTAGATCAGGACAAACAGCTATTGTATACAGAAAAGGCTTGTGTCTGTCTAACAGGTCTAGACAGAAGCATACTGTTGGTGAAATTATAATTTATATGAGTGTAGATGTGGAACATATTGGAAAGTTTTCCTGGTACATGCATGATATCTGGCTTCTCCCTCTACAGGTACTCCTGGATTTAGTAATTCTATACAAGAATATTGACATGGCATCTATTGCAGGGCTGGTAGCCACAGTTGGAATCATGGTTGGCAATACCCCTTTCTCTAAACTACAAGAGAAATATCAAGGTAAGATAATGGAGGAAAAGGATAGACATATGAAGGATACCTAGGAGATCTTAAAGAGCATGAGGATATTGAAACTGCAATCTTGGGAAACCTTATATCTACATAGGCTCCAAGAGCTGAGAAGGGTTGAACAAGGCTATCTACGAACATATCTGTATACCTCCTCTGCAGTCACTTTTCTCTTCTGGGTGGCACCAACCTTCGTGTCTGCTATTACATTTGGTACCTGCTTGCTAATAGGGGTTCCATTGACAGCAGGTAAAGTGCTTTCTTCCTTAACAACTTTACAAATCCTTCAGGTGCCTATATATAATCTGCCTGAATTGGTTTCTATGATTTCTCAATGCAACGTGTCGTTAAATAGAATACCCACTTTTGTACAGGAAGAAGAGCTGCAATGCAATGCAGTAGAGAATATACCTAGGGATTCAACCGACCTGGTAGTTGAGATCAAACATGGAGAATTTTCATGGGATCCAACCTCCAATGATCTGACGTTAAGGAGAATAAATTTGCAGCTAAGAAAAGGCATGAAAGTTGCAGTCTGTGGATCAGTTGGTTCTGGAAAGTCAAGCTTGTTGTCCAATATTCTGGGAGAAATACCCAAGCTATCAGGCATTGTGAAGGTCAATGGTACCATAGCTTATGTTCCAAAGTCTCCATGGATTCAAAGCAGGGAAATTGAAGAGAAAATATTATTTTGGAACAAGATGAATAGAAACAAGTACGAAAATGTACTTGAAGTATGTGCTCTAAAGAAAGACATATAATTGTTTTCTCATGGGGATCACAAAGAGATTGGAGAAAGAGGGATCAATTTGAGTAGCAGAAAAAAGCAAAGAATACAACTTGCTTGTGCAATCTACCAGGATGCATATTTCTATATTCTCGATGACCCTTTTAGTGTTTTTGATGCTCATACAGGAGCTCATCTCTTTAAAGTACTGCTCTCCATATCCAATTAGAAGGATTGAATGCATTTGTAGAGTAGATTGTCAAAGTACACTTTTATTTGAATGTATAGTCCAATGCCTCGCCATCAGTGCACGGCAGGTTACTCTACCAAACCCAACTAGATCTTATCGCTTCAAGACCAAGGGCGATTGGGATATATACCCTGGTTTGCTCTAAAAAACCTACAAGAGGAGATCCATTACACTAGAGTCTTCATGTCTTCGTACGCGAACAACGTACAACCCATCATCAGTAATCACGTCAGCTGCCCATTTCAATTGCAAGAGAAATAAACTAAGTTGGTATGGAATAATAAGTAGAACCAGCAGTGGATTTAGTTTACCAAATAATCTAACATGAGTTCCTTCTTGTAGTTGTGGGATCGAAGACAGTGGTATATGTGACACATTAAGCAGAATTTTCATCTGCATCTGACCTTATACTGGTGAGCCCACTTTCTACACTTGCAAATTTGTAACCTTTATGTACAGAACAGTTTACTCTTTGAATAGGAAATTGCTAGTGTCAAGTCATAAAAAAGTGTTAGGGATCTTTTGGGCAACTTTGTAGGTTATGCAAGATGGATACATAGTTCAAGTTGGGAGGAATGAAGATATACTGGGTGGTGTGTATTTATTAAATCTAGTTGGTGCACACCAGCAGACTTTGAATGCAATTGATGCACCACAAATTTCAGCTAGGGGGATAGTGCCACAAATAGGCAATAGCAGAAGTAGATTCTACAATACCATGGACTCTGAATCTGATAAACCATATCAAATGAGGATGCAGAGGACCGAGCGACGTGAATCAATGAATTTAGATTTGAACAGATTGTAAAGGAAGAAGAAAGAGAAACTGGGAAGGTCAAAATGCAAGTCTACTCTTCTTTTATAATTGCAACATATAAAGGTGCCTTGGTTCCTATCATATTGGAAGCACACATACTATTCCAGGTGCTACAAATCAGTAGCAATTACTAGATGGCTTGGGCTTCCCCTCCAACCCAATACCAGAAGTCCACAGTAAGCAGTAGAGTTCTCATTCTTGTATACATATTACTTGCAATAGGGAGTTCCATATGTGTATTGATAAGAGGTCTTTGCTTCTAGCACCTGCAGCAATTGAGATTGCACAAAGACTTTTCACAACCATGCTTACATGCAGCTTCCATGCACCAATGTCATTCTTTGAATCAACCCCAACTGGACGCATCTTGAATCGGGTCAGTACATGTTTGTATTCAACAAGCTTGAAATTGTTTGATAAGCAAAAGATAACTCAAGAAAAAATAGTTTGTTTGTGATGCTTTTGTATTGCCCATTTAAACAACAATTGTGAATGCAAACTATAAACATTAGTATCTATATAGAATTGCTATAGATTAGAGGTTTTAATATTTTTAGATTGATTCCACTTCAAGTCAATAATGGAGACTGGTAGTCTAATTGATGTGAAGAAATAGCTTGTAAAAATGATATTTCCTGCCGAGTGAAATCGCCCTTTTCTATCCATAGGCATTAACAGATTAGAGTACTGTAGACACAGACATTCCTTACAGATTGGGAGGGTTGTCATTTGCAGTAATTCAACTATTAGGAATTGTAACAATCATGTCTCAAATTGCTTGGTAGGTCTTCGTTGTTTTTATACCGGTCAATGCAATTTACCTCTGGTATCAAGTAAGTAACTTTGCTCCATGAAGCGAGTTTCTTGATTGGAACTTCGTATTATGCTTGCTCCTGTGATAGACTTAGCAAATTGGTGTATGATGGGAGCCTCTCTAATTCCCACCAATCTAGCCATCTCCCTATCAGATGAAATGTAGTAATGCTGCCAAGCAGTACCTCATTAAAAATACCATGTAGTCATATGGAGTGGCTCTGGCTTTGCTTGAATTTTCTATCCAATCTTGTATTTCACGCTTCTTTAACAGTCCTAGTGAGCTTTCCAAATGGCACAATTGATCCAAGTAAGGACTATTCCTGGAAATCTTAATCCATACCTAGTTGTTGCATATGCCAACGAGGGTACGACGGTGTTCTCAGAAAGTTTCTCCTCCTTCAATGTGTGCAGGTCTTGTTGGCTTAGCAGTAACATATGGATTGAATTTGAATATAGTACAGGCTTGGGTCATATGAAACCTATGCAACGTGGAAAACAAAATGATTTCTGTGGAGAGGATAATGCAGTATTGTAATATACCAAGTGGAGCGCCATTGTTGATTGATTCTTTAAGGCTAAGTCACAATTGGCCATCAACAGGAACAATAGTGCTGAAGAACCTTGAGGTGGGTGCAACAAAACCAAACTGGATGATTGATTTGAAACCTTATGCTATTGAGAATTTAACTTTATCATGGGAATGTAAGAGGAAAAGAAAGAAAGAATGACGGGAAAGAAAGAAATAATAAAGAGAGCCATTGTTTGTTCCATGGTTGGCTCGTGAAGGCAGTTATTTTGGGTCATTGTTTGATCCTTGGTTGGGCATCAAGGCCTTTAAATCAAAGTGTAAACAACATTCTCTTATATATCAGGTGGTCCGTCTTGTTAGTTTTTTGTCAATATGTACTTCACAACAGCATAATTAATGTTGTATAGGCTGGAACCTACATCATTAGATTTAAGATCCAATGGATGTATATCTCAGCGTATATAACATTTATTACACTATTGAGGAGTGCATTTGTTTTGTTAAATGGTATGTAGGGTTGACACACCTTGTAAGGGGGCATTTTGTGTTCTGTGGCTGGCCCATTATGGACAATAAATCGGGTCACTGTTTGCTTCATAGTTGAGCCATTAAATTCGTTAAGTTGGGTTAGTTGATATATCCACAAAGAGTAAACAGTATCATGTCACATCATATGATTCATTGCTTAAAGAGGGAATCATTGTTTGTTCCAAGGTTGGCCTGTCTAGGTAGAGTCTACAATGGTATTTTTGTAATGACTTCCTAACCAAGGATGGCCCCTATAATTGCACAAACTGTAGGAATTTCTCTTGTCTTGGCATCAAGAACTCTTTCCAAGAGAATATATTGTATCCAAGATTCAAATAACCTTTGATCTTACATAATTTATTTTATAGAAATGCAAATATTGGTCTTGAAGCCCAATGTTTACACCTTCACAATCTACATAAGAGTTCTTGGGACAGCTGGGAAAGTGGATGAATCATGAATAAAGGCAGGCAGCACTATGAGTGTGAGAGGTGGGCAAGAGATGTGAGTGTAGCTTGAGTTGAGTGTGAGAGGTGCCCTATTTTCTGTCTCATCTATAGTCCAGTTATCCAATTTCTGATCTTGGTGAATAGACATTGATTTTGAAAACCAGTTTATTCCTACAATCAAGTAAAAGCAAGAAGGTTAAGAATGACAACTCGACTACCGATCAGTGAAAAATTGTAGATTAAGGAAAGGTTAAAAGGGTTATACCTAGATCCATAGTTGGACCAATATTAATATTGATTGCTAGAGTTTGCAATTCAGATGTGTTGAGGGTGACACATAGAATTTCCAATTGAAATAAAACTATCTTACTACCTAGAATAATTGTGAGTTACTGGTCAAAGCACATAAATAAAGCATGGGTGGACAATGAAGTAATACACCAGTCGATGATAGAACATCTCACACTTCTATTAATACAATTTGCTTGGTACGCAAGTTAAGATGGTGATGCACATGAGAGAAAAAAAAGAGTAACAAGAGTCAGCGTGATAGAGTATTGTGCATGTTAAAGCTATTAAAGCAATAAAGTAATACAAATGAGAAGCTGAGCGAGTCATTTCAGCCGTAGAACCCAAAAAAAAAATAGTATAATGCATGATAGCTACTTGCCTTTCCAGCTTGACAACCTTTTGTGATTCTATCCAACATTTGTTTCCATAAATTCTTTTTGTTCTTTCCCTAGAAGAGGTTCTCTGTTGCATCCCAACAGTTATGAAATTCTTTGTTTTTTACCATTATAATTGAATAAATATATCTCATATTTTTTAGCATTAATCCTTTCACTCGATGCTCTTTTATAGTATAAGACGATTTCCTTTATTTCATAGGCTTCATGATGGAGAGGTTTCTTGGTCAAACCTGGTATCATCTGCATTTTGCAGATGGGATATTGGTGGAGAAGGTGAGGACACTATCAACTTGTGAAGCTCCCCTCTGTTTTAAGAATCCGCTAATGCTATGCCATGATCCTTGGCTATAATGATAGAGAGATAGGGAGAATGGTCTCCTTGAAAGGTTGAGAATTATTCTAGAGGAATCATATAAAATTCTTAATCCTGAAAACCTATGGTCATCACCTGGTAACATTTGTAAAATCTCAACTAGGTGGGGCCTAAGACAATCCCCTGCTTTCAAGCCAGCTGTCTTGACTAAATGGCCATGATGGTTATACTACCTTTAATTCAACCCTTGTGAGGGAAATTTGGCCACTTTTGTGAAATCTGAGCCTTGGTGGGGGCTAAGACAATCTCCTGCTTTCACCAATCCAGTTAACCTCTTATGGCAGGTATCCTTGATGAATATCCATTTGGGATTTAAATAAGATAGCTGGAGAGCCATTGAACCATTGATCTTTATGGAAAATCTATGCGAGGAGAGTAACAAACTTTCATCCAAAGCCTCCAGTACATTGAGAAATTGAAATTTTGAAGCACCCTTTTGAGGGAAGTCCAATAACCCTATTATAGACTTTCGTCCTATATTGCATGAAACTCCTAAATTTCCCATGTACTAGTACTATAAACTTGTGGAAACTTGGAAACACCTCAAAAACTTCTCGGAAATCCCCAAGTGCCCATGAATGGTGTGGTATTGATAGGAAGTTTAAAAATACCTAATTTATAGTAAATGAAGACAGTTTAATCTCCATATCGTTTCTAAACCTCCTAAAAATTAACTTATCATTCTTATCTTATTGCAAGATAATGTGTTTTAAATTTTATATATATGGTGTTGTGTAACTGCATTTCTACACGTTCCTGTTTCTAAAACCTGTACATGTTTTGTGCAACTTAGCTTCGGCCATATCATTCCTTCCCTTTTCCTGGAAAGCAATGAATGAATAAGCTCATTCCAGAATCTCCTTTCTTGAAGTATTGCATTGTTTCTAAAATGATTTTAGGTAGAATGTGATTTATTTTATTGCCATCACCCCATAAATCACCTTATAGACCGTTTTACAAAGGAAAATTGTAGGGTTTCTAAAATGATTTTAGGTAGAATGTGTTTTATTTTATGCCATCACCCCAGAAATCACCTTATAGACCATTTTACAGAGGAAAATTCACTTAAAAGGTAGCTAAGGAGTTAGCATTTTATTATATTGGAGTTAGAAATAAAAACGTATTATTAAGATCTTTGAAAACTCTCTTAGTACTTCTTGATTCTTCTACCACTTCGATCAGATCCTCCTTGATGATCTCACGATTTTTCTGGAAGAAATCAGTTAGGAATCCATCTGGTCTAGGAACTTTGTCCTTCTTCATCAATAAATGAAGTAATTGAACTTATGAAACTGAATCAAGAAGCAGGTTGTTTTCCTCTCTAACCAGCGAGGGAATACAAGACATAAGTGCAACTTGGTTTCTTCCTGATCAAATCTCTCAGTGGGTTATAATGAGACAGGAGTGCATATTTGTTTTTTTACTTATCAATTTCTTCTTCCTAAACCAAGCCTTCAAATGGAATTCTTCTTGCCTTCTAATTTCCTCTTGATCATCACAAAGTCTCCCATCTGAGAGTAAAAGATGTTTATTTGTATTGTCTTGTCCTAAGAAGTTCCTACAACTTGAAAGCAAATGAAATAGGTCCCAAACAGTTTCAAATCTTAAAAGAAAAAAACTAAGTTTATGTTTTGGAAACCTGAAACATAGTTTTCTATTTTTCCATAACAATGTTTGATGTTTTGTTGCAGTCAGATAGGGAGAATGGTCTCCTTGAAAGGTTGAGAATTATTCTAGAGGAATCATATAAAATTCTTAATTCCGAAAACCTATGGTCATCACCTGGTAACATTTGTAAAATCTCAACCAGGTGGGGCCTAAGACAATCCCCTGATTTCAAGCCAGCTGTCTTGACTAAATGGCCATGATGGTTATACTACCTTTAATTCAACCCTTGTGAAGGAAATCTGGCCACTTTTGTGAAATCTAAGCCTTGGTGGGGGCTAAGACAATCTCCTGCTTTCACCAATCCAGTTAACCTCTTATGGCAGGTCTCCTTGATGAATATCCATTTGGGATTTAAATAAGATAGTTGGAGAGCCATTGAACCATTGATATTTATGGAAAATCTATGCGAGGAGAGTAACAAACATTCATCCAAAGCCTCCAGTACATTGAGAAATTGAAATTTTGAAGCACCCTTTTGAGGGAATTCCAATAACCCTATTATAGACTTTGGTCCTATATTGCATGAAACTCCTAAATTTCCCATGTACTAGTACTAGAAACTTGTGGAAACTTGGAAACACCTCAAAAACTTATCGGAAATCCCCAAGTGCCCATGAATGGTGTGGTATTGATAGGAAGTTTAAAAATCCCTAATTTATGGTAAATGAAGACAGTTTAATCTCCATATCGTTTCTAAACCTCCTAAAAATTAACTTATCATTCTTATTTTATTGCAAGATAATGTGTTTTAAATTATATATATATGGCGTTGTGTAACTGCATTTCTACACGTTCCTGTTTCTGAAACCGGTACATGTTTTGTGCAACTTAGCTTCGGCCATATCATTCCTTCCCTTTTCCTGGAAAGCAATGAATGAATAAGCTCATTCCACAATCTCCTTTCTTGAAGTATTGCGTTGTTTCTAAAATGATTTTAGGTAGAATGTGATTTATTTTATTGCCATCACCCCAGAAATCACCTTATAGACCGTTTTACAGAGGAAAATTGTAGGGTTTCTAAAATGATTTTAGGTAGAATGTGTTTTATTTTATGCCATCACCCCAGAAATCACCTTATAGACCATTTTACAGAGGAAAATTCACTTAAAAGGTAGCTAAGGAGTTAGCATTTTATTATATTGGAGTTAGAAATAAAAACGTATTATTAAGATCTTTGAAAACTCTCTCAGTACTTCTTGATTCTTCTACCACTTCGATCAGATCCTCCTTGATGATCTCACGATTTTTCTGGAAGAAATCAGTTAGGAAGCCATCTGGTCTAGGAACTTTGTCCTTCTTCATCAATAAATGAGCTAATTGAACTTCTAAAACTGAATCAAGAAGCAGGTTGTTTTCCTCTCTAACCAGCGAGGGAATACAAGACATGAGTGCAACTTGGTTTCTTCCTAATCAAATCTCTCAGTGGGGTATAATGAGACAGGAGTGCATATTTGTTTTTTTACTTATCAATTTCTTCTTCCTAAACCAAGCCTTCAAATGGAATTCTGCTTTCCTTCTAATTTCCTCTTGATCATCACAAAGTCTCCCATCTGAGAGTAAAAGATGTTTATTTGTATTGTCTTGTCCTGAGAAGTTCCTACAACTTGAAAGCAAATGAAATAGGTCCCAAACAGTTTCAAATCTTAAAAGAAAAAAACTGAGTTTATGTTTTGGAAACCTGAAACATAGTTTTCTATTTTTCCATAACAATGTTTGATGTTTTGTTGCAGTCAGAATATCCAAAACACATACCTTTATTAGCACAAATTCTTGAGGGACTTGTCGCAATGAGTAGCAATGAAGATAAAAAAAGGCATGAAAAAGAGGTATTTTCTATCATGTTTATAAACCTTTGAAGGATTTGTAGGAAGATTGTTATCACCATAACTTACCGATATATGTAATACCTTCTGCTGATTCAGTCTTTTCTATTTATAATTTTGTATTCATGCCAGGTAATAGATGCTGCAAATGAGGTTATTGACAATATTGATAAAGATGAATTAGCAAAATATTTCTCAATGAAGAGTGAATCTGAAGACAAGGATGCAGCTGTATGTATCTATTTCATTTCATATAGATTTCATCCTTTTTTTCAATCTTGGACTGCATATCACTTTAGACTATTGAACTATAGACATGCTTACAGCATCTGCTAATCTGTATCCAGGAAACCAAGAAGAAAATGGAAGCTCTCTGTGACCAGTTAGCAGATGCACTCTATAGAAAGGGATTAGAACTAGGAGAGATTGATTTGTCAGAGGTAGTTTATTTTTTGTTGTTGTAAATTTCTAGGCTAGCCCGATGATTTTTTTCAGTTTAAGTTGGAAATTTTCCTCGCCTCGTAACAGATGTAAGGTTGCTTTGTTGTATGCATTGATGTCATGTCATTTTTATTGAAGTTAAAATATTTTCATATCACGTCAATGTCTGAAATACATTTCTCTTTGTATCTAGATGAAAAATGCCTACTGTGTCCTTAGATCAATAAAATGAACTACAAAATGATTGCTTTGTGTCCAAGTTGATTTTACAATTACTATTATTAAGGATAAATAATATTTTCTAACAAGAATAGTCTATGATATCATTTAATTAGCTATAAATTAGTATTAAGTGGAAGGACATGATAGACACGATCCTTAGTCACCGGTGCAAGGAAAGTATTATTCTTGTTCTCCCATTGGAACAATTCTAGTCAAGTTGGATTATTTATTATAGGTTTCTGTTTTGATCAGCATGTTGGATTTAATGTCCATTTATTGTCAGGGATAGGAGTTACGCTCTAAAGTTACAACATGCAATATTGATGTGGTGATATTAATCTTGTGTTTTAGTCTAATAAAGTGTTGTTAAGTATTGATGAATAGGTCAATAGTTATGACAATCATAGCAATAAGTGGTTGGGTATGAGACATTGCCATACATATGAAATTAATTATTAATAAAAATGTAAATCAAGGATTGCATTTCTTTCTAATATCATCCATGTCCTCTCATCATTATTAGGGGCATATTCGAGGATGTGCAGTGAGTGAGCAAAATGTGAAGAAGAAGAAGCATGTGTAACCTGTCTTTATGACATGAGAGCCATCATCAAGAAGACTAAACTGTTAGATGGAAAATTTGCATATGTTGCTTGGTTGCACCAGGAATAGGTTATAAACTGGAGATTTATACATGGAACAAAAGATTCTAAAATAATTTTTGTAATTATTTGAAGATTAACTCTGACAGTTAGTTCTTGCATTTCTGGAGAAAGAATATCTTCCTGTGAAACTATGTCCAGCTACTTCTCCTGGCTACCACCATCACCTTCATCCCATATAGAATCAGATTACAATGACTTATGTAAGAATTTTAATTTCCTATAGTGGGATTCACAATTTTAGCATAGAACTGTGATTCCTGTTGAATCTTTTCAACAATTGGTACTGCTGGCTACTTGCAGCTGCATAGTCATATAGTATAAAGCTGGAACATGTCACTGGTGTGAGTTTTTTCAAGAAATTTCATCTTGAAAGTTCATGTATCTGTATCGTGCATCTCTTGGAAAATCACTGACTATACTATTTCACAGGCAACTTATTAACGAGGGAAAAGGAGTTGAGGACACTTACTGGGAGCTTGTAATAAAAGATATCCAATATGCATGTGAATTACTTGAACCCATTTATAATGCAACTAGAGGAGCATATGGTTGTGTTTCTATTCAAGTCTCCCCCAGACTTGTGCTTCATACAGAAGGGACTATTGAAGCTGCTAAGTGGCTGCACAAAACAATCAATCGCTGCAATGTCTACATTAATATTTCGGCAACTGTAGAATGTATTCCATCTATAAAGCAAGTTGTTTCACTTGGTATCAGTGTGACTGTTACTATAAGTCTATTATTTTCTCTGAAGTTTTCTTCTTAAATAAACGCAGGCATTATTTTCAATTGCCAATTATTGCTTCATTTGTCCAAATCTTGGAGCCCAACATGGTATGGTAGAAATTGTATTTGATTCAAATTTAAGCTGAAACATTCGCAAACTAGGAGGCAATTTTTGTGTCTTGGTTGCACATTTTATATGCTAAAGGCACATCGCATTATAAATGGTGTTCAAGATGTAGTTTGTACTATTAAGGCACTGGATAATGAGAAAGCCAGTTGTCATGCATGACATTTTTAGGAGTTATAGCTTCCCCCAGTATGGCCATTTACTGTGTGAGCTGGCTTTCAATCTTTTCTTTTTAAGACCACACTGACTTCATATTCTCTACCAAATATGGAATGCAAATCTCCAGATCAATGAAGAAGGAAAAATCACAGGATAACTTCCTAGAAAAATGATCTCTATTGTACAATGGGGCTTCTAAATATACTGCTGGGAATTTGGGAGGAGGAACTATTTATAGGACCAATTATTCTATACTAAGCTATTGTCTGTCCCTTGGAAAAACATCAAATAACTTTTCTGAATTTAGTGCACTACTCTGAGGTTCCAAGTTGTGTCTAGATAGAAAGAGAGAAACTAGGAATCTAAGAAGAGTTCCTCCCAGTAACTAACTTGTTAAAGAGCAATTGGTTCAGTTTCCATATGGGGACAAAGGGTCTAAAATATGACAGTAACGGAGTCATCCTGTACTCTTTCAAAATTACTATCAGAGCCTTTCCTCCCAGAGCAAGAGAAGAACAATTGACTCACTGACAAATTTTTAGAAGAAAGCCACCGATGACTGGTGATGGCCTATGATGTTCTTTGTTCTCAGGATATTATGTTGGAATACTGAACACTACCAGAAAAATGAGGGTCACTCTGTCTCTTTTTAGTAACTTTTAAGAGGATAAAGGATTAAAGGGGGTCTCTCCTTATCAAACAGTAGAAATAATTCAAATCTAGGAGAGAGTAAACAAGCAGAAGAAGCTAGCAATCAGGGAGGATGGTAAACAAGAGATGGGACACTAGTTGTGGGATTCTACAAGAATGTGTCTTCATCTAGATTGGTTAGTTGTCTCTGTGTGCATATGTGAAGGATTGCATCTTTATATTAAGTTTAAATGATGATATCACGATAATCAGGGTCATGATATTCATTTATGCTTTGCATTGGAAAAGCATTGAAATTTTGTATCTAATAGAAAAAAAATCACTCCATTGATTTGCTTAGTGTACTAGCATAGCCACTTAACTTGTGGCTGGCGAACACTAATAGGTCACAAGTTAAGTGTCATGAATAATTTATCAGTTACTTGTTTTTTCTTTCTTCTAGTTAAATGAGTTGTCTGTTAGAAACTGCCCATTATCCACGCATTAGCTAAGAGTGCATCAACTACCAATTAGCTATCTTTGGAAAAGAACTTTTGTGCTTAAGCAGGACCATAAGCTCAGTGCTGTAGGTATTCTTAGGTTTAAATCTAGGCTCCAATACATTCCTAGGGTTTGACAGTTAAAACCTATTTTTGTCATTCCTAGAATGTGCTTTTAGATTCCAGGTATTGGATACATTTGTTATTCTATTAAGCGAGCATTTAACACATGTCCTTGTAAGTATTCTTCTATTGGATTTTTTTCCTTTAGAAGATTAATATCATGCCAAATTCTAAATTGGATATCAATCTTGCAATGGATATGTTACAAAGTGCATTGTGGTTGTAGGATTCCTTTGAACTAAAATGTCAGTGTGGCTGACTATGAAAAATTTAAACTTGCACTGCTATTAAGCTGAAGTATGTGGTCTGTTTGTTTGTCATAATTTTCTGACATGTAGAAATCTGGAGAATTGCTTTGTCACAATTGATAGAATGGCCATTGACCTATTATAATTTGTGATTTTAATTGTGAATGCTACAAGATTCAAGGGATTATCAACTTTGATCCTGAATCAACTTTATATCCTGAAAACAAGTCAGAGATACATTTTGATTTCATCATTTTTATGTGAGTTTTGAATTTTCCTATCTACTTTTACATTTTAATGGCCATGCATGAATTGATCTTGTGCTGCAGACAGGTTTAATTTTAACTGTCTAAATCTTAAAAAATTTCAAGCATGTTTGCATAATTGGCTTCATATTTCATTACAGTACAAGAAGAGTTTGCTTTGACAGTGCCCTAGTTTTACTCAGATGGCCTAGTTTTACTCAGATGATTGAAATTTTATGCTTATCTGATAATGTCTATAAAATCTGCTGACCCCCCAGGCACAAAAGAATGCAAAGATGCACTATGTAAATGCCTAAATTCAGTGATGCTAATGATGTGTCTGGAGGGATTTTGGAGAAGTTCCCAAAGTGCCTGAATGTTGTTCCTCCTAGAGTTCTCAGTGGTTCATTATCAGGTGTTACTGCTGAGACATATAATGTTGATACACAGTTGTGGAGAAAGCACATGAAAGGCTACAAAAGAATGAACAAATATATTGGGGAGAGTAGATATCGCAATGTTATGGACATGAATGCAGGTCTTGGTGGCTTTGCAGCAGCACTTACATCTGACAAAGTTTGGGTTATGAATGTTGTCCCAACCATTGCAAAAAAGAATACACTTGGTGTGATATATGAAAGAGGCCTTATTGGAATTTATCATGACTGGTATGGTTACCCTTCATTTCTCTTTTAATTTTTGTAAGGCTTTAATTTATGTTATAGAAATATAGCCTATAGTTGGAGGACCACAATTCACAACAATATACATGCATAGGTAGAAGACTAGGTTTCCACTCTCATCCCATTTTGGGAAAAGGATTATAGGAACAAACTGCATCTAACATGTAAAAACTCTGGTTTTTGTATCCTTATACCTTTTTAATGGCCCTAGTGAAGCACAGTAGATTGACAGACAAGATGCTCACCCAATTGAAATCATGCCATGTGTCTACTACACGATGCGCCAATAGATTCCATTCTATTTTAAAATGAGAGGATCCCTCCTCGCCATATAACATAAAAATCATGGTTTTCATAAACCGATATGGGTATCTCAAGTATTGTGTAGAATACATCCAATTATTCTTTTCTAAGAAGGCCTTATATTCAGTCCACCAATCTTTCAATTTTTTTACTAGATTGAATTCCTTGGCTCTGTACTCATCCAGAAATGTTTTGTTCAATAGCACTTGAATTTTCTTCAGCTTGAAAATTATTTTGAATGAATAGGGTTGTAAATAAGTTATGGAAACCCTACCTTCACTTATGGCTGATCTCATTCCAAGATTAATGTGTCTGAATATCGATTTGACAACATCGTTATATGGTAATATAATTGGTTTGGCGGAAATCAAGTAAAGGATGTGCTTTCTGATATTTCAAAAAAACTCTAAGTCATCATGGTCCTTATGGAAGTATTCATTGACGAACATTCTATACATGTATTTGGGCACTCAAGGTCATCTTGGAATCCAATTAAATGATTTGTATCCGTGAGCAACATTGGATCTGCATCTTACCAAGGGTTGGGACTTTCTTCAACTTCCCATTTTAAGGTAGCTTCCCTATTCCTTGTGTTTTTGACATTTTAAATAATAAATATCCTACAATAAAAAATGAAAATACAAATATTAAATCTTGTAGACATAATTACGTCAATAGGTGAGTTATGAACATAAATCAAGTCTACCTCAAGTTTCGAGCTAAAACAAATGGACTTTGAGAAACAAGATAGCAGGTGAACAAACTTGGCTTCTATAGCAAGTTTACAAAGGATAACGGTGAATATTAATTGTGAAATACCTCCCTGAGTTGGTTAAGATTATTAATGACAACTATATATATGCATGGGTGGCAAAGTTTGGTGATAAGTCTTGTATTTTGTTTTTGCAATGATTTATGGATTTTGAGGATATGCCCTTGTCTGAAATCCTTATGGCATGCTTAGGTGGAAAGTTGGGGTGCATTATTTTTGAAGAGAAATGTTTTGACCATGTCATTTGCACCAAGGGATTCACATGAAGCCCAAGTGCAGTTTTCTTTGAAGTGAGGCGTGCCTGCTGTGATTGGTGTAATGGGGACACAATAGCTTCCTTACCCTTCCCATAGTAGGGATCAAAATGTCGAGATTTGCAAAATCATCCAATGTAGCTCCTTCTTATTTACAATTCTCCACTGCGTAAATGACTACTTTCATAAATGCTAGTTACTGGTAAGTTGTAATAGTAATAATTATGTAGTTTGTAGATTGATATCTATCATAAATTTGTTTGAATATCATCATTGTCAAGCAATAACAACTTCTTAAAGGGTGCTAGCTCAATGGTAGAGCGCCTGCCTAATTATAGGCAGGAGGTTGGTGGTTCGATTCCTCCGTGCCCTATCATAAATTTGTGACTACAAAAACTACTAAATTCACATATATACGACTATTAGTAGCTAATTTCTCGTATCTTAGTCGTATTTAGCTTAGTCATTAATATGTTAATATTTAGTAGTTTATTTAGTCATATATTTGGTCATTAATGGTTGCAATTAGTGACTAAATCAACGACTAAATCAATGATTAAATTAGTGACTAAATCAATGACTAAATCTGTGACTAAATCAATGACTAAATCATTAACTATCAATGACTAAAACAATGACTAAATCATTGACTATCAATGACTAAAACAATGACTAAATCATTGTCTATCAATGACTAAATCATTAACTATCAATGACTAAAACAATGACTAAATCATTGTCTATCAATGACTAAATCATTGTCTATCAATGACCAAATCAATGACTAAATCAGTGACTACTAAGTCAAGCTATTAATGACTAGTGAAATACGACTAGCTATAAGATAGTGGTAATTTGCTACTATTAGTCACCGACTCAAAAATAGTCGTTTATAGCCTGATTTTAGTCATTTTTTTAGTCATTGATTTCTCATTTTCTACTAGTGATGAGTCCGTCAACTCAAAGCATCGACAACTTTGTTCTCTTTTCCCTTAATGTGCTTTAGTTCAAAGTGATACTCACTTAGGAAAGAAAACCATCTGGCTTGCCTCGTATTCATATATGGTTGATATAATAAATATTTTAGACTCAAATTGTCAGTCTTTAGGAGGAACTTCCTTCCCATGGGGTAGTGCCTCCACATCTTCAGAGCATGGATAATGGCCGCTAGCTCAAGATCGTGCATAGGATAATTTTGTTCATGCTCTTTTAATTTGCACGATTAACAGATCGCATGATCAGTTAGCAAGAGGACTCCTCCAAGTCCTTCCTTTCTTGCATCCGTGCATATAATGAAATGCCCATCGCGATCCACAATCCGCAATACGGGTGCAGTCATGAAAAGCTGCTTAAAACTTTGAAACTTTCTTCACACTTGTCAGTCCATAAGAACTTGTTTTCTTTCTTTAGAAAAGCCATCATGGGGCAAGCAATTCTCAAGAATTTCTCAATGAACTTTTGATAATACCCGGGTAAACCTAAGAAGGACCTAATGTCATTGACACTAGTCGGGGTAGGACAATCCTTTATAGCTTGAATATTTTTTGGGTCCACAACTATTCCTGCCTCAGATATTATGTGACCTAGGTACTGTATTTGTTCTTTGTAAAATCACATTTACTAAACTTAGTGTAGATCTAGTGTTCTCTCAATGTTAGAAGTACTATGCAATTGTGTTCTTCGTGTTCCTATTTATTCTTGGAATAAACCAGAATGTCATCAATAAAGACTAGTACAAACTTATCCAGATATTTACTGAATATGTTGTTCATCATACACATAATTTTTTCGGGTACATTGGTCAACCCGAACGACATCACTACAAACTCGTAATGCCCATATCTCGTACAAAAGGTGCTCTTCGGGATATCTTCATCTCAGATCCGTACCTGATGGTACCCGAATTGTAGGTCAATATTTCAAAATATTTTTTCTCCTGCAACCTGGTTGAACAAATCATCAATCCTAGGGAGCATGTAACGGTTCTTTATTGTCATTTTGTTCAACTGATGGTAATCAATGCACATCTGCATCGTACCATCCTCCTTTTTTACAAACAAAATCGATGCTCCCCAAAAGGACACACTGGGTCAAATATACCCCTTCCCTATTAATTCCTGCAACTGTAGTTTGAGTTCCACCAATTCCTGTGCACTCATGTGCTAAGGGGCTTTGGAAGCCGGAACTGCTCCGAGGGTCAGTTCAATGGAAAGTTCTAGGTCTCGTTTTAGAGGTAATCCAAGGATTTCCTCGAGAATCACGTCCAAGAAATTTTCAATAATGGGGAAGTCTTCTATGTGTTTTTCTCTATCAGACTCTATGTCTCGAATGTTCACCAAAAATAACTTGCAGCCCTTCCTAACATAGTTCTTTGCTTGTAAGGAAGATATTTGTCTTATAGAAACTTTCTTTGGGATGCCTTCAACCTTCACTTGGTTCCCTTGGCCATCAGTACATAAGATATACTTGTGTAGAGAATCGAGCATGACATGGTGCTGTTCCAACTAGTCCATGCTGATAAGAATGTCATATGATCCTAAAGGTAGGATGTTCAGGTTTACCTTAGTAAGGAAACCATTCAGGTTTACTCCACATTCTTTAACAATCTCCAAAACCTTTTGTTTCGTACCGGTGGCTAACTGTACCAGCCACAGTTTATCATGCTTTATTTTTTCTAACTTGCATAAATCAACAATATTAAGTGCAACATAGCTCCAGCAAGCATCAGGATCAATAAGTATTGAAATAGAGGTGTTCAAGATCTTACCTTCAATCTCGACCATTGTAACTTGATGGTCCGCCTATCGGCCATCTAATGCTGCATAGATTTGTGGGGTTCCCACTATATCCTCAATAGTAGGTTCTTCTTGCAGGTTATGCAAGAATCCACTGTTCATGTTCTTACAATCTCAAGCATAATGTGGCCATGTGCATTTCCAGCACTTGATCGCTAAAGGGGTAGCGTTGGCTCCACTCGCCACTTGATTATTCCCATTCGGAGCTAGTACATAAGGTTTCGTACCAGTTTTGTTGAATTTCTTGTTCACTGGAAAGCTATTATTTTTCTTTCCATAAGGTTGTGGGTTTGACCCAGTCTTGCGGTTATCAGAAAATTTTATAGACTTTTCTCTATTTTGGTTTTGGTTTTCTTGCCATAACTTCCCATGCTCATAACAAAGTCGGGCCTTGTGTAGTGTAGTATCCAGTGTATTTGGCATATCAAATTCAATTCTATCCCAAAAACTAGGAGGAATACATCCTAGGAACTATTGGATCTTCACCTTTTCTTCTTTGATATACGGTACATAATGCAACAGATCTAGAAATCTGTTTATAAATGCATCCATAGTGATGAATCCCATGTGTAGTTCATGGAACTCTTTTACCTTGCGGTCAAAGAACCTTTTTGACATGTATTTTACTTGGAAAATATTTTGGAAGTTTTCCCAGATTATTTCTCGCAGCTCATCTTTCTTGGTTTGCTTTAAATCTCACCACCATCTTGCTACCTTACCATTCAGGTTGTATATGGAAATCCTACCCTACATCACACTGGAATAGTTATGAACCTGGAAATACTGACTCATTCCCAGCAATCATTCTTCAACCTTTTCTCTTGTATTTACTTCACCTTCATAGGTCGGGGCTCTTATTTTTCGAAACTCCCCCCTAAATATTGTCATCACTTCTTTGCCTTTTTTCTCCGTGGAGAAAGTGAGTCATCACTAGTAGGACTGTGATGATCTCCTTTAGTTGCTTCAGGGGTACCTTCTTTTTCTGCTTCTCTTTGGTTGCTATCCTACTCATGGTATGGTTCTCTTTTGGATCTATTGGTGGACTGGGTAGGTTTACCTTGAGGGCTCCCTCCCGTCATGTTACGCAATAATGCTTCATTTATAGCTTGTTGTTCCTTTCTTTCATTTAGACTGTCCTCTCTGAAACTCTTCAGTTCAGCTTGAATAATGTGCAAAGTTTTCAGCACATCAGAGTTTAGATCGACCACCAAGTTCACTTCCAGAGTGGGGGTGGTCATTTCTTCCTATTGGTTGGTTTCTTCCTCAGTGTTCATAAAACTAAACAACGCTGTAAAAATTTTCATGTAACACAAAAAAAATTAATAACAACAAATTTTTTTTGTTAGAAACAAACATTACTTATCAAACTTTATTTTCTTTGCGCGAATGCTTGGTGTGCCCGTAAGTCTCTCAGTATTGAAAATCGGCTTTGACACCACTTGTAATGTCCCCAAAAATTGAAAAAAAAAATTATAGGCTATTGAAAACTACCCAAAAATGATCATTAGTACTT
This sequence comes from Pseudotsuga menziesii, assembly GCA_001517045.1. Classification (NCBI taxonomy): domain Eukaryota; kingdom Viridiplantae; phylum Streptophyta; class Pinopsida; order Pinales; family Pinaceae; genus Pseudotsuga; species Pseudotsuga menziesii. The sequence continues at coordinate 118,498 of LPNX011089373.1, forward strand.
GTGCAGAAACATAAATACTCCTTAAACTTGCAACCTCTTTGGTTTCAAGCCACTGTCTTGTTAATCTCTTATCCATTCTGCGACTGTTATTTCGTTTACTTATTATATCTTAATTATGTTATTTAAACTATCGATATATCTTAGTTATTACTATCGGTGAATTAATGAGTTATATAGATCATGGTTTTGCTACTGCATATGTATACTTTGTTTATTTAATAAAAAGTAACTTATCTTTATTGATGGGAACAAAGTGATAGAGTGGCAGGACTCGTTCTCCCATGACAATCTGAGAGGAAAGGTTATTCTTTGTTATGCAGGATTACTTAGTTCATTCAAACTAAGGCACCTTATCGATTGATTCACAGGATACTCTTGCAACATCGGGATTATTGGTTACTTGACACAATTCAGTTCTTAATTGTACTTCCCATTATGTCTTGCACTTTTGTTATTGATCTATTTTATGACTTAGGTACGCCCTATGTTTTATAATTATCCTTATTCATTAATTTACCGGATGCTATGAATTATATTACTGTGCTTTCATTATTATTGTCTATCTCTTGTTTAGTCACTTACTCATCTTTTATTTCTATTTTGCAAGTTTACGTTAGTGACGAGCTGGTAGACTTACATTGGCTATTCCTAGTGAGGGCATCATGGCATACTACATTGGCCATTATGCCTAAATGCTACAAACCTAGACTATGACTTAAATGCATATGCTACCTATATGAACTATCCTAAAGGGCATATGATAACACTATAAGCTTGTTTCTAAGGGAAAGACATTGTAACACTATATGGTGTTGATGCTAAGGGAAAACATTGTAATACTATATGATAATATTAAGGGTTGTGCATACCATAAGGTTGGTACTGTGGTATACAAACAATGTCATTAGTATTGAGCCTGTGCTAACTTTTAAACGATGGTGAAACCATAGTATAGAGGGTTTATCATATGACATGGTTTATTTAACGTTGATCTGCAATCTTATGGATCGGGTTTATGGTGGCGTTAATGGCCACAAGCTGGTGCCATTAATGCCATCAGTGTTGGTGAAAACCCTTCGCAAAGGACTTGGCATTCGTTGTATGTCCATTATGGTATTGGCATTGTGGTGTAGTGAGGCCTCTACATGTTTTGAGAATGGAGATGACCCCATCGATTCGTAGGTGAGCTTAACCCAACTCTGTGTAGAATGCATTGCTTCATTTGGTTTTCTTCATGGCATGGTCATGCTCCTCATGCCATCATGGATTTTTTGCAGGTGAATGAGAAGGCTCTCCGGGGTTTGCACAGGATGCATTGTCAATTTGGGATTTCTTCTCCACGTCCATGGTAAGCTTTCCAACAAGAATCACTTGCCTCCTCTTCATTTTGGGCATTCCTGAGTTGGAAATCTTTTGTTGGGTTGGGGTTTCGTGTGGCACTTGTTTTCTCTACCTTCGGGGTTTATTATGTAGCTTGTTCTTGTTTTAAATGGACTCTTGTTGAGATATTTGTCATTTGTTTGCGCGTTGGCTACACCATTAATTGTAATGGTGCCATAGCTCATAGCTTGCCATTAACGTTTTAATTACTTGACTGTCCATCAAAGGGGTTTCATGCCTCTTTGTGTAAATACATGGTGCATTAGTTTTTAATATGAAAATGTAATGATTTGGTATGAAAATACCTATGAATTCATCGAGTGTTTAATACTGTGTAAACTTGGGTTTTGTATGGTTATTTAATTTATGCATTTTATGTGGACTCTAATGGGATTGGGTCATGGCCTTATAGCCGATAGAAAATTACTCTGCGTATAAAATGTTGTTTTGGGTTATGGTTATATGCACAACACTCTGTTTGTTTAGTTTGTATGTTGAGTAGGGAGCTTCTAGAGCTTGGGTGTATGCAATGGGCTGCACCATTGTAGCAATGGTTCTATATCCCATTGTCTTGCCATCACGTGCTCTATGTTAGCTTATAAATAGAGTCTGTGTTTTTAAACAAAGTATTGTATTCTTAGTTTGTATTGGCTCAGCATGGGTGGAGGCTATGCCACTAATGGAATTAGCATCTCCCAACGACTACGATAGATTTTCAATTGGTAATTTATAATGTAAATTGTTTATTTGGAAGAAAATAAGGTTGTAACAGCCCGGGGTTATGACAACCCACAATATTAATTTGGTTTGAAAGCGTGACTGTGTGATTAATTTGAAACTCAGTCAAGGTCATAAGTAGGATCTTTATGACCTCACTATTATTGTAAGTGTTATTTGGTTAAAGGGTTGTTGCATAGCTTAAAAGTGTAGCCTGCACATACTAGATGTATAGAATGCACTGTATAGAATGGTTATACAATTTCTTACTATTTGGATTTGAAATGTTTATGAATATATTAATGTCACTGTCTTGGGTTTAGACATCTACAGAATTCGATGTTGTGACCTATTGATGACAAAATGGGTTTTAGTTGTTTCCAATGGTTAATATGATATGTTTGGTTATGTGTAGATTTTTAAATGGGACCTTTAAAACCCTTTATGATTTATAACGGATGACTGTAATAATACGACAGTGAAATAAACATTTGAGTTATTGAAAATGGATAAGATTTGGATTATATATTTTATATAGTAATACAGAGTTTGATAATGGACCACATGGATGGTCACGATTCCTTCTCTATTTGGTTAATTTTGTGTATGTTTATTAAAATGGTATTTTATGATATTTAATTTGTTTTTACATGATTATGTAGGGCAGATCTTAGAAGGTCTTTAATAGTTCATTAGCTTGTTTAATATAGGAATTCTATTGCTAGTAGATTTAGTTTAATGTTTAGGTTTTGTTCTTTAGTTTATAATAAATCAACTAATACATAAATTATAAAACTATTTGAAGACTGATGTATATACACGTAACTCTCTCTCTCTCTCTCTCTCTCTCTCTCTCTCTCTCTCTCTCTATATATATATATATATATATATATATATATATATTTAACCTGTACTTCTGAACTAAACTTGAATTAAAAACAACCCTCTACCGATAAATGAAATATGTCAGCAGATTAATGCCACATGTAGAATAGGCTAAATCATAACTAAAACTAGGTATGGTGCACATAAACTAAACATGGAGATAATTATAGAATTTCACTCAAAGTACAAATCCTAGTAATGTACAGCATATAATAAGATTTCTCTAGCCTATGATTAGTAAATTGCATATAAAACCTTAGCGGATTGATAACCATAAAACAAAACCATTAGGGTTATAAATTTCATTGCAGCCCTTACTTAATCATAAATAGTAATGAAACTTTTTGAAGATGTAGAATAGGCTTAAAGGGTTTCATATCTGAAATTGAATCTTTGTCAATGGCTGCACTTGCACACTTAAATAACTAACATTAACAATTCAATGCAGATCCGACCTCTGTTTGATGACAAAATCACTTGGGATCTGTTATAGCTGATTTCACCACTCCAGGTGAATCACACTGTGTATGGCCTTCCCCTATCCTGCTGCAGACTCCTTGGACAGCTTGGACCATTTTTGGTCCTTTAATGTTTTCCTGACCATCCCTAAAAACATGTGAAAAATGATACACGCAAATTTTAAACCTATAATCGCATATATACATGGGTTTGACCACTAAAACCACGTACATCGAGATGTGTACAAAATCCAAATCCTTTTGGAATTTCCCTTGACATGGATCCGACTCACTTGACTCATAGCCTTCCCTATGCCTTCAGATTGCTCAAATTCGACCTTTCATTACCCCTTTGAAAATATATATAAGGAACTCCATGGTACATTGAAGGCATATGAGAGAATTGAGAGTAAAGAAACTATAGTCCATTGTTACTGGAACTTATGCTTGAGTCTACATCCCTTTGTCCCTTGGAGCACTTTTGTGTTCTTCCCAAGCTTGCCTTTTGCTTGTGAGCGTGCTATCGAGAGATGGAGGATTGAAGTGGTGGAGGCCCAAGTGGGGGATTCATTTTTTCTAATTCGCAGACGTGTCGACAGAGGTTGTATCCATTGTAATCTCTGATTTTATATTAATAGAAATATCTTTTCCTGTTCAATAATGTATGTTTGAATGAATATTTCATCCAAGGGTGATTTCAAATGCTTATACATTGTTGATTATATATGTTAGAATAGATCTAACACCAATATATATAGTTTGCTTGTATTGTTTACTTGTTGTTGAGGAAGTAATCTATCAATTCAAGCTAAAGTTGGAAAGCTCAATGGGGATCTACTTCAACCATCCGGAATAAGGTACGAGGTATGATCCTTTAGTGTTAGATATTTAATTTCTATTGTATATTGGAAAGGATTGATTTTTGGAGTCAAGATGTTTGTTGTGGTACCCCAAGCCATAGGAATTTCTCTCCGTAACAGAATTGGCGACTCCGCTAGGGACTTTCCTTGTTTTTATTTGGGGGTTTGTGGGCACAATGGGCTTGATATTATTGACTTGATCTTTGTTTCTCCTTGTTTATGTGTTGCATTTTATAGTATGTTCATCCATTGACACTCCCCTTTATTGGTTTGACCCTTGGCCTGCTTTTTACCACTGCCTTCTCTGTATATGCAATTTTTTGGCCAAAAGTCGTGTACATACACGTATTTTCGGCCAAAAGTCACATATACATGCAGGTTTTTGGCCAAAATCCATGTATACACGCAGGTTTTTGGCCAAAAGTCATGTATATATGTAGCTATTCTTTAAACAGTCGTGTAAATCCTCGCTTTTGGTGAGTTTGATGTTGTGGGAATTTGTTGGGTGGGTTGTGAGTGTGGTTGGGTCTTCCTTGGGTCTGATGTTGTCTATTGGATGCTTCTTTTATGACCAGAGACCACTTTTTCATTGATTTTTCTTTGAAAGTAGTTTTAGTCATTTATCCTTTTTGTTTTTCCATTAGTGCATTACTTTTTTTTGTCTCGATGTCTTGCTGGGATTGTCTTTTATACTTGCTGCAGAGACTGAGAGTTTTAGATGACTTTTATTGCATTTTTTATTCTTTTATATTGAAAAATACAAAGTAGTTGCACTCTTAGATATGGATTTGAGGAGGTACTTGCATTGGATTGCTTGGATGAGAGTTGTGTTTCGGATTTCATATAGGAAGGATTGCATTGGAATTCGAAAAGGAATATATATGTATGCATCTCATGTAGTGGCATACCCTATTTTTCATTTGACAAAGATTGCACATAGCATTGTTTGTTATGGTGTGCATATTTGCTTCATTGCTGAGTCATAACTTCATTAGTTGCATGATCATTTCCCTTTAAGTAATTATAGCTAATTGAAATCAATGCATAATAAAATGAATTACACTCTTTTCTTTTATAGGGTGCACAAAGAAGATTAAGTTTTAGGCTCTTGGAATAGTTCATTATGAGTAAATTCTCCAAGACCACTAAACAACTACATGTATGTGTTTTTCCAGGTGAGTGTGTGAAATCCTTGGTATAACCAGTGTTTCTCAGGATCCTCCTCTCAAAAGGGAGTTAAGCACGAGGCAGTGTGAGCGGTTATTGATTGGGATGACCCCTAGTCATAACTGAGTAGCACCAGAGATATTTCCAATATTGTATTCATATCTGGGGGCTCTTTCAAGAGTTTCAGGCTTTGCTACCCTACCCATACGGTCAATCCCGCTTGCGACTGTCTTCTTGAGCATTGATTATGTTGAGGTGACCTTATTTTCCTTACCTAGGTATCATAGGGGGTACTTGCATAGGTTATTATGTAGGTGTCGTAGCTAGGTAGAGGTCAAACAGCACAATCTCTTTATGCGTTGAAGCTAAGGGCCACTATAATTGGTTACATACCTCCGCTTGTACTGTATGGGAGTTTCGAGCCTCTCCTAGGCGAGACATACCTGCTGCATTTGGGAGCTCACATATCCTCCCCTTGATTTGCTTGTATTTTGGCTGTATATTTTCTTAGGAGTGTGCTCTTTGTGCACTAGTTGGCCTTTGGGATTGTGGTTACTTGAGTATATTTATGCTCTCTTGAGTTCGGGTCCTTTTATTTTTGGCATGCCTGGTATCCTATCACCCATCCTTGGTCCTAGTCCAGTCCCTGGTGTCAGACTTGGGGGCATCACATCCCCTTACCCTGTTCATATATTTGCGAGTGGTCACATTCTACCCTCTACTCCATTTATGGAGGATGTTGACTCCCTTCTCTCGGTCTTTACACCAGTGGTCACCCTCACTGGGGTGGTAGTGGATGTGTGAACGTTGGTTCTACACCTTACTTTCCTTTTTATGTCCCATTGTCCACCGCATTGTTTCCTTTGGGTATAGTTGTCATGATCATTCCTCCCTATATCCTATAGTTTGGATTCTTTATTGACTATTTCGGGTTGTTTTGGACTAATATCGTTGTCATGTAGGGTCTATTTTTTGTACACTCTCTCTGAGGTTTCAACCCATTCATTCCTATCACAGGTATTATGTTTGAACTGGCATATAGGTTAGGATTTCACATCCATTTGCATTTATGCATTGAATTATGACCATTCCATCTTAACCTTAGGTACGAACCCATTCCATGGTATTAGGGAACCTTCATGCTACTATTAGAAGTGGTACTATGTGAATGGTAGAGTTTTCCTATACATGGGTATCCTAGTTAGCTCCCTTTTGCATTTGGTACCCATGCTGTGAGTCCTCTCTTAGGTCCGGGAGTCCTTTTTAGTCCCACCATGTCCTTGAACAAGAGCTTCATACTCCTCTTGAACTTTATGCTGGCCATTTCCCTGGCACTCCCTTATGTCAAGTTGTAAATGCATTATCATGAGCTTTGCCTACCTTATTGAGCTTTATGTTGGCTTCCTTGACATTGTATTTCAACCATATAGCCTAAGCTTGTCTCACGTCTGTTATAGTGGATTTCACCACTCTAGGTGAATCACACTATGTATGTCCTTCCCCTGTCCTGCTGCAGACTTCTTAGCCCCTATGGACCACTTTTTGTCCTTTGATGTTTCCTTGATCATCCCTAAAAACACATGAAAAATGCTATACATGACTTTTAAACCTATAAGCGCGTACATACGCGGGTTTGACCCATATAACCGCGTACATCAAGATGTGTGCATAGTCCAAATCCTTTTGGAGTTTTCCTTGACATGGATCTCACTCATTTGGCTCCTGGCCTTCCATATGCCTTGAGATCGCTCGGATTCGACCTTTCATTACCCCTTTGAAAAGCTATATAAGGAACCCCTTGGTACATTGAAGGCATAAGAGAGAATTTAGAGCAAAGAAACTATAGTCCATTGTTGACGGAACTTATGCTTGAGTCTGCATTCCTTTGTCCCTTGGAGCACTTTTGTGTTCTTCCCAAGATTTCTTTTTGCTTCTGAGATTGCTATCGAAAGATGGAGGATTGAAGTGGTGGAGGCCCAAGTGGGGGATTCAATTTTTCTGGTTCACAGATTTGTTGTCAGAGGTTGTATCTTGTAATATTTGATTTATATTAATAGAAATATCTTTTCCTGTCCAATGATGTGTATTTGAATGAATATTTTATCCATGGGATTGTTTCAAATGATTTTACATTATTGATTATATATGCTAGAATAGATCTAACACCATGATATATATAATGATTGTATTGTTTACTTGTTGTTGAGGAAGTAATATAGCAATTCAAGCTGAAGATTGGAAAGCTCAACGGGGATCTACTTCAACTGTCCGGAATAAGGTACGAAGTCTGATCCTTTATTGTTAGACATTTAATTTCTATTGCATATTGGAAAGGATTGATTTCTAGAGTCAAGCTGTCTGTTGTGGTACCCCAAGCCATAGGAATTTCTCTTTGTAACAGAATTGGCAACTCCACTGGGGAGTTCCTAGTAGTTGTCCTTTGGGGGTTTTTTTCTCGGCATTCAATGTATTTGAATTGCTCTTTCTCTCTTGTTTCTGTGTCGGGTATGGGGGCATGTATGCCTGGTACAGTTTGATTGGTGTGAAGTTTGTCTCAGCCTGTCTGTTTTCCTTGATTTTAGGCACCTTTTCTTCCTGTACGTGGGTATTTTATTTATAGTCGCGTATACACACGGTTTCCTCCGTGATTTCCATGTATACACGCGGGTTTACTGCGAATAGTCGCGTATACCCTTGATTTTTCCTTTTTGTGGAAGATAATTTGTTGTGGGGTGAATTCTGATATTTTCTGAGTCTCCTTTGACACTTCCTGAGTCTATTTAGACCTCTGTTTCTAACCATAAACATTTTTTTTCGCCTAAATTTTTTTTTAGGAAAGTTCTTGTCATGGCATTTTTTATTTTTTGTTTGAGATTAGTGCATTAGAGTTCTTTTACCTTAGTGCTTTGCTTGAGTGATGTTTGCATGTTCTTGCAGAGTCTAGGGGTCGTAGAATCATTGTTTTACGTTTGGCATCCCTTTTATTTTCAAAAAATACAAAAACATTTGCTTATCATCATGCATTGCATTTTGCACTTTGCATTGTACTTGCACTAGATCTAGATTTGCTTTGGAGTACTAGTTAGGACTTCATATAAGAAAAGTTGCATTCATCATTTGAAGAAAAAATGTGCATTTCACATAGTAGCATACCCTATTTTCATGGACACAATGCATTTGCATTGATTGTTAGGTGTGCATTTTACTTCTTGTTGCGTCATAACACCACTAGTTGCACAACCATATCCTATTTTTGAGTAATAAATCCAACTAAAATAAACGCTAAATTAAAATGAACTACACTCTTTTATTTTCTAGGGTGCACCAACAAGCTTAGGTTTTAGGATCTTGGAATAGTTCATTGTAAGTCAATTCTCCAAGATCACTAAACAACAACATCTAGGTGTCTGTCTAGGTGAGTGTGTGAAATACTTGGTATAACCAGTGTTTCTCAGGATCCTCCTCTCAAAAGGGAGTTAAGCACGAGGCAGTGTGAGTGGTTATTGATTGGAATGACCCCTAGTCATAACTGAGTAGCACCGGAGATATTTCCAGGATTGTATTCATATCTGGGGGCTCTTTCGAGAGTTTCGGGCTTTTCTACCCTGCCCATACGGTCAATCCCGCCTGCGGCTGTCCGTCTGAGCATTGATTATATTGAGGTGACCTTAGTGGCCTTACCTAGGATATCGAGTGTGTACTTGTAGAGGTTATTCTACTGGTGTCATGGCCAGGTTGGGGTCAGACAGCACAGTCACTTTATGTGTTGAAGCTGAGCGCCACAATAATTGGTTACATACCTCCGTTTGTTGTGTATGGGAGTCTCAAGCCTCTCCTAGGTGAGACATACGTACTTCATTCGGGATATCACTTATCCAAACCTTGTTTGCTTGCATTTGGCTTTAGATTTTATTAGTGATTGCTCTGTGCATGATAGTTGGCCTAGGGTTTATGTAAATAGAGAGTCTTTACTATTTTTTGAGTCATTGTGGATTCGAGTGCGGTTCTACACCATTCTCGTCATTTAGCAGGACTTCCACATTCTAATTATCCTCCTCCTTTGGGAGAGAGACCTAGACAGTCCAGGAAGACTATGTCACACATTGATTCACACACCATGGGGGATTCTTGAGAAGGTATTCCTGAACGACCTCCTCCCATTCATGTAGACGATGGGGAATTTACACCTACTTATGATCCTTTACCCGACTTAACCGAGTTAGGTCCTGTGATTTATGAGATAGGAGCCATGCATGATAGACCTACTCACTCTAGGGTTGATTCCCCATTGAAACGTTACTGATATGGCATGCCGAAGGATGCCGAGACTCATTTTGAACCCACCACTACTAGCTATGGTAGTTATGGTATGGCTGGTTTTCCTATGCATGATTTGACATTTCATGTCGAATCCGACTTTGAGCCTAACACTATGCCTGGGGGCACTCTCATTCCTTACCATGCAAAGAGGTTTGGGACCACTAGTCACATTGTACCTTCCGTCCTAGTCGTGGAAGCTACATCATATATCCCTCCTAGGTCTAGGGTTAGCGATCCGATTAGGATACCAGATCCAAGACGAGTGACGATAGGTGGTAGTACATATCGTATTACTCAGATTCCTTCATCCTCGGCCCCTAGTTATTCAAATGTTCATCCTCCACCTTATTCACGTGGTCCTTTGAGTCGGCACATGGCTACGAGTCAGGTCCGTACTGCGTTTACTAGATCGATTGTGTCTCAAGTTTACATAACGCCCGTTGCTTTGGGAGTCTATGTTCATGCTTCTAGTGGTCATATTACTACTTCCAGAGCTTATCTTCCTACCTACGGAGTGTCTCATGGGGCATCGCATGTGATGACCTATGGACCTTATTATGGGATGCAGTATGGACAGGTTTCTTCACCTTATGGACTTGGGTATCAACAACCTCCTTACTCTCCTAATTATGGCTTTGTAGCTCCTACTAGTCAAGGTACACCGTAGTATGGTACTTCCACACCACCCTATATGGGTCAGACAGGAGGAGGACACTATGGACAAGGCCATGGTGGTAATCAACCCTATATGAACCAGGGAGCGGTCCATAGACCTCATCATCCTAGGCTCCCTTTCCTCGCGATGCTTAATCTTCCTGACTTATCGAGACTTATGAACGATCCTGTGGCTCATGACCCAGCTTGGTCGGCTATCCCTATAAAGCTTCCTTCGGACATACCTAAGTTCAAAGGAAAACTGGGAGAGGATCTGAGTGAACACGTTACTACGTTTCACCTATGGTGCTCTTCGAATTCATTACATCAGGACTCAATCCGTTTGAGACTATTTCAACGCACCCTCACAGGGCCTGCTGCGAAATGGTATATAGAGTTACCTAGGGGCGCTTTTACTTTGTTCAACGACCTTGTGATGAATTTTTTAATCACTTCCAGCTACCAGTGCGCTATGACGTTGGTACTGAACTTTTGTCGACATTTTGGCAAGATAAAGCCACCCATATTTCTGATCATATTCAAGAGTGGCGTAGATGAAAGAGATTAATTAAAGCCTTTATACTTCCAGAGTTCCTTCTCGAGTGGTTCCTCAAGTCGTTATTTCCGTATATAGCGAAGGATGTTTCCACATCCAGAGTGCAGAATGAGGAACAAGCCATTTTTAGGGCACAGGAACTGGACTTGATCTACGCCCAGTCCGGTTTGTTGTATGAGATTATTCCCAATGCTCCTCATTCCAGTTTTGATCCCAAAGTCAAACCTGGACCACATACCGATGGCATTGTTGGTTGTGTAAGTGAGAAACCTGCAGATTCGGTTGCAAAACAAGTTGGTCAGTTGTCAATCAACCAATCTGCTTCGGGGCAAGCTACGGCTTTGTCTCAACCCGCCCAAACAACGAATGTAATTTCTGTACAATTGACGGACCCGAAGGGTAACCAGCAGCATGGACGGAATAGAAATAAGGGTGGGAATAAGAATGAGAGTGCTAACAATAATGAAAAGAACGGTAAAAATGTTGGGGGGGACAAGAAAGCTAAATGTAAGGTTAAGTTCCCTTGCAAGTTATGTAAGGATGATCACCTCACTTACTTGTGCCCTCGGATTGATGAAGCTTTGAGATTCTTAGCACAAGGCCTAGCTATGCTAATGAACCCTTTACCGCATAACCATAATATGAACTCGAAGTCCCATGACCAGTCTAGCGATGATGATCCACCAGAGGGTAGTGGTCATGGGTGCATTAACATGGTCCGTGCTGCCAAGGTTGTGACTTGTGTGAAAGAATATAGTTCATCACAACCCAGCCCAGGCAAATAGCCTGATCCACTAGGAACTCCTTTGCACATTGAGAAACCTGCAGATAAACCTGAGGCTGCACCTCGCATTCCTAAGGGAGTCCTTAAGCGTTCAAGGCATAATCCAAATGCTCGAGCCACCCATAATTATTCAGTTGTTGAGGATTTTTGCCACACTCCTTGTGCGATGTCTACATTGGAAGTGCTTCAGAGTTGTCCTTCATAAAGGAAGGCGTTGCTTTTTTCTCTTGGTGTGAACAGTGATGATTCTTCCTCGATGATCAAATTTGAAATTGTAGGACTGCAGCCTCACTTGCCCTACTATGTGTCTCTTTTTGTGCATGTAGAATGTCTTGGTATGACCGTCAAATGTACTGTGATTGACGAGGGAGCTGCGGCTTCTGTGATGTCTTTGTCCTGTCGGAAGGGTTTGGGTTCTCCTGAGCTATCTAATTTAGTGACTATTTTAACTATGTTTGATGGGAGATATTTTAGGCCGCACAGTATCCTTCCTTCCCTTAAAGTCCGTTTGGGGGGGAAGACCGTGGCGATAGAGGTTGAGGTGGTTGATGCGCCTCTTGACTACAATCTCTTGCTGGGTAGGAACTGTATGTATAGTATGCAAGCCGTTGCTTCTTCCTTTTTCCGCGTTGTATTCTTTCCACATAACGGGAAGATTGTAACGATTGATCAAATGGCATTCAAGAATCCGTCTATTACCGCATCTTCAAGAGCTTCGATCCCGATCGTTGAACATTCTCCGCCAGCAACTGGGAGTGTGGGTGTAGGCATGTATCCATCCCTCATGGGAAGCTTTAGTTGTCCTACACCGATCCTCATGATAGGATCTTGTTCTGATGAGGATTCGACATCTATGACCTCGGTGTATTTTCGCACAACACATATGGAAGACCCTTGGATTCTTCCTACACCAAGTAATTTGAGTGAGCCCGTCGAGACGAGCATGCCGTTGCCTGCAGCTATGATAGCTTATCAAGCTAATCTAGAGAGTGTTGCAGAGCCTTGTTCTTCCTCTTCGCGGATGGAGGAGGAAGACCCCTATGTGCTACCAGCATGGGCAGTACAGTCTTCTCATGCCCACAACTACCTTCATACGGTTTTCCCTTCAGATGAAGTGATTATTGAGGCTATGCCAGGAGTTGAGCCACCATGGGAGGAACTTCATCATAGATCATACTTTCTTCCAGAGCTTGACCGTTTGGAGAATGAGGATTATAGGGAGATTCTTAGTCAGAAAGTGGGTAGTCCTGTGGTTCCATTAAGCTCTCCTGGTCCGATGGCTGATGGAAACATGACGAACATATCGTCAACGATTCCTATCAACATTTCTCGCAATCCTGGCACAATAGAGAATGTCTATATTGGGGCAGAATGTTCCCATGTTGAGATTCTAGAATATACCGAGCTATTCAAGGAATTCCATGATATTTTTGCTTGGTCTTACGACGAGATTCTAGGTATTGACCCTCGAATTGTTGAACATGACATTAATACTTACCCCAATGCTAAGCCTATTCGACAACATTTACGTGCCGTGAATCCTAGGAAATCACCCGCCATTAAGGCAGAGATAGAGAAGCTGTTGAAAGCCGGTTTCATCTATCCCGTTCCCTTGACGGAGTGGGTTTCAAACCCTGTTTAGGTAGACAAGAAACAGGGAGTGATCCACATATGCATTCATTTCCATGATTTGAATCATGCCTTTCCTAAGGATAACTTCCCCACACCATTTATTGATCAGATTTTGGATGAGTGTGCAGGTAGCAAGGTGTTATCCTTCATGGACGGCTTTTCCGGGTATAATCAGATACAAATTAAACCTTAGAACAAACATAAGACCACATTTATTTGTCCTTGGGGAACATTTGCATATTGGAAAATTCCTTTTGGCCTTAAAAACACCGGAGCTATGTTTCAGCGGGCGATGACCTTGATCTTCCACGATCTCAAGTCTATTATTGAAGTATTTTTGGATGACCTCGCTGCTCATTCTCGTATGAGAATGCATCATCCCTATCACTTGAGATTGGTATTCAAAATATGTCGGCACTATTCAGTTAGATTAAATCCTCATAAGTGCATCTTTTGCATGAAGTCAGGTCATTTGTTAGGATTCATCGTTTCAAAGGAGGGCATAAGAGTCGACCCTTTGAAGGTTGAGGCAATACTTCAGTTGTCTCCCCTGAAGAATATTCATCATCTTCAGTGTTTGCAAGGCATGGAAAACTTCTTACAAATATTTGTTGTCAACTTTTCCAATTTGACTAGAGGCTTCATGCATCTCTTGAAGAAGGATACTCCCTCTGAATGGGATGAGCGAGCCCAGGAGTCCTTCGATGCAGTCAAGCGAGCCCAGGAGTCCTTCGATGCAGTCAAGCGATCCCTAGCATCGGCCCTGGTGATTAGTCCTCCGGATTATAGCCGTGATTTTCTATTATATGTGGCCGCGTATTTAGAGACGATTGGTATGGTTTTGGTTCAAGAGGATGAGGAGCTCCAAGATCATGTCATATATTATCTAAGCCGAAACCTTATTGATGCAGAGATTCCTTATTCTCATGTCGAGAAGCTTGCTTTAGCTACCATACATGCGGTTCATCGTTTGATACATTATATTCTCCTTCGCCAGACCTTGGTTGTGGCCCATGTCAATCCGTTTCAGGTCATCCTCACATGAAGGATGATTGGGGAAAGTATAATAAATGGATTGTCATTCTGCAAGAATTCGATCTCGATTTTGTTTCGACAAAATCGAAGAAGTCTTTAATTTTTGCAGAGCTTATATCATATTTTTCGAGCGAGGACGAGGAGTTGGTTTGTGAAGATACTTTTTTCGATGAAGACATCTTCTTAATCTCAACATTAGACCCATGGTATGGGGATATCATAGTATATCTGCAAACACAGAGGACCCCTAGTCACCTCTCGCGAGATGAACGACGACGATTACTTCATGTCTCTAAGAACTACCTTATAGTGGACAATACTTTGTACCGTCGTGGGGTAGATTCCATTTTACGACATTGTTTAACTCATGAGGAGGCCAAGGTAGTGCTGAATGATTGCCATGGAGGGGCGTGTTGTGGTCATTTATCTGGGCTTTCTACAGCTTAAAATATTTTGAGAGCGGGTTATTTCTAGCCATCGATATTTAAATATTGTATTGATGTGGTCAAGAGGTGCCACCCTTGCCAGGTGTTCGCACATAATATGTGCTCGAAACCTGCCCCATTACATCCCATTATCACCACCGGTCCCTTCACTAAGTGGGGGATCGATTTTATGGATTGCAACCCAGCTTTGGCTAGGGGGCACCATCACATTATAGTGGCTATTGATTACTTCAAGAAATGGGCTGAGGCTATTCCTACAGTAAAATCTGACGATAAGACAGCTGCTCACTTTGTATTCAACCAAATCATTACTCGGTTTGGTATTTTGAAAGATCTTGTCACTGACCATGGCTCACACTTTCAAAACCGTATGATGGAAGAGTTGGAATCCAAGTTAGGGTATAAGCACAAGCATTCATCTTCTTACTACCCCCAAGTGAATTGACAGGTAGAGGCAGTGAATAAATCACTCAAATCCATTCTCCAACGAACCATCGCACAAAGCAAGATGAATTGGCACATTATGTTATATCCTGCTTTGTGGGAATATCAAACCACGGTTAAGACTGCCACTGTTTTTTCTCCATATCATATTGTACATTATGTGGAGTCGATATTGCCGGTTGAATGCGAGATTCCTTCGTTGAAGCTGGCTGTGGAACTCTTACCATACACTTCACCTTTGGAGGAGCGTTTGGTTCACCTTGAGCAACTTGATGAGCAGCGTCGGGATGCCTTGGTGGATCTAGAGGTTAATAAGCATCACGTTAAGGCCCAGTATGATAAGTCTATCCATCCAAGAGTGTTTAGTGAAGGAGACTTGGTCCTCTTGTGGGATCAACCGAAAGAACCCTTGGGGGCAGGGAAGTTTAATCCTATGTGGTGTGGTCCTTACGTGGTCAATCGTGTGTTAGAGAAGGGTGCCTATGAGTTAGTATATTACGAAGGCACAACTTTGGTGGAGCCTAGAAATGGGCATGATCTTTAGCTAGGGCTGCTTGTTGTATATCATTGTACAGCTTTGCATAGTTAGGTCTTTTTCTTATCATGATCGGGTTTGTGATTAGTTTTTGTTTCTTTTGGAAGATGTCAATGGAATCTTCCACCTACATAGGATTCGTGGATGGTGCAAGCTGTCACACTCAACACTCAGCCTCAGCTGCTTGGGTGATTTATATTCCTATGGGTCAGGTACTGTCTTTAGGAGGTGTATGTCTACGACCATCTTCCAACAATGTTGCTGAATATAGCCCTGTTATTGAGCTTCTACGAGATGCCATTTTACATGGTGTTCTATCTCTTGAGGTACGTCTTGATTCGATGTTAGTAGTGTCACAGCTCAATGGTTTGTACCATGTTAGAGATCCGACGTTATTGAGAAGGTTCTTACGTGTGAGATTGTTAGAACGACAATTTGAGAGTATAACATATATACACATTAATCCAAGAAATAATAATCAAGTTGCTGACTCATATGCTAACTACATGTTATATTGGAATTTGTTTCATTCATAGTAAATTAATCACAAACACAATTTTCACACATATAAATAAATAAATCAATCACCCTAAAACTTTTGTATATACATCAAAAATGTGGTAATACATAGTGTCATAATACAAAATTGGGGCTTTTAAAGCCACCATCATATAGTACATAGTTGTACAAAATGAATACACTCCCAGGTGTCTAATCCTATGGAGGAGGAGGAGGTTTGTGATCATGGAACGTCACTAAGGCTCTAGCTAGCCATCGAAATAAATGCACCCATGCGCATGGTACACCCACCATCTGCCACTGCATGACCTCAGGCAAGTCCTTGACTTGTGCCATGGGAACTCTATGAGTCGGTCTCACAAAGTTGGTATGAATGCTCTAGAGCGTTCGCTCCACATCCACACCCATGATGTCATCTCCTCTTCCCCTCCGTCTATGATGAGGGAAGACCTCTGGCTGCCATCGTCCCACATCTGCACACAAATAGTATATGTCACTATGTATTGTTGCGCAAAAACATGTCTTTTTGATTCCACATAATCAAGAAAATACAAAAAAATTAAATAACTCAAAAAATTTAAAAAGAGTGAGGGCCGAGATTTGTTACCTATATCACCATATGCCGATCCTGGTCGTAATGGCATGTCCGGGTCCCCTCGAAAATATATCCCTGCATAGGGGTAGTCATCAATGGAAACAATATGTCATCGCCACCATGGAAAGAAGTCAGCTAGTTATGGGTTGGCCACCCTACCACCCCCCAGTCTGCACATAGCATCTGCCCAATGCCGTTGGGCCAGATCTCGAACCCCGTGGAGAGGAATGTCCACTCTAGGGCTCAATCCTGGAACACGCTCGAAGAAAAACATGCTCAGAATACTGCTGAACCCAATGTTCCATACCCTGCCTGCCTTACACTCACTGATCTGTTGTTTCATGTTGTTCAGTAGTGTCGTACTCCAATCATAGATTGTGGGTCTCATGCACTCCACTGCATAGAACATCAAAGCCCGAGAGGCCTGGTGGAGTGATGCTAAGCTTGCTATCCTGCCTAGCATCAGTAATATGGCCTTTAGGCCCAGCACCTGTATAACATTGGTAGGGACTTGAATCCCTACCTTCTCAGTGTCTGGAAAACAGTACACAACTATGTACTCATCGATAGTTAGGCCACCCCTTGGCCCACCTCGGGAACGAAGGTTCACCACCTCCCCTCGTCTAGAAAGACTAGTGATAAAGTATATGTCCTCCACCTCTATGGTGAGGGACATCCCATAAATACAGAAGGACTCCGAGTCTGGATCGCAATAGTCTACCAGCATCTGTAGCAGTCTTGGTTTGGCCCTCAAACCACCAAGACAACAAAACTTGTAGAGTCCGCATGAACATAAAGCTTGTTGAGCCACTAAGTTGGCCCTTACTGCTTCCTCTATTTCACCGTCCTCATGCTCTCTCCACTCTAGCACCATCCTACAAAAGAAATTGCAAAATTATCCATTAGTTTATTGAAAAATCACATGCGTGGCCTCATACGTGACTGTTTTGAAAACAACCACATATGTACGTGGGTTTTAGGTCATTTTTCACATATAGCCATCCCTATACATGGAAAAAACCTCAATATCCACATGGGCCACAGTGCACACTTTGGGATGGTTTAAAAACTTCATTTAACCATGAAAATCTATGAAAATTATATCAAAATGCAAGAGGAGAGCATGAGTAAATACCTAGAAGAAACGGTTGTGAATTCCGCCAGCTGGATCTCTTGGAATTTGTAGTTGAAAATCAGAGCTCAAATGGGTAAAAGTTTCAAATGGTTTATATTTTTTACTATTTATAGAAAAAATTTCAAATATTTGAAAATTTTTACCCCCTTTCCTATAGTTTCGACATTTTCTAACCATTTTGGACCGTTTTTGACATAATTTGTGGTGTAGAAGACCTTTTTCAGTGCCGTTTCAGCCATTGGATTGACCCAGTCATGCCAATCCCAGGTATCATGTCTAAACTGGCATATAGGTCAGATTCACCATTGTTTGCATTTTACATGACCTTATGACCATATCGCCATGTCCTTAGGTAAAAACCCACTCTATTATGTCACGGAACCTTCTTCTTACTTTAGAAGTGGCATGATGTGAGTGGTAGAGCTTCACCTTACATGGGTACCCTAGTTAGCACCTTATTTGCTTTTGGTGCACATGCCGACATTTTCTCCTTTAGGGCATGGGAGTCCATTGTATAGTACTGCCATGACATTTCGCAAGAGCCTCATAGTCCTCTTGATCTTATGCTAGCCTATTTCCCTCAGGACTCCCTCATGTCAAGTTGTGAATGCATTATCATGAACTTTGAATTCCTCATTGAGCTTTATGTCGGCTCCCTTGACATTGCGTTTCAGCCATATAGCCTAAGCTTGTCTCATGTCTAGCCATGCAGAGCCATTTTTTATATCCTTCACAGCTTGATTTCCCTTTTTACCGGGAGGGGATTTTCCCCCGAGTGTCGATATCCTACACATGTATACTTGCATTGAGCATAGGTATGTTCCACTACTTGGAACTAGTTTTTTTTCCATTATGACACTCATCTCCTCCTAGTTTGTAACTATAAAGCTAGTTTATTCTTTTTTCAAGCTTTTCAAATAACTGAAAAAGTCCAAAAAAAAATCAAAAAACCAAAAAGATGGACAAGGAAAGATGTTATCTGTGGCAGATGTTATCGCCTTCGAACAGAGCACTATATATCACATCCATTGATTGGGTTATAGTTTGAATTTAGGAGTTGTACTCATTTATCTGAGTTTATCTCCACTGACTGGTTAAGCTTCCAGTCCCCATGGAGCCTTTGTTGATGCCTCTTGTGTCACAGGGATGTCCTAGTTTGCATATCGAGTCTATGATACCTTCATTCAGTCACCATACTTCGAAGGAAGTTGAAACCTGAGTCAGCCATTCCTCAGTTATCTTGACTTTGCATGTCGGCCATTCCCGGTACAGTTACTGGTTCATGCACCTTATGATCGAGTCCTTCCACATTATACAGCTTTGCTGAGTACCTCGTGTTGGATGATGGGGGATGCCTTAATTCCCTCCTTCCATTGGATTTCATCCTATCGACTTCAGATCATTTATTCTAGGATTGGAATCTAGAGTCATTTTGAGTTCCTTGAGACTTGCAGTCATCAATGGCAGGTTCTCTCGCCATAGATAGTTTCTTGGGAATACATCAATGTCCCCTGATCGATGGATCCTCTCAAGTGTTCGACCTAAACACATTTATTCACACTTGTTAGTTTGCACTCTAGTACCTTGATTCCCATTTTCATCATTGGTGGGTGATCTCGCGTCTGTTAACGGTATACATTAATGACCGATAATCAGATGATGGACTACTATGTTCGAACTCAACACCTCTATTTGTATAATGGGACATGTACTCGTAGCGGTTTGTGTAGAATACTTTCCAGATTGGTGGCATCTCTTATATGCTACCTCCTTGATTGTGCCAGTGTTCATGATATTTCAGCTCTCGTGACTTGATTCCAGTATATGTCAGACATTTCCAGCCACTATAGAGATCTTGATCTATTATATATCTTCAGCCATTTTGGAGATCATGGTCCTTTGTATATATTCATCATGGATATTATGATCTATGTATATTGTACGTGGCTATGACCACATATGTGACATCATGTATCATGCCTATTCATGGCCATTGTACTCTTATGTATCCGGGACTGCTATATGTACTTGCAGTTATATGCAGAGTTGTATTATTGTACTATGCTGATTGGGTGGCTAGTCTTCCATTTGGGATCCTTCATCACTCCACTTCTGGGATGGAATTATAATGTATTTTGGCCATCGTATAACCCCTCTGATCTCATACATTAGGGGGCATCTATTATAGTGGATTTCACCACTCCAGGTGAATCACACTTTGTATGGCCTTCCCCTATCCCACTGCAGAATCCTTAGCCCCTATGGACCACTTTTTGTCCTTTGATGTTTCCTTGATCATCCTAAAAACACATGAAAAATGCTATACATGACTTTTAAACCTATAAGTGCATACATACGCAGGTTTGACCCATATAACCACGTACATCGAGATGTGTGCATAGTCTAAATCCTTTTGGAGTTTTCGTTGACATGGATCCGACTCATTTGACTCCCGGCCTTCCATATGCCTTGAGATCGCTCAGATTCGACCTTTCATTACCCCTTTGAAAATCTATATAAGGAACCTCTTGGTACATTGAAGGCATAAGAGAGAATTGAGAGCAAAGAAACTATAGTCCATTGCTGCCAGAACTTATGCTTGAGTCTGCATCCCTTTGTCCCTTGGAGCACTTTTGTGTTCTTCCCAAGCTTGGCTTTTGCTTGTTAGCTTGCTATCGAGAGATGGAGGATTGAAGTGGTGGAGGCCCAAGTGGGGGATTTAGTTTCTCCGGTTCACATATGTGCCGTCAGAGGTTGTATCTTGTAATATTTGATTTATATTAATAGAAATATATTTTCCTGTCCAATGATGTGTATTTGAATGAATATTTTGTCCATGGGATTATGTCAAATGCTTTTACATTACTGATTATATATTCTAGAATAGATCTAACACCATGATATATAGAATGCTTGTATTGTTTACTTGTTGTTGAGGAAGTAATACAGCAATTCAAGCTAAAGATTGGAAAGCTAAACAAGGATATACTTCAACCATCTGGAATAAGGTACGAAGTCTGATTCTTTAGTGTTAGACATTTAATTTCTATTGCATATTGGAAAGGATTGATTTCTGGAGTCAAGCTGTCTATTGTGGTACCCCAAGCCATAGGAATTTCTCTCCGTAACAATATCTAGCCATGTAGAGCCATTTTTTATATCCTTTGTAGCTTGATTCCCTTTTTACCGAGAGGGGATTTTCCCCCGAGTGTCGATATCCTACACATGTATCCTTGCATTGAGTATAGGTATGTTCCACTGCTTGGAACTAGTTTGTTTTCCCTTATGGCAGTCGTCTCCTCCTAATCTATAACTATAAAGAAATTTTATTCTTTTTCAAAGTTTTTAAATATTTGAAAAAGTGCAAAAAAAAATAAAAAAACCAAAAAGAAGGACAAGGAAAGATGTTATCTTTTGCAGCTGTCGAGTCATGTCACCTTCGAACAGAGCACTGTAAATCACATCCGTTGGTTGGTTTTATAGTTTGACTTTAGGATCTGTACTCATTTATCTGAGTTTATCTCCACTGACTGGTTAAGCTTCCAGTCCCCATGGAGCCTCTGTCGATGCCTCCTGTGTCGCAAAGATGTCCCAGTTTGTATATCCAGTATATGCTACCTTTATTAAGTCACGATACGCCATTATGCTCTTGCTCGAAGGAAGTTGAAGCCTGAGTCGGCCATTCCTCAGTTATCTTGACTTTGGATGTCGGCCATTCCTGCTATAGTTATTGGTTTGTGCACCTTATGATCGAGTCCTTCCACATTATACATCTTTGTTGAGTACCTTGTGTTGGATGATGGGGGATGCCTTAATTCCCTCCTTCCAGCGGATTTCATCCCATTGAATTCAGATCATTTATTCTGGGATTGCAATCTAGATTCATTTTGAGTTCCTTGAGACTTGCAGTCATCAGTGGCAGGTTCTCTCGCCATCGACAGTCTTTGGGAATACATCAATGTCTCTTGATTGATGGATCCTCTCAAGTGTTCGACCTCAACACATTTATTCACACTTGTTAGTTTGCACTCTAGTACCTTGATTCCCATTTTCATTATCGGTGGGTGATCTTGCATCTATTAACAATATACATTAATGACCGGTAATCAGATGATGGACTATTATGTTCGACCTTGACACCTCTATTCACATAGTAGGACATGTACTCGTAGCGGTTTGTGTAGAATACTTTCCATATTGGTGGCATCCCTTATATGCTACCTCCTTGATCGTGCCAGTGTTCATGAGATCTCAGCTCTCATGATTTGATTCCAGTATATGTCAGACATTTTCAGCCACTATGGCGATCTTGATCTCTTATATATCTGCAGCCATTATGGAGATCATGGTCCTTTGTATATCTTAATCATGGAGATTCTAATCTTTGTATATTGTACGTGGCGATGACCACTTATGTGATATCTTGTATCATGCCTATTCATAACCATTGTACTCTTATGTATTTGGGACTGCTATATGTATTTGCAAGTATGTGCAGAGTTGTATTATTGTACTATGTTGATTGGGTGGCTGGTCTTCCATTTGGGATCCTTCATCACTCCACTTCTGGAATGGACTTATAATGTATTTCGGCCATCGTATGACCCCTCTAACCTCACACATTAGGGGGCATCTGTTATAGCTGATTTCACCACTCTAGGTGAATCACACTTTGTATGGCCTTCCCCTATCGTGCTACAAACTCCTTAGACCCCTTGGACCATTTTTTGTCCTTTGATGTTTTCTTGACCATCCCTAAAAACATGTGAAAAATGATACACGGGACTTTTAAACCCCTAATGGCGTATATACGCGGGTTTGACCACTAAAACCGCGTACATCGAGATGTGTACAAAATCCAAATCCTTTTGGAGTTTTCCTTGACATGGATCCGACTCACTTGAATCCTGGCATTCCCTATGCCTTGAGATCGCTCGGATTCGACCTTTCATTACCCCTTTGAAAAGCTATATAAGGAACTCGATGGTACATTGAAGGCATATGAGAGAATTGAGAGTAAATAAACTATAGTCCATTGTTGCTGGAACTTATTCTTGAGTCTGCATCCCTTTGTCCCTTGGAGCACTTTTGTGTTCTTCCCAAGCTTGCCTTTTGCTTGTGAGATTGCTATCGAGAGATGGAGGATTGAAGTGGTGGAGGGCCAAGTGGGGGAATTCAGTTTCTATGATTCGTAGACATGCCGACAGAGGTTGTATCCATTGTAATCTCTGATTTTATATTAATAGAAATATCTGTTCCTGTCCAATAATGTATGTTTGAATGAATATTTCATCCATGGGTGATATCAAATGCTTATACATTGTTGATTATATATGTTAGAATAGATCTAACACCAATATATATAGTATGCTTGTATTGTTTACTTGTTGTTGAAGAAGTAATCTATCAATTCAAGATGAAATTGGAAATATCAACGGGGATCTACTTCAACCGTCTGGAATAAGGTACGAGGTCTGATCCTTTATTGTTAGATATTTAATTTCTATTGCATATTGGAAAGGATTGATTTCTAGAGTCAAGCTGTCTGTTGTGGTACTCCAAGCCATAGGAATTTCTCTCTGTAATAGGAACTACCACATTTCTCCCAACAATGACCTAGAACCATGCCTGTTTTTAGTCTGGATCCCCCTGAGCTAGACTCTAACATGCAAGTAGCTTAGAGCCCCTAAGGTAGGGTTTCCTAAATGCTAATCAATTCTGAATCAATCCTCTTTTTCTTACAGGAAACGTTCTCCAAGAAAACACTTGAGAGCAAAACAGGAAAAATAATAATTATCCTAGATAAAAATGAGAACCCCCAAGCCTTTGCTTGGCTTGAGTCTTTATAGGTAGAATTTTTAGTCAAAGGGGCTCTTAAATCAAGAAATCCTTGATTTCTTGATTTAACCCTTTTTAATTTACTGGGGTAATTTTTCAATTCTTAACCTAGGAACTTTTAACTAGTTCCTAGTTAGTCTTTCATAGATATTTCACTATTTATTAATCCTTTAATAATAAATAATAATTGGTGGAGCTTCTCTTCTTACTTTATTCAATTATATAATTAATCATAATTAATTCTTTATACATACTGTGTATAAAATACACAGTATTAAAATACTTGTTAACACTTGTTTTTAGGCATCGTGTGTCTTGATCCCTTAGAATTAATGACAGTTTGTTTATGAAGGTCAAGTAGATAGATGGCTTAGGTATACTACGCTAGGAAAATCTAAACATCCTTGCATGTTGGATTTTCCTCGTATAATGTGGTAGTTCTTCAGTACTTGATGAGAATACAGAAATTCAAAATTTCATTTAATCACTTAAAAATAAGTATGATGAGATCAATATTATTCCTCGAGTTATTTTCACTCAGAAGTGATTTTAATCTTTTCAGCAACCCCTAGCACTTACCAGATCCCATACTCAACACTTATAATAGGGAGTTACAAACATAGTGCAATTTCAAAGCTCTTGCTCAACCCTAAATGCTAGGATGTACTTGTATGATACACCTAGGGATACAATGACCAAAGATACGATGCTAGGGTATCCCTAGGTGTATTATAATAAATTGATGTAGGGACACATAGGGATACCCTTAGAATAATAGACCAGGAAGGAATATAAATTGATGTATTTATTAATGAAGAAATAGGAATATGTCTGGAAGTGACACTAGCTGATTTGAAGCATGGAAATTTTCCCGACACATATGTAATGTAGTCTCCTTTGCTGTAGAGGTCTCCCAAGAGTAGTAACAAGACCTCCACAATAGGTATATGCTTATCAATATATATTAATGCTTCCAAAGAATTTGATATACACCCCACAACTGCTCTCAACCAGGAAATCCTCAACTCAACAGTTAGATATCAAAGGATATTTCCCAACAATTTTAATTGTTTTCTATCTTGGTGTTGGAGGAGAAAGTTGGTAAGCTGACTAGAATGATAGCCGACTTATTCGATTAGCCGACTTATTCGATTAGCCAACTAAGTCGATCAGCCGACTAATTAGAGATTAGGATGGCCACATAAACGTCGTGTCGGTTGACCGAATTGACAGGTAGCTATTTGTAACTGTTTGTAATTCATATATATTAGGCTGTTGAGCTAGATGAGAACTCAGTTCAATTCTCTTTATTGTATTGACCCTTTCATTATAATATAATCTCCTATTCTGCCTACTTGTTCTTGTCACTTGTTTTTTCTATATATGCATGCTTTTAATATGTATTATTGGTAACCCTATGTGATCTTTGAGATTACAACATTGGTTCTGTTGCTGGTAGTACATGTCTGAGTTGTATACAAGTAGATGATATCAGAACAAGAGACTAAGAACTGGTGGGAGCATAAAATAACAAACTACTTGCAAAATTACGCACAAAGAGACAAATTAACGAATGCTCAAATAAAGGAAAGGTTCTTTACTAAAACCCATGAGAATTTTGTAGAATCAATGCTCCACATTTTGAAAAAACTCCTGGATGAAAAAACTAGAAGCGAATAAAGATCAACAGCTGCTAGAAAAACTGATTCGAGGAGGAAGGAAAAACCTGTCGGAGTGGTTTGAAAATATCACTGATGAATTCTGTGAGGAACAAGATATAGAAGAAAGAACTTCAGTGGAAACTATCCAGAATAAATTCTACACAGACCTCACCAAGCAATTCTTGTGTTCCTTACCAACCTTGTTGTTCAAGTTCTTGATAGAGAAAGGAGTGGGACATATCGTTGAACCTCATCCATTAATACATGAACCTCCAGAAAATACTAATTGAGTGGAGAAACAAAAGAAGTGGGAGAAATTAATTGCCTAAAGGGAGTGGGAATACTACCTAAGCAAGTAAAAAGAATTATCCAGGCTTTCTAAAGTGTCAGGTAGGAAATGCGGTGGTAGCTGGTCATATGTTGGGGTAAAGGGGAGATGATTCTAGTCAACTAAAGAGATACCATTCACTAGTAATGAGAAGTCGGCCTAAAGAGGAAATCGAAAGGACAGTGTCACACAAAGGTACGACAGACTTACAGAAAATAGAGAGGGAGAAGAGGTTGCAAAGAAGGGAAGAAAGAAGAGAAATAGCTATAGCACTACAAAGAGGAATGAGTACTAGGGTGATAGACCAATACATAAATCTGCTAGATTCGGGTCATGACCGACAAGAAGAAGGCGTGGAAGAAGAAGTGTCCCCTATGGAAGAAGATTTGTGGATAGAGCAGCGAGAAGCTCTCCAATTAGAAGTGACCTAGGAGGTAAGACCTCTATCTCTGACGAATCTAAGTAACAGGGTAAAAACCATTTTAAAAAAGGACCTCAGACTAAGAGCTGGTGACTTTGGTATATGGAGCCGACTAGACAATGAGGGAAACGATGATAATAATCTACTTATTCGTCGACCAAAAGAAGGAAATTGGGTCATGCTTCAAGTGTTACCCTCCAACCAAAGTATCCACTTACTTTACTCGACGCACAAAGAAGCACCCCCCCTGCCAAATACAGCTTTGGAAGATACAAAAAAATTGGAGCTGCAGACAAATATTGTATTTGGACATCGACAGGAGAATTTGACCACGGCTAACTGCTTGTCAGCGAAGAAACGACAACTAAGATGATCAACGAAAACATGAGTTTTGTCGACAATAGTTCTAGACAAAGAAATAAACAAAACATCCCACCACCACCCCCACCGCCACCACCACCACCTCTTGAAGAAGATAGTGACAGTGACTGCAACATGGGTCATGGGTCAGCACACATCCCTCTATATGAGGGCAACAAGGATCCCAAACAACAATGGTTCATTTGTGAATCAACATGGGAGGCAAACCAAGTTACAGATGAAGATAGACAGATGGTGCAGTTCACTTGTGCCTTAAGGAAAACGACATTAACATGGTATATGACCTTTTCTGAAAGAACCCCTGAAGAAACTAAAGTGGAATTCAAAATGCAATTTTTATCATTCTTTAAAAATCCAAATGCAAAACATGTGGTATCTAAGAAATTGAAGACAACATCGCAAAATTCAGGAGAAACTGTCCGAGACTATGACAAATGCTGGAAAGACCTTCTCAGCCAATTGGATTATGTCATTGATGAGCAACTATTAATCCAGTGTTTCTTGCAGGTCTGACAAAGAAAATTCATCAGCACATAAGTCTAGAGACATTCAAAACTTATGAAGATGCGCTTACTAAAGCTCTACAAGTAGAAATTGATGAAGATATTCTAGTATACCCCACGAATCATATACTAGAGGAACAACTTGAGATCATACAGAAATCATTAAAAGAGCTAAAACTTAAGAGTAAGGATATCTGGTGCATGAAATGTTCAATGGATGGACATTCAAAAGACAACTGTCGACATGATATCAGCTGTTAGGACATTCGATTTGTGCAAACAAATTGTTTTTGCGACATTTTCCAAGACCATGGAAATCACACGACAAAATATTTCTAGTTAAACATGAAAAATGACAAAGCATCTTGGTGTGCTATCTATGAAACAAAGAATTACACCATGGCTGACTGCCATCTAAACCTGAAAAATTGATAGAACTATCACATAGCTTACCAGACTAATGTAGTCATAAAGAATAATGAACCACAAAACAATGCAAAAATGACAAAAATAATCAAACATACGAATGTCATCGATATGAACCCTGCTTTGACAACCAACATGGAGGATATGGAAGTCAAGGTCGATTCTCTGAAAATTAAGATAATTGACCACATCGTCCCATCCAATGTTTCCCCTATTACAAGAAAGGACATCGATATGCAGACTATCCATACAAGGACATGATTGACCTAAAATTCTGTACTAGTTGAGGAGTAGGGGATCACTCATTAGAGGATTTCCCTACTATGCTTGAAAAAATAAATAAGAAGAAAAATGTTAATGTCTTGTCATGTGTGAAAAAACATGATATAATTAATACAAAGAATTTGCATATAGTAACCCGACAAGGGACAAAAATTGCGAATAATAACCCACGAATAAGCAAAATAAAAAAAAAGAATGTTTATCCTGACCCAGTTAAAGAAAAACAAATATATAAAGATGCAACAAATGTATTTCAAGAATTTGCCCGACAAGAAGAAGCTGATGAAAACCGACATAACACAATAAAAGAGTTAATACACTTAGTACAAAAAGATAACTCAGTATCTCAATTCATTGATTCACTCTATAAAATAAAACACAACAACAACATTGAAAAACAAACAAAGAGTATTTGCAGTCTAAACCAAAAAGATAAAAGTGATGTTGACCCACTTGTCGATCTGGAAATTGAAGGATACCATGTCCGATAATTCATGCTCGATTTCATATCATAGGTAAGTATTATTACTCGAGACACATGGGAATAGTTAGGGAGACCTCAATTATACGAATCAAGAATCTACCTGAAACTAGCCGACTAAGGCCTAATTGAACCTATTGGAGTCTAGAAAATTGTCGACACAATGATAAAAGTAATATCAACCAAAGTTGACTTTGAAATTATTGAACCTAAGGAAGGATCCAGCTCCTTCCCTGCATTAGTAGGTCAACCTTGGGGGATGTCACGTCCCGGTCTTGACCCCGTTACATTAGATGTATATGATGTATATATTGTAATGATCATGGTGTGGAGTTAAAGGCCAAGACCCCGCCATCGATCAGTAATGCTATGTTTTGGGATTTAAAATTGTCACCGATTGAATATCGGGGCATGCGGCACATATTATGTTGGCCATTATGTAAATATGCATCTATAATTAATTAAAATGAACACAACCAGCTACGGCCGCGGAAACTAAATCGAATGGGGCATGATCTTCCAAGGGTAAGGATGTGGGGAAATTGTCCAACTTTAGCCAATAAGGGAAAATACCCATGTGACTTCTTCTTGTTTTTACCCAACCACTTTCATTGAAGAAAGACTGCTGGTGGTTGAGGCAGTTATTGCATGGAAGGGGAAGAGTATGGGAAACCAATTTCGAATTGGGCAGAGACCCATTTTTGGAAAAACATGTTTTGACTTCCTGGGCAAGGAAAAGGCCCAAAATCGTATGCCATTCTGCTAGGCATTCACGTTTTTAGTTTTCCTCATGTTTTGGGAGCAGCTGGAGTTTTTCCTGTGTGTTTGGATCCCACGTTTTGGTTGCTGGCTTCATTTTTCCCATGGATTGGAGGTCGTTTTTGTAATGCCAGGGCCTGGGTTGTCTTCCTCACGTTTTTGGAGCTGCTGGTGCATTTTTGCATTCACGTTTTTGTGATTTCATGTGTTTTTACCATGGCTGGGAAGAGCCATTCACGTTTTTGGCTGCCCCACTGACTGTTGGCCTCACGCACAGACCATTTGGAGCGTTTTTCCCCTGCTGTGAGTTGTGTGCAATGATAAGCTTCAGGGCTGTGTGTGTTTCCTCATGTGTGAGTCGTTTTTGCTGTTATGTGTGGGGCTGTGTAATTCGTTTTTCCCTGTTTAAGCTGTGAGAGCTGAATTTAACTGCCGGAGTGCAATTGTTGGTCTTCGGACTGTATTGGGAGCAAGGGTGTTGGCTTAGTTGCTTGATAAACCTGGTGCTAGAAACCACACAGGCAGAGCTAGAGGGATGGCCTTCTTCTCCATCACCCCTGAATAGCACTGGAAGGGAATGCAGGGCCCGAGGGACTGTGTAGCAGAGAAGGGACTGATTCCTTGTGTTGGGTGTGGATGGGTGTCTTAGAGGTCAGGCTATTTTTGGTGTGGGTGTTCTTGGCTATGTAATGAGCTCACCAGCTTAGTAAATTGCCTCCATCAGCTCCTTAATGGCCTGATAAACCCAACTTAGTTGGCTTGGCTGTGTTTTTGTGTATCCTGGCTATGTGCAAGCCTGCTAGTTCCCTTATTCCTTGGAGAATCATGCCCAGCTCGGGGGTGGCAGCGCTGCTGAGAGATTAAGGAGCATGCTGGCCTATGGTTGGGTGGAACGTTGCAGCGGCGTAGCTGGTTGTGGAGCAAAGATTTTATAAGATAAGTGATCTTGTGTATTTTACCTCTGCAATTCTATAATTTCTGTTAATGGAAATTGATGAACATGTGAATGAATGCTTGTTGAATTGCATGTTGATTCCGTTGTGCAAGGATAAATAATTGTAGCTGTGTATGATGATAAAACAATGCATCTATGTGTGATAAACATTCCTGTGTGCATGTTTTTAGTTCAAATTCTCTTTAAGCATTCTGTTTATGAATTTTATTCAAGCCTGTACATGTTCATGGGCACTTAGCCCGGTCTGTTAAAGCTCTCAGTCGCGTCCTCCTGGCCGGTCGGAGGCATGGGGACGTGACAGGGGAGAAAAATGAAAGCCTCGATATCCTTAGACAAATAAAGAATAAAATTAAAAGGGAATGGACAAAAATTCATTGTACCTATTCATCCATCGCAAGGAGAACCTTGGACAGAACCAATTGATGAAGAAGTTGACATTCAACAACTATATCAGTTACAGAATAATGAAGATTACATAGAACCTAATATATATGGTGAAATTTACATAGGCAACCAAGACTCAGTAGGATACAATTCATATGAAAAACTATATGATTGGGAGGTTGAAAACTATGAAACAAAAGCAAGAGGATGCTGGACCATTCAAAAAGTACAGAAGAAACCAGTCAGACAATGCTTTGTGGTGTCCATCATCCCAAAAATATTTGAGAAGAAAACTAGGGAATATCGTACCTTGAAACGAACAAATATAAATATCACAAAAATCCCAAGATATAAAGAAAGAGAATCACCAGTTATGCACATACAACAATAATCTAGGAACATTGGTGAACACGGCCGAATACAAAGCTTAGTGGAAACTTTTAGAGGAAAAGTTGCTAGATGGTGGGATACCCATTAGTCAAGACTGCGGACATGGACAACATATTTGACTTATTTTATAGAAACATTTGGAGGAAAGAAGTTAACCAACCAGGCTCAAATACCTATATTTACCCAAGGACAAGATCCAGGAAACCACATAAAGACATGTGAAAAAGAATGGAGAAGAATTGGATATAAATATGAGTGAAGATGGCCACACCTATTCCCATCAACACTCTCTAACTTACCAAACAAATGGTACAAAATGGAAGAAGCTGGAGGTGAAACATTCCTATGTCATGAACTCAAAGAGAATTTTATCAAAGATTTCAACTTTGTACCCCAAAATGAGAATTTGGTCGAAATAGAAAAATATATCAAAGAATTTGTATAACCGATAGAAAACAAAACCCTAAAACATGATCAACATCGACCAATGACCTCAACAGTCCCATCGTGCATTCATGACTATGAGTGCCAAAGCCAAATCACCATTAATGCAAACTCAAGTGTTCATGCTGGACCATCATGTCCACCATTAATACACCCATCGACAAAAATGTCAAATACATCAACTATAAATACTGAACCGCCAAAGGATCATATACCGCATTTCAAATAGAGAGAGAAATTGAGCAACTAGATGACTGAAAACCAAGAACATCGAAGTAAAATCGACCAGTAGATCGACAATATGGCACCAAAACAAACCAGAGCTACAACCAAGACCAAAGAACTATAGACTGCAGAGACACCATTAGTAAGGAGATTAAAGAACATAAAGAATGCTAAGGTTCAGGAGAACTCATGGACACAATTATGGGCTAAGATAAAAGAATGGGATTATGTTGACAAAAATCCTACCACAGCTGCAGAGAAAATCAATCATAGTACCATTGAAAATTACATCAACGCGCCGCTCATGGCCAGTTTTGGAGGCACAAAAGAAACCACAGTGAATTTTTTCTATACCCATACCACAAGAGCATATTTTACTTTGACAAACCGATTGAAATCTCTGGGGAAGTAATCTACAAATTGACAGGTTTATCAAACCAAGGTAAACAAGTACCAGTCAGTATAAAAGAAGGACTAGTCGAGGAGCTAAGAGGATTAGAATCAGGAAAAAACTCCAAAGGGATAATGATTAGCCAAATACAAGCTCAAACACTGCAAATAGTGGCCAAAATCATAGCCACTACACTTACAACAACACGTCGAGGAAGCAACCTCAAACTGGATATGTTGGAGGCAGTGGATACCGTTGCCGACATTACCAGTCAGTATAAAAGAAGGACTAGTCGAGGAGCTAAGAGGATTCGCATTAGGCAAAAACTCCAAAGGGCTAATGATTAGCCAAATACAAGCTCAAACACCGCAAATAGTGGCAAAAATGATAGCCACTACACTTACACCAACACGTCGAGGAAGCAACCTCAAACTTGATATGTTGGAGGAAGTGGATACCATTGCCAACATAGGAAAAATACACAGATGGGATAAGTATGTCGCTGACATGCTCAAAGGCATCTATGAAAAATGCCAGGAGTCGGGAGGAATTATAAGGTTCCCATCCCTTATAATATGGATAGTCATGTACTCCTTGTGCCCTGTCGGGGAAAAACAGTTACAAGAACCGACAAAATTCCATATGTGGAGATTCAAATTGTTCTCCTAGAATGGAACAATGAAGGAACTTGCAAAAGGAAAAGTTTTGTTATAAAATTGGTTCCAATAGCTGAAAGTATGCACGACCAGATGGAGGGTGCCCCAGAACATTCGACGAAGTCTTCCCAAAAATTCCCACATCCAGTTAGAACTTGACCATACTGCGATGTGGTACATGTAGGGTGCCAAGGCAAAGGCAAGGAGTCTCGACTACTACATGACAGTCGAAGAGATTTTTCAAGAGTTATCTCAACAGGAGGGTACAAAACTATTGATACTAGCAAGGGCAAAAGAAATAGACCTCTTGATAAAAGAGTTGCTGATAGACCAGGAGAAGGAGGAAGATTTTGAGCTCAAGTTATACATCAGCACATTTGTGTTGGAGGAGACACTGGTCAAAGGCACTGGTCAACTACAAATCATAATCAAACCTTCGACAAAAAAAATGGAAGAGACACAAACAGAACAAAAGGTAACTAATCTGACTGAAGAAAGCATCATCTTCACTCAAGACCTAAGGGGACAGATAGATATTGAAGATCCAGAGTATGTTGTCACCAAAGAAAACATAAGAAAATTGTCAAAGGAAATAGCAGCCTCAAGAGAAAGAAAGAAAACTCAGGAATAGGAGCAGGGGAAAGGTAAGCACAAGCTTATCATTCTAGAGTCCTTAGAAGATGAGGAAGAACTGGCAGCCATGCCATGCGACATTATAGAATATGTCGTAGCAAAAAACGTTTTGGTGGAGACCCAGTTCCAAATATTTATCGAAGCAGGGGCACAACAAATTCGGCCAAAGAAGGAGAAAAGCAAAAACACTTCAACGGCTAAAAATGTTGTGGATCTCATGTCTACACCTCCACCCCCATCTCCGACCAAAATAATGTAAGAGATAATTCTAGAACCTCCTTCCATAAGCCCACTCGACATATGCAAGAATGCTATGTCGGAGACCTTTATGGAAAATTCCAACCATGACAGAGACCTCTGGGCATACATTGAAAAATTACCTGAGTTACTCTCTTTGGAACAAAAGATCTCCACCAAATCCCCTTTGTTTAAAGTTTGTAGATACAGACTACCCGCTCCCCAACCTGGAAAAGTACCACAGACGCCAAGGACTATGGCAATTATAAGTTCAATGTTTCAAAGAAACCACGACAAAGAAGCCGTCGTTGTCACAAGTCGGACTATATATATCATCCCGGCCATCCAAAAACCCCACCCACTAGCCTCTGAACTGACCGGAGAGGAGGAAGGAGAAAACATGGAGGAAATAAATCGAGAAATCAACCAACTATTATCCGACCTTCAAGAATATTCACCACCACAGATCCATGACCCATCACCTGACCATACCTCCACCAACCTAATCACACCTAACCATTAACCAACACTATCACCACCTCCCCCCATCCCAGAACATGTACTCAAACCAACTGCACGAGAACCACCTCCACCACAACCATTAGCGCCAACCGCATCCACATCTGGACCCTCTGTATCCAACCAAATAGATGCACAACCAGCTGCAGCAATCATCCAACTGAGCCAACTAGAAATACCATCAACCACTACTATCTAGCAACCAGACAATCCAATTTTGAATCTTACAGGTACATAGGTCCCAAAGCAAGCAGGGCAGCAAAAACACAAGAAAAATAAAGAGAAAAAAGAAGGACCATCAAGAACAGTCGACAATGATCCATATTAGTCAACTTGGATCGACCATTGTAGTTGATGAAACCAAGCTGAAGGATGGAGAATTAGGGAAACTCCTGGAAACATTGGAAATAGAAGTAAAAACAAGGAGCCAAAACAGGTGTAAGGAGCTTGACAACAATGAAAAAGAACAAGTCGAGTTCCTTAACAAATGCAGAAACCTCATGCAATATTTGATACCTGGACCGACAGAGGATGACACAGACAAGCCCTTGGAAAGAGCTTATCAGCTGTTTGAGAGTGTGGTGTCGATGCTACAGGCATAGATGAAGGACATAAGAGAGGAGTAGAAAGAAGAAACAACTCGACTGTTGAAGCAGCAACATACAACTTTTTTAGAAACATATAAGGTACTACAAGATCACATGGAGGAGTCGGTCATTACTAAAGAAGTACTATGAGACTAGCCTACCTACTATGGGAAAGTCTATCAACAAACCCGTAAAACCTGAAAAGAAATCCAAGCACTGGAGAAGAGAAAAAGCATAGAGGAAGCACTTAGAAGCACAATTGAAAATCAAATAGTGCTCAAAATAGCCAAATTATAGAAGCAAGAGAAACAAGCACATCAGTGGGTGCAGCAAGCAATTCCCAGTTTAGAAAAATTAGACATCATCTGCCCGCAGATGAAATGACTTTCTGAAACTGCAGAGGAAAAGGACCAGTTTATGGGTCCTGACATGGAAAGTATAGCAAAACTTTCCATTCAAGAAAAAATGTTGATATTATCAAGTCTGGATACATTAACCATCGACATCCAAAAAGTACTGCAAAGTTGGACAGAATTCCAACATCAACTGGTAGTAATAGCTGAAGCAATTGTCAAAGTCTATGTATAGAAGAGAGCAACCATCATACTTCATAGCCCATGAAGATCAAACACAGAAATAACTACTTACGACATGCAAAGAAATTTTGGCACCTCCCTATTTCTTCAAGACGAAGAAATGTTTTGTTTGTGGGGGAGATGCTGGAGGAGCAAGTCGGTAAGCTGACTAGATTGATAGCTGACTTAGTCAATTAGCCAACTAAGTCGATCGGCTGACTAATTAGAGATTAGTTCGGCCAGATAAAGGTCATGTCAGTTGACCAAAACGATAGGTAGTTATTTGTAACTATTTGTAATTCATATATATTAGGATGTTGAGCAAGATGAGAACTCGGTTCAGTTCTCTGTATTGTATGGACCCTTTCATTATAATATAATTTGTTATTCTTCCTACTTGTTCTTGTCTCTTGTTTCTGCTATGTATGTATTCTTTTAATGTGTATTATTGGTAACCCTATGTGATCTGTGAGATTACAACACTTGGCTACATGCATGGTTTAACTCACTTTCTTATTTTATAACTCCTTTATAACCCCATTAACTGACTTCTGTAGGTTTTTTCTCTTGTAAATCTGAATTCTAGACACATTTCTACTA
Organism: Pseudotsuga menziesii; assembly: GCA_001517045.1. Classification (NCBI taxonomy): domain Eukaryota; kingdom Viridiplantae; phylum Streptophyta; class Pinopsida; order Pinales; family Pinaceae; genus Pseudotsuga; species Pseudotsuga menziesii. The sequence continues at coordinate 154,296 of LPNX011089373.1, forward strand.
TTGATTTGGCTGCAATATTTAATTGAGCACTTTAGATATTTCTTGTTTTTGCTAATTGTCATATATCAAGCTATTGAGAACATTGTTTGTTGCTTATATGGTCATAGCTATAGTGTTTTCTTGGGTGGAAAAACATAATATGAAAAAGATATATAATATTGCACTCCGAGCAAATTGTCTAGCACACTAATCAGATTTGAATAGATAACAACAAATCAGATCTGGATATTTTATTAAGAAGGGGTTTACATGCCTGGAAATGTTGGGAAAGGAGCTTTGTGAATGAAACTTAAAGTCAACAAGAGAAATGCCAAACCCAATCTTGATTGTTCTGTTACCAAGGAGCACAAATTCGATTCAAGGTCATTATGCAAATAACAACGAAGAAATCTGGAAATAACTTGTCCTTCACACTTGAAATTCCATAGAGCCTATCACACAAAAATTTGCAAAAGTGATACAAAATTTCCTGTAGCTCGATTTTTCACTCTTTTTGATATATTTTGACTTTTTGTGAGGTTTCTAAGGATGTTAAGTCCAAATTAAATTCCTATTTACATTTTCTTATGTTGATAAACATCAAGTATATGCTTAGATTTGGATAAAATGGTGAGGATATGCTTAGCGTTTGTGGATTTGACTTGCAACCATGTGAGATGAATTCTAATACTAGAAACTACTTGACAAGGAGAGAACACCATGGAACTTTATCCGTTGTTTGAATATGAGAATTCTAAAATAGGATGGCATATCTTTGATGTAATTTCATTGTAATACCAAGAATAATAAATTAGAGCTTGGCAACTTAGTTTATATTTCATGTGACTGGCTAAGGCTTATGATGGGGTGATGAACTTGTTGACATGGTAAATTTATTCTTTGGAAAACTTAATTATACAAAAAAATGCACATTCATTCTAATTCTAATTTTTCATACATTGTTGCATTTATATATGTAGTTTCCAATGTATTTTGTATACATGGGAATAAACAACATGAAATAATATGGATCTTAGAAGGAGGATGAAGTATATGTAGAATAAATGCATTTATGTAGATTATAAATCGTGATAGAACATGTTCACAATAATGATTATCATTAGACATGCTCACATTAAGGGTTTTTGTTAGGCATGTTCACATTTATCTCCCTCTCTATCATTAGATCATTTAGTGTTTAGTAACTCCCACTCATAAATATCAATCATCGAGGATAGTAACTCCTTTTTTCTTGGATTCCTCTAATATCTAAATTGGCTACAAAAAAGACTCTTAGGCATACAAGCACGGGCTTTTGGGAAGTATGTTATTTCTATTTTTAGGGATTCTAGAAAAGACTATTTGGGTGAAGAGAAGAACCCATACTACCTTGGATTTGGCCTGAATTGGAAACCATACGTTTTCATGGAAGTTTCTATTCAACATACTTATTTTCTGGGTTAGATTTCTTTACCTGCACATCTAACATTTTCAAGGAATTTTCTTACCTGTACACACACTCTTACATTTTTGCACAAGTTGAGTATATTTTTTCTTGCCTCGTTGGATGCTTTTATGCAATCATCATTTCCAAGGTTGTGATATCCTTCTTACTGCAAAAGGAAATTTTGCTATGTTTTACTCATGATATGTTCACTTGTTTAGTTTTGTACTTCCTTCAAACACTTCCTAAACCCACTAGTTTAGTCACTATTTGCACTTTAGATCTGATTCTTGGATTGTCTATTATAATTCTGAATATGTTTGCTTGTATATCAAGATATTTTACAATGCTTGTTTCAACAACCAATCACAAAGTTCATGTACTTTTAACAAGAGGATAATATATGTAGCAAATACCCTGAGAAACTAGAAATGCATAAGACCAACAAGGAATATAAATTGATGTATCTATTAATGAAGCAATAGGAATATGCATGGAAATGACACTAAATGATTTGCGGCATGGAGTTTTTCCCAACACATATGTAATGTAGTCTCTCTTGCTATAGAGGCCTCCCAAGAGTAGTAACAAGTTGTCCACAATAGGTATATGCTTACCAATATATATTAATTATTCCCAACAATGTGATATACACCCCACAATTGATCCCAATCAGAAATCCTCCACTCAGCAGGCAGATATGGAAGAATACTTCCCAACAATTTTAATTATTTTATATCTTGGCTACGGGCATGGTTTAACTCACTTTCTTGTTTTATATCTCCTTTATAACCCTATTATCTGACTGTTGTGGGTTTCTTATCTTGTAAATCTGATATCTAGACGCATTTCTATTATTGATTTGGCTCAAATATTTAATTGAACACTTTGGATATTTCTTGTTATTACTGACTTTCATATTTCAAGCTATTGAGAACATTGTTTGGTGCTTATATGGTCATATTTATAGTTTTTCTTGGGTGGAAAAACATAATATGAAAAACATATATAATATTGCACTGCTAGCAAATTGTCTAGCACACTAATCAAATTTGAATAGATAAGAACAAATCAGATCTGCATATTTTATTAAGAATGGGTTTACATGCCTGGAAATGTTGGGAAAGTAACCTTGTGAGTGAAACTTACAGTCAACAAGAGAAATGCCAAACCCAAGCTCGACTATTCTACCACCAAGGAGCATGACTTCCCTTCAATATCATTATGCAAATAACAACGAAGAATGCTGTAAATAACTTGTCCTTCACACTTGAAATTCTATAGATCCTATCAGATAGAAATTTGCAAAAGCACTACAAAATTTCCTCTAGCTTTAGTTTTCACTCTTTTTGATAGATTTCGTGTTTTTGTGAGGTTTTTGAGGATGTTAATTCCAAAGTAACTTCCTATTTACATTTTATTATGTTGATAAACATCAATTATATGCTTATATTTTGATAAAATGGTGAGGATATGCTTAGTGTTTATGAGTTTGACTTGCAACCATGTGAGATGAATTCTAATAGTGGAAACTACTTAATAAGGAGAGAACACCATGGAACTGGATCCCTTATTTTAAAGTGAGACTTCTGAAATATGATGGCATATATTTAATGTAATTTCATTGTAATACAAAGAATAATAAATGAGTAGACCTTGGCAGCTTAGTTTATATTTCATGTGACTCACTAAGGCTTATGACGGGGTGATAAAATTGTTGACATGGTAAATTTATTCTTTGGAAAACTTAATTATACAAAAAAATGCACATTCATTCTATGGAAATTAAGGGCAGCAATAGATTAATTTTACTCACAACAATTATCAATTGATCATGCAAAATTGCTAACAAGAGAGACTAAATATGGAGCTGTAGCACTAAATTGTATTAACTGAGTGTACAATAGCCAAAACTGTAATAACATACGTTGCTGAATAAATATAATACATCAAGAAATAGAATGCATGAGGATGCATCCAAATCTAGCATAAAGCAGGCTTACGAAAAATAAGCAAATCCCCCATAGGTGTAAAAAGCTGATCCCAAATCCGTCATGGAGCTCACGAATTGGCAAAAAGGCATAGGTAAGCTAAAGAGTGGTGGAATGTCAGATCATACATGTTTTTTCATGGATAAAATAGAGGAGGATGTGTAGGACAAAAAACAAGTCAACCTCACCTAGTCTAGCTTTTCCTTTTTCCTTAAAACACTGAAAAAGAAGGCAATAAAGCAGAAAAAGTAGAAGGGCGCCTAAGAGGCCAGGAATAAAGCAGAATTGATTCCTTTAGCTCTCCCATGTGCTACATGAGTCAAATGTGGCAATTTTGACCTCTATGGATAGGCAAATAGCAACTTGCACAAGGTGGGACACATGAACTAGGCAAATAAGACAAAAATAAATGAATTAATGTCTAAGTGGGTAAACTATGGGTTGATTATTCTAACACCCCCCCTTAATCCTGACTTATGAGTAGTATATCAAAAAATTATAGGTCCTATCAACAAGGCTTAGTCACCCTTTACATACTGCAAATCCATTTAAACAAGGAAAGAGGCAAAACCAACTTGGGAAAATCCTCCCTTAAACATGGACTGTAAAACAAAATTGTAGAATCTTATCTTCACTCATGCTTTCACAGCATGATCAGAAATCCCTAGTAGTGATTTGAGATTTTTGAAGGTCTTCTCACAAAATGCTTTGGTGAAGATGTCAGCTACTTGTTCTGAAGATGAACATAAGAGTAGGTGAATGGTGCCATCATGCACAAGTTCTCTGATGTAGTGCATATGGATCTCAATGTGTATGGTTCTCTGCTTCTGAACTGGATCCTTGCAGATTTGAATGGTACTTTGGTTACCACAATAGATGGTAGTTGAGTACTCAGGTGCGAAGCCACACTCTCCAAGTAAACCCTGCAACCATAAACATTGAGTTGTTGCATTAACAACTCCTCTGTACTCTGCTTCTGTAGATGAGAGTGCAATGGCACTATGTTTCTTGCTTGACCAGCTGATTGGCCCTTTTGTAAGCATGAACACATATCCTGCTGTGGAATTTCTGTCTATGTTATCACCTGCCCAATCACTGTTAGTAAATCCAATCAACTCAAGATCAGATTTTTCTTTATAGAAGATCCCATGTGTCCTTGTTCCCTGAACAAAGTTAAGGATCCTTTTGGCTGCTTTCCAATGGATCTCTTGAGGCTGATCCATGAATCTAGAAGCCACACTTACTGCATAACAAATATTAGGTCTAGTATGTGTCAGATACAAGAAACAACCAATCAATTTCCTATACAATGTATTGTTTACCATCGGTGAAGAATCAGCTTCTTCCAACTTCACTCCTGAATGGAAAGGAGTTTTGCTTGATTTGCAATCCTTCATTTTGAATTTGTTTAGAAAGTCCAAGGAATATTTGGACTGGTGCACCTTGATTCCATCTTTGGTTTGAGAGATATCAAGCACCAAAAATTGACTTAAGAGCCCCAAATCTGTCATGGGGAAGGCTTGGTTCATAACTCCTTTTAAGGAAGCAATCTCAATCTGTGAGCTTCCTGTAATGAGGAGGTCATCAACATTTAACACAATGATCATTAATGAACCATTAACTAACTTCAAATAGACATTTGTATCTGATTTGCACCGAACAAAATTTAGTGATAGCAAGAAGCTATCAATCTTGGTATACCAAGCCCTGGGGGCTTGCTTTAGCCCATACAATGACTTTCTCAACCTGCACACAAGAGAAGGGTTAGTAGAAAAACCTTGAGGCTGCTGCATATATATCTCCTTAGTGAGATATATATGCAGGAAGGCACACTTTACATCCATGTGATGTCCCTCCCATTGCCTTGAGGCTGCAATGGCTAGAGCTAGCCTGATGGAGTCCATTTTTGCCACTGGGGAAAAGGTCTCATTGTAATCTATGCCATGAACCTGTGAGTAGCCCTTGGCTACCAATATAGCCTTGTACTTCAGTGGTGAACCATCAGCAGAAAATTTGGTATTATAGACCCACTTACAGTGTACTAGTTTTCTCCCTGTGGGAAGATCCACTAGCTCCCATGTGTTGCTCTTCTGGAGTGAGATGAACTCCTCCTTCATGGATGTTTACCATATTGGATCTATTGCTTATTCTTCATATCTTTGAGGATCAGACTCCACCATCAAATATCATTTTTCAGCAAACATAGGATCCTTCATGCACAGACCATTCTCAAATTGTGATCTAGTCCTTCTTGGGTCATTGGGATCCCCAGCTGGCTCACCTGCTGCATGCAGTGTCTTGGATGCCCATTTTGGCCTTGTGGGGATATTAGGGTCTACAATAAACTCATCTCCATTAGACAAATCAGAATTATCATGTTCAACAAACTCTTTACTTATTTCTTGAGGTTCAGGTGGTGAAGAGGCTTCACCAACTTCCACTTCTGCAAGGGGTTCTTCTTCAAACTGAACACACCTTTCGATGAAGGATTTATTTGTGCTCAAATTTATCAACTTCTACCCTTTTGAATCTTTAGAGTATCCAACAAAAAGACACTCTTGGCTTTGGGGCTGCAAAGCCTTCCTCTTCTCTGTCGGGATTCTAGCCCATGCCTTTGAGCCAAAAATCCTGAAATGGGTCACATCTAGCTTGTGCCCACTCCATGCTTCGAAGGGAGTCATACCATCAAGATGTTTATGAGGCACCCTATTCTGAATATAGGCTACAAAGTTGATAGCTTTGGCCCAGTACTTTGGTGGCAAAGTTTTGGCCTCCATCATGCATGTTGCCATCTCCTTCAGTGATCTGTTCTTCCTCTCAGCAACACCATTTTGATGTGGTGTGTAAGGGATAGAATAATGCATCTGCACAATAGTTAATGAACTCAGAATTGACATAATCACCACCATTGTCAGATTTAAGGGCCTTGATTTTCCTTCCAGACTGGTTTTCAACCAAAGCCTTAAAGACTTTGAATAGGCCAAAAACTTTAGACTTGTGTTTCAGGAAGTGAACCCGGCAATACCTAGAAAATTCATCAATGAAAGTTAATGCATACTTGGCCTAACTCATGGAAATATGAGGGAATGGACCAACAACATCACTGTGGATCAGCTCGAGGGGTATAGTGGTTCTCTCATGACTAGCTCTCTCAAATTTGTGCTCTGGGTGTTTTCGTAGGATACAGCCTTGGTAGACTCGTTTGGAAAATTTTATCTTGGGAAACCCTATGACCATCTCTTTTTCACTAAGATTAGAAATATATTTGTAGTTAAGGTGGCCAAATATTTCATGCCACAGCTTGCTGGCTTCATTAGCATGAATGAGAAGAGCAGAGGGGTTTGAGTAAGGTAGGAAGTGTGAGAACATGTATACCTTTTGAGCATGATTCGCAACTCCTTTTGCAATGACTCTACTAGTTGAAATCTCTGTGATCTCAACTTCATCGGGGGAGAATATGACCTTCTTAGGAGACCTAGTGTGGGTCATTTGGTACACTGATAGGAGGTTGGAGGCGAGACTAGGCACATACAGCACATTGCTGAACTTACCATGATCAAGATCTATCCTTCCTTTGCCTTTACTTTCAATGAGAGAGTCATCTCCCAGTACAATAGATGGTCCTTTCGACATATCCAATGAGGAGAAAGCCTCCTTAGTCGAAACCATGTGTCTTGAAGCTCCAGAATCAATGATAAAACTGGGTGAGCTTGATGTGCCAGCAACTAGAGCATGAACTCTCTCTCTGTCATCTGAACTTGATCCTCCTTCTCTCTTCTTTGAGCTTTCTGGAAGGGAGATGCCATTCTTCTCCAGGAGATTGGTCAGCATGTCTATTTGATTTTTCATACAAGAGATTTCAATGTGATTGCCCTTATTGCAGTATGCGCACTTGTTCATTTCACCTTTGTTCTTCTTCTTCTAGTTATTCTTCTTGGGACCTTGCAGATCCTCCGGAGACTGTTTCTTGTCTCTCTTTTGCTCAGGTGGCTTTTTAGCTTTCTTTTTGCTTTTTGAATCCACCCTTGAATCTCCAGCAATCAAAGCTTGATCTTTGGATGGTTTGATGGTGCCCATCATCACCAGCTTGTCCTATTCTTGTGTGAGAGATTCCATGAAATCTGCAAGGCTAGGCATCTTCCAGGCTCGAGCTGTCAGTTTTGTGGTATAGAAGGTCGAAAAAAACACTAAATAATTAGGGCCCAGCTTCGAGAGGATGGCCAGTACGAGCTGATCATATTTATTTTGAATACCACACTATTTTAGCTGCAAAACTAGTGCTTTGAACTTGGAGAAATATAGTTGCAGGGATTCAAAGCTTGTTGGACTCAGAGAAATCAGCTCATTCTCGATTTGATGTCCCCTCATCTCATATGTCTTTCCAAAAATATCAGCAAGATTCTCCCATACTTCATTCGGTGATTTCAATCCATCAAGATGGAAAAGGAGGTCTCTGGAAATACTCAGGCACAGGAGGCCATAAGCCTCATCCCTCCTGTTGTGCCATTTTATCTTCTCTGCAGCTGCATTGGGCTCTGATTCTATTGCCATAGTCACCTTGTAGAGGCCTTTCGCTCTCAATAGTATCTCCATCTCTACTTTCCATTCAAATAAATTGAAGGGAGTCAAGATAGTTTTCTGTGATTGATCCATAGCTCTAGAAAATCTGTCCCGGCTGCCAGTAGAAGGCTCCCAGTCTTTGATGTCGAACCTGCAAAACAATTTTTGAAGGAGAGAAACAACCTACAATGGCTCTGATACCATGTGGATATTAAGGCCAGCAATAGATTAATTTTACTCACAACAATTATCAATTGATCATGCAAAATTGCTAACAAGAGAGACTCAATATGGAGCTGTAACACTAAATTGTATTAACTGAGTGTACAATAGCCAACCCTATAAAAACATAGGTTGCTAAATAAATAGAATACATCAAGAAATCAAATGCATGAGGAGGCATCCAAATCTAGCATAAAGCAGGCTTACCAAAAATAAGCAAATCCCCCATAGGTGTAAAAAGCTGATCCCAAATCTATCATGGAGCTCACGAATTGGAAAAAAGTCATAGGAAAGCTAAAGAGTGGTGGAATGGCAGCTCATACATGCTTTTGCATGGAGAAAAGAGAGGAGGATGTGTAGGATAAAAAACAAGTCAACCTCACCTAGTCTAGCTTTTCCTTTTTCCTTAAAACACTGAAAAAGCAGGCAATAAAGCAGAAAAAGCAGAAGGGCACCTAGGAGGCCAGAAATAAAGAAGAATTGATTCCTTTAGCTCTCCCATGCGCTACATGAGTCAAATGTGGCAATTTTGACCTCTATGGATAGGCAAATAGCAACTTGCACAAGGTGGGACACATGAACTAGGCAAATAAGACAAAAATAAATGAATTAATGTCTAAGTGGGTAAACTATGCGTTGATTATTCTAACACATTCTAATTCTATTTTTGAATAAATTGTTGCATTTAGAGATGTAACTTCCAATGTATTGTGTATACATGGGAATAAACAACATGAAATAATATGGATCTTAGGAGGAGGAGGAAGTACATGTAGAATAAATGCATTTATGTAGATTAAAAATTGCGATCACACATGCTCACAATAATGATTACCATTAGACATGCTCACATTAACGGATTTTGTTAAGCATGTTCACATATATGTCCCTCTCTCTCATTAGATCATTTAGAGTTTAGTAAATCCTATTCATAAATATCAATCATCGAGGATAGTAACTCCTCTTTTATTGGATTCCTCTATTATCTAATTTTGTTGCAAAAAAGACTCTTAGGGATTCGAGCAAGGGATATTGTCAAGTGTGTTATTTCTATTTTCAAGAATTCTAGAAAAGACTCTTTGGGCCAAGAGAAGAACCCATACTACCTTGGATTTGGCCTGAATTGTCATCCATGCATTTTCAAGGAAGTTTCTATCTAGCATACTTATTTTCTAGGTTATATGATGTCCAATACCAAACTATTTGCTGCTAATATTTACATCTATTGTTCAAAGTCTATCATCAATTTTGGCTGAAATATCTGGTATTTCATTGTTGTTGCGATTCTTCATCTCTTTGTAGGTACTCTTAAAACTGTTTAAGAATTCATATTCTTTTCAAATTTAAATTATGATAACATAATTATAGGTTGGCTCGAAACAACAACCACCTCTTTAACCCTGTTATGTTCCCATAACTAACCTTACATGTGCCCAGGCCTTTATTTTAGGGTTTTTCATGAGCCTATGATTGCGAAAACGTGCTCGAGTATTCTCTTTCATCCACTTATATCTTAAAAATAATCCCATGTCTACTTCTCTCACCTTGTCTCTTCCCACATACCTAACAATAATTCAATTTACTCACCTTTTGACTACTGGAGTATGCCAGGAATTCATGTTACTACTTGTTTGATGGCTACTATAAACCCTAATTGAGGTTTTATAACTCTATTTACCCAGACACTTTCCCATAACAGCTTAGATTCAACCCAGAATTGGATTCAAGGCAATTTCTTGTTGTTCTCATCCAAGGAACCAACCCAAAATGATCTGTGAAAAGACTACTGAATACCCTCTACAATTTAGTCAAATACAACACTAAGGAGAAGTAGAGAATCTTATAAAGAAATAATTATGGAATTGTTCAACGTACCAGTAGATTTGAACCCAACATTACGTTTCTCTTCTAACCCAGTAACTGAGAGTTGGGTGATCTCCAACCACACTCTTAAATACAAAGAAGAGCTTCAGCTGAAATTGGAAGGAAACAAGAAGAGGGTGAGGGTTTTTCTTGGGATGATATCACTAATAGGAACCAATAGACTACTAGTCACTGCAATTAAGGAAGTGTTCTTGCCCATGTTTGAGGCTTGAAACTTACAACATCAGACTTGAAGGAGCAAATAAAACATTCATGAGTCCTTTCAAGCACATCACACCACCTATGACATCTTGTAGCAGTAATAGGGTGGTAGTTGGAAAGTTCTAGAGAATTTTTTCAAGCATTTCCATCTACGATGATGATGCATTCAGTAAATTCAACACACTATAGAAATAATGGATCAAATATATGAGAAATGATGCTAATAATAAGCATATAAAATAGGTCTTTCTACTAAGAATTCTCACAAGCATACACAGGAAAAATAGAGAAGAAAAGAGATTGAATCACATAAATGAAGAGATGAATATTGGTTTGTATCCTTCGATTGAATAATGATGAATAATAGTGTATAGAAACAATGCATCCCTCATAGGAAAATCGAGTTGTATGGAGACAAATCATAAGCTAAAAAAGGATGACATACCAAAATATAGCAAACCCCCATAAGTGGATAAATAACTTCCCAAATCTATCAAGGACGTCACGAATTGGAAAAATCATGAGTGGATTTTCAAGGATATGGAAAAAACATGTTAATCCTATTAAATTGAGGAAAATTCATGAAGGATGGGTTGGAAAAAAAAGCACCCAGTTTCCTAGTTTGACTAGCTTTACCTTAACCATAGAAAAGCATGAAAGGAAGAATAAAGCAGAATAAAGCAGAATCTATTGCAAAGTGATTTATACTAATTCTGGATGGTCAAAAGGTGGTAAAGATCAGCCCAAAATTAGAAATAAATCATTACTAGTATATCGAGGGCATGTATTGACTTTAAGGTGCAAGTGGATGCCAACTAATTAAGCTAGTGGGTGAATAATTAATCAAATAATGATTAATTATTTTATCCTAAGTGATGAGTGGGTTTAATATATTCCAACACCCCCTATAATTCTAAATTTATGATGGTACGACAAAAAATATAGATTCCTATAAGGCCGAACAACAAGGCTATGGTCACCCTTTAACAATTATTATGTCCATAAAAGTGAGGAAAGAGGCAAAATCACATGGGGGAAATTCTCCCTTGAGAAGGGAAAAGGAAATTTTTTTTTGAAATAATATGTCTTCAATAAATCCTTCTCTTCACTTGGATTATCTTAATGAACTGCTTCCCGAAGGAATAATTGTTTAAGAAATCATGAACTCCATGATCATGTGATGGAGTGTAGAACCTGCAAGAAGGAAGAGGAGAGACTCCTGATATCTCATCATCTGATGAAGTAGGAGAATTATATGAATGATTATTTCTTCTGTCAAACTCAAATCTGAAAACATAATCTGAAATGGAAAAAATATCTGTGCATACTCCTTCACAAAGAGTACAAAAAATAAGACAATTTATTTCACACCCAATTCCCAAAATAGCTACAAAATTGTAATGTGAATCGCATGGCAATATTCCAATATGATGTAGAATATATATAGATATTATATGAGGCTGATAAAACTATTATATATCAGAATTATTATCATATGGAATAGAAAATACAAAGGCTTCAGTGGCTCCATGAGGATATAGGACTAGACTAGGAAAATTATGAGCAACTCGGGAAAACTGATAGGTGTAAAAATATGAATGATGGATGGGCATAAGATACGAACAATGAGTATTAATAATATATCCAAACATGTTTAATATAATTCCAAATATTACTAATTACATGGATAACCATCCACTGAAATATATGAAAGACTTCAAACCATGTAAGATAAGTATTACTACATGAGAGACCAATGAGGAATCAACTAGTGAACTTGGGATTTGTATAGTATTAGGATTATTCAGATATATGGTAGATGGTATGTATGGTGGTATTATATGTGTCATTACATGAATATATTCCTTAAAAAAAATTTCTAAATAATATATACAAGGTTGTGAGGAAGAGTTTCTCAAAGACAAGTCAATATCTAGTGAAAAATCCAATTTTTGGGAGATGAATCTAGTAGATTGACAAGAGGATCATCAAAGAAAGGATAATATGATATTTATTATTATGATATATCAGATACTAAATATATATCATAGACATGAGAAAATGATAGAACTCTGGAACTAAAATAATAAGTTATGTCACCTTGGAACTGCGCAGTTTTACATTGCTCTGAGGAATCCGCATGCTTTTCTAGTTCTTCTGGAACTTCGATCTTGTGCTTTTCAAGAAGTTGAGAGTCAAGAAATGATGTCCATATTATTATTAAAACACTTATTATTTTAATGAAAAACCTTTATGCAATAATAACACTTGGATGTGCTCCCTTTCTTCTTAACTTTCTTCATTAAATCTTCATAAGAATCTTCATCTTCAATTTTTTACTTTGGATTCTTCACAATTTTCTTTTCTTTGGTTTTGACATTATTTTTTCCTTGAACTAAGATATCATGATCCATTCTATTGGTAGAATTAAGGAAACCCATATGGATCAATTTATCTTTCTCATTTGTTAGAAAATCAAGAAAAGAATTTAAAGAAGCCATTTTCCACTTAGGAACAACAAGCCTAGTAGCATGAAAAGTAGACACAAAAACTGGGTAATCTGGACCCTATTTTTAAATAATGGAAGTAATTTATTGATAATACTATTTATCAATCCCACATTGATTGATAATTAGAACAAGTGACTCGAAATTGGTGAATAAACCCTCAAGAGAACCAAAATTTCTTGGACTTAGTGAGATTAACTCAATCTCCAATTGATGCGCTCTTAGGTCATCTTGAACTCCAAAGAGAGACTCCAGTTTAGTCCATACATGGTTTGGAGTGGTAAGACCATCTATATGAAAGATTATATCATAATAAATAGAGAGGAAAAAAATCCATAGGCTTCATCCGACCTGTTAACACCATTATTTAGTAGAGAGCAAAAAGACCATGGTGAGGAGAAAATAATGGTCATTCATAATACTTTGGTTAAATTTTATCGTATGAGGGTAGCACAAGATGAAAAAATCAAGGAATTATCAAAATATCCTACGGTGTGAAGCAGAAAGGAAAATATCAATGGCCTATATTGTGTCCGCTCTTCAAAGATGCGAGGAGAACAAGTGTATGCTGGCGGTTAATGTGATGTATGGATCAACGGTCATTGATCCATCCGGAGGAGATCCACGATTTGTATAAGCTCCACTTTGTAAGCCTATGTGATAGATAAAACCATGACATTCCATGGAATTAGATACATGCCACCTAATATAACGGCGGAAAAATAAAGGTAGATTACATCAACGGTTGTGGATGATTCCGAAGCGGTAACTTGCATGATGGATACAATCTGGACGCCCGACAGAATGAGGTACGTGGCATTTGATCCGATGGTTGAAAATTAAAGGTGAAATAGATCAATGGTCATGAATGGATCCGGAGTGGGAAAGTGCACAGCAGATAAACGTAAAGGGTGGTTGCGGAATATAAACCTCTGTCCACGTGGCCAATCGTGGTGCAAACCAGAGACGAAAGTGGTTTAGTGGAAACTCCCAAAGGAATGCTTCGGAGTGGGGTCCTATAAAAGGGAAGTTGACTTGTCCCATAGTTATTTTATTGGCACTGGATGGGTGAAAAAGAATTGTGGATTCGTTAACCTTCGACTGTCAGTTTCGAGCACACACTGCTACAGTTAACAGGTAAGGTTTAAACACCCATAATTCGTCCGTCTAAATTGCCATTGTCAACTAGATTATGGACCAGGGGAAGGAATTGTAGGGGTCTGGTCATATTGTAGATGACATGGAAGATTATTTAGTTGATAGAGACATAGGTGTGTGCGACCCCTTTCTATCCATAGGAAGCGTTTTAGTCAGTAAGGAAAGGTTATGGCACTATAACTCACAAGGAAATGATGTCTTGAATGTCTGTAAATCATTTTTATACTATTTCTCCATTGAGAAAACACTGCATTTTCCAGAGTTCATGGAATGGTGTGCTGTGAATTACTCCCCTTCTCAGAGAATCATTGTAAGCCACTCTACGTCTCGAATCCTCTGTAAAATCAGTGCCAAAGTTATCCGCAAAAATCTCAATTTTCCTGACAGTTACCTTGACCAACGCGAACCTGTGAATGAGTTAATCCTTGTTGAATTGTTCAAGAGTTGTGAAACTGAAATCCGTTGCCAATTCCTGTCCAATATTTTGAAATAAGGTCAATCCTTAGATGGTCTTTTCTTACCTTACCCTATGCATATTTTTAAAAATCAAGTTCAATTAGTGGTGTCTCTAGTCTGTCAAATATTTGGTCTTGATGATGATTGTCGCGTGAGTGAAGTCATCCTTGGTTTTTTATTGAAAATAAGTTCCTTAGGTTCTAAATCCCAATTGATTCCCGTGTTTAGTCTATATGAGTACTTAGTAGAAGCAATTCATCTTTAGCTAAGTGAATTTCCGAAAGTCAGGTTCTTTAAATTTCAGACTTACCTGTTGAACATGCAGCTATGTTCAAATGTCACTGAGTTACAATTTTTGAGTACTATTTTCTCCTCTGATTTGCCCAAGCAAATCAGTATGTTTGAATTCACCAATTCGATCATGTCTGAGATATATAAAATGTTGTTCGATGAAGAGTTGCCCCGTGTATTGGAGGAGATGAAGTGTCTGATGCAGCCCTCACCCGAGGACCGAGTTGGAGACTGGTTCCTGCACAAAAATTCCACTTTTTTAAGGGTATACATATTTACCGGACAGCCTTATAAGATACCCGCTTTTCTGACCCTGAGAATTTTTTCTTTGGAATTCATGAGGCAAAGGTTGCAGTCTGAGGAAGAGCATTTTGGAGCTTTAAAAAAATCTTAAAATATTAAGATCCCCCTCAAGGTTGGCTCTTTCATTTTTAAAAATAAAAGTGCCTTGGTGTTTATTGAGAAATTATTGGCAGGCATGAAATTCAAAAAGGAACCAAGGATAAATTATGATCCCCACCATGTAATATCCCTGAGGAAACAGGTCAACAAGAACAAACCGTTTGATCACCAGTCTATTGAAGGTTTGGCTGAAACCACCAATCTGTTGCAGTTTATGGAGAGCCCCAGGTCTGACAAAGATACACGTACTGTACCAGTTACAGTATCCCAAACAATAGAGGGTACTAGTATTGTAATTAAAAGAAGTCTCTCTGAGGTCGAGAGCATGGAATTGGATGAAAACGGATCACATAAAAAAGCCAAGCTGTCTCAAGGTGGTGGAGTCTCAAGTGAAGAAATTTTTGATGATTTCAAGAAAGTTTCTCTGGTCCCAACAAAAGTTGTACAATTAAATCAGGTTCCATTTAAAAGTGTAGATGGTTCAGATTCAAGTCCAAATTTCAAGTCAAAAGAGGATATCAAGGCTAGTTATATGGAGAAAAGAAAACAGTCTCTGGAAGAGACAAGAAGTTTGCTCCCGCGAGTAAGAAATTTAAACAATCCAAAAACTTCTTTGATCTCTACCAGAGATGCCAAAAGAAATACCTTCAAGTTCGCCATGGTGAATGACAAAAAGATGTCAGAGATGGAAATCCGGTTGGATAAAATCAGTGTACCAGACAAGATACAGCTCCATAAGAAAACGAGTGACATCATTTTTTCAGACCTTTTACAAGCTATGATGAGAATAAACAAATTACAAATTTTGGTAGATAAATTAGAAATTCAATTGAAGCATGAAAGAGTTGAAAATAAAGCCAATTCCATTCAGATTAAGAAACTACAAGAAGATATTGCCAGTTCAGGTAGTGAGAAAGATAACACCCATGCGGTCAGAAGAATGCTAGAAGAAAAAGACAATGCACTCCATGTTTTAAAGAAAAAATTGAAGATCCCAGGAACTAAACATGTTCAGTACTCCGAGTTAGTGGCTCTATAAGAAGAGAAAGATAAGATGCATCAAGAGATGATGGAACATAAAGGAAAATCTGTCAAGCTGCAAGAAGAAAAATACAGATGGGAAGCGGAGAGGAGTGAGCTGATATCTCAAATTTCTTTGCTGAAAAAGGACCAGAACGAGGAAAAGGAGATCATGGAGGAGTTTATGAGTCAGACACCTATTGATGAAGACCTATCTATTATGAAAATTGAAAAACCATTGAATGACTTCTTTGAATATGACTTGTCAATACCTATGTCCTAGGTCAGCTTAAAAAAGGAATAAATAAAAGAATTAAAGGCAGAGAATGAAAAGATCAAGTCTGAATTGGCCAAAGTAAATGAAAATAAAAATAAAATACTGCAAGACAAGAATCAGTTGCAAAATAAATTCAATGAGCTAAAGGAAAGAAACATTGGCAAAGGCCCTCTCCAAGGGGCAAAGCACATCATTTCGGACACCTTATCTATAGAAATCACTAAATTCAGGCACCATCTGAACTATATCGATGATCTATGCAGTGTGATCAACTTGGCTCACCAAAGACTAAAGTTAGTGAATGAACATATGGAAAGAAGGCCCCTTACCATAGCCCAGAACACATTGAATTTTTTAAATTCATTGACATATCAGAAATTACATGACATGGGAATAAAGGGCAGGATATCAATAGTACTATGGGCTAAGAAGTTTATCCACAAGCATCATTTAATGAAAATGGTTTAGGACAGAGCTGATGAAATGGTTTTACAAGTTAATAACTTCAAGCAGGTTTTCAAGGAGCTATTTGAGTACGGCATGCCTTCCTTTTTGGATGAGGAGGGATGGATGTTTTCTCAGGAGCACTATCACAGCTTGTTAGTTCAGAGCCGCATGGACCACTCCAAATTCGATGATCAGGAAAAGGGCCTAACAGGGAAAACTATTGTGGATAAATTGACAGAGGATTTTGAAATTTTACAAAAGTTCCTACTTGTCAGAAAAGGATTTCCCAAGGTGTCATATGAAGCATACATGGAGCTGGAAGTGGCCATTCGAGAAATTATGGAATGTGATACCCCAAGCTCGGAGCAATGGAAGGCCGTGGAAAGGTTCAGGAAGACAAAATACATCCTTCATTCATAGAGACAGGTGTTACGCGCCAAGGAGCTGACTAGATGAAGACATGTTATCAAGTTGATTTTAGCTTAATGATTTGTTAGGATTCATTAGAGGAAATTTGGGGTCTAAAATGGGCCTTATAAGAAAACGTGCCAAAATAAGTTTTTGTGAGTTAGAATTCAAGAACCAATAGAATTTGAATAAAATAAGTCAACCATAATGGTTGAATTGACATATTTGTCATTAAAAAAAACTACTTTTTTTGTTCGTATTTTTGACATATCTCATTGTGTTTTTACTCAAATTTCAATTGAGAGAGCTCGTTGGATGTGTAATTTGATTCTGCATCCAACGAGTACCCACACTGCATACTTTTGATGGACCCCGCTACTCCAAAAATAAGAAATACCTGAAAAAACGTGATGATGACACATCATCACGTTTTTTCAGGTATTTCTTGTTTTTGGGGTAGCAGGGTCCATCAAAAGTATGCAGTGTGGGTACTCATTGGATGCATAATCAAATTCCACATCCAACGAGCTCTCCCGATCAAAATTTGAGTAAAAACACAGGGAGATATGTCGAAAATACGAACACAAAAAGTAGTTTTTTTCTTTCTTCCTCCAAAATTAATCAATATTATTTTATTATTTTAACTATTATTTTATTATTTTAACTATTATTTTATTATTTTCCTTAGGAGGCCCATTTTAGACCCCAAAATTCCTCTAATGGAAGCTGTAGTTTATTCCTAAGAGTTAGGAATTCAGTTACAAGACATTAATTAAGCCGATCATTCAGTTATGAATCTTCTTGGAAGATCAAATTATTTTATGTATATATTTGCATCTATTTTAGGAGATGGAGGTTGGAACCCGTCCTGTTGTTGAGAGTTTTGGAAAACATATATTTTTTGAAGAACAAAGTTGAATGTGAATGAATTATCAGAGATTCATGCGTCATTTATATTACAGTCTGTGCTTCTCTTTCTCTGTGATTGTTTTTTCCAGTTTTACACTCCATTATGTTTCTTTCATATTTGAAATATAGCGTTGAATGATTAGAACTCATGCTAGCCATGCTTTGATCATTGTTTCAAATATTTTATAAATCCTTCTGCTAAAGTCAATATAGAATTCGTAATATGATGCTCTGTATTGATGGACTGTTTTCTTTTCCTCCATTCCAAATGAATCAAAGAATGACTGTGATTAAATGGTTACCTTGCCTTTGATAAATTCCTGAACATGCGATTTTGTGATATTTTTATCTACATGTCACTCCATGCCCAATGGTTTTGTGTATTGTTTCAACCATCTTTATAATCTTTGAGTGTTGACATATATTTCTGGCCTTGTTAAATTGATATCTGAGAGATCCCTCTCTAGAAAGAAAAGCCAGTTTCTTTCTGAAAGTGGTTTTGCTGTTACCTTGGGATTTACCTTTCACAACCTTGGGTACATTCTAAGTGCTAACAAACTGGCTCCATTGCTAGGGAACGAAAGTGCATATCTTCCCTAGGAGAACGACAGAGCTTGAAGAAATATTTCTGTGGGCAAACAGGAATTTTATCAGCAGTAGAGGTTGTATATTTTCCCTAGCGACTCCATTGTAAAATTTCTTCAGAACTCAAGGAGTCATTCTAGCTTCGAGAAGACACACACGAGGTAACTCTGATACCGAAATCTTGAAAAGTTTTGAAGACCCAGAAAAGCTATTTAAAATAAAAAATAAAGAAAAGATAGATTTTTCTTTGTTTGGTGCATCATCATCTCAAGATTCTCATATTGATCCAAAATGGGAAGTTAACGTTGGAAAAAATCTGTTAAAAACCAAAACTGAGTCTGACCTTATGAATACTGAGTTTAATCCCCGTAGGTTAGAATCTTACTTGTTGGATTCCCTTTGGAGAGATTTGCAACAAACCACAAAGGCTGAAACATTTACCTCTCAGAATACTCAAACCTCTTCAGTCCCTGCGAATCCACCTAGACCAATGGCAGCTAGATTTGCTCCCCTACGTTTTCCTGATGTATTACATGATCTTCTTCTGAATTATTCCCAAAGAATTTCCTTATTTGATGGAGAAGGTGAAATAACTGCAAAACAACATGTTTCCAAGTTTGAATATTTCATTGACTTGGAAGAAGTCGATTTCCCAGATGTCAAAATGTGGTTATTTGCCCAGAGTTTGTCAGGTGAAGCAAAGAAGTGGTTTAAAGATCTGCCAAATGGGTCTATAGTGAATTTTTAGGCTTTTAAGAATGCATTTTTAGATATATGGGATGATAAAAAGAACCCTTTGCAGCTTTTATCTCAGTATAACAGTCTCAAAAAAGGAGGTTTCAAATCTTTTCATGAATTCTCTAGCAGATTTATGAGGGTTTACAATTCCATCCCAGAGGATATAAAACCTTCTGCAGCCGCAGCAAAATTGCACTATGCTGGAGCTTTTGATAATGACTTTGCATTTTCATTAAGGGAGAGAAAATCAACAACTCTTGCTACCATGTTTACAGATGATCTAGAAGTAGAAGCAAACTTGATGGCAAGTGGAAAGATGAAACATAGGGATATTGATAGAAGAAAGAAGGAAGAAAATTTGCCTTCTACTTCTTCTTCTAATGATGTCAAATTTGAAATGATGTTGAAAACCATGGAAAAGTTGATGGACAGATTAACTATGGATAATAGGGGATTCAATAGAGAACAAGCTGAGCCTCAAATTAGGAATCCTAATTTCAGAAGACCGAATCCTCCTGCCCCCCCCCCAAAAATTGGCAGAGAGATATGAGGAATCCAAGAAATCAGGAGGAACAGCCAATTCGTCCACCTTTTCTTGAAAATTATGTTGCTGATGAAGAAGATCCAACTGAAAATGAGATGCACCTTTTTGGAGAGTAGGATTCAGAGATCTATCTTACTGAAGAGGAGCATAACTTGTTCGAGCAAGAAGGTGGAAATGAAGAATTTGAAAGGGAGAACGAGTTGTATCAAAGGGGTTATTTACATGCTATGGATGATGTGCAGAGGAAAATCAGGTTGAGGAACAGGGATGTCCTCATAAATAAGGGGAAGATGAACCCAAATCAGCCTTCTACTAGTTCTTTGAATGTAGAAAAGGGAAAAGAACTACAAAAAGACTCTTTTGTAAATAAAGAGGTTGAAAGTGGTGTACAAAGGGATAAAATAACAAAACAGGCGACTCCAGTTGATGTGGAAAGAATTAGTTCTAGTTTTAATTTACAAAATGAACTTTCAAAGCTAAAGATCTCTGTTCTGTTTAATGAGTTATTGAGAAACACTGAATACAGGAATACTATCACAAAAATGGTCAAAAATCAAGGGGAATGGCATTCTAACATTTTAGAATTGAATGATGATAATCCCGCTATTTCATTTGGATCAAAAATTGAAAATTTAGAAGGGGAATAAGTTCCTCCTTTCTATTTGAGTTTAAATGTGCATGATAAGGTGGTCCACAATGCTATGCTAGACTCAGGGGCATCACATAACTTAATGCCGAAAGGAGTGGTAGAATGTGTGGGATTGGAGGTAACACGACCTTATAAAGATCTGTATTCTTTTGATTCTAAAAGAGTAAAATGCCTTGGATTAATTAAAGACATGGTGGTAACCCTAAACAAATTGTCTTCTAAAACTATAGTTATGGATGTGGTAGTGGCAGATATCCCACCAAATTTTGGGGTATTGTTGTCAAGATCCTGGACTTCCAAATCGAAAGGCAGTTTGTAGATGGATATGTTGTATGCCACAATTCCTGTTCAAGATGGGAACAGAAGATTATATAGTGAAAAGAGAACTCCATACGTAGTAAGCAGTCAGGATAAACCTGAAATTCATCACATTTATGTTGTTGATACTGATTTGGGGTCCTCAATTTTCTTTAATGATGTTGTTCCACATGATATAGAAGAGGATTTGTAGAAGAAGTATGAGGATAATAAGGGAAAGGAAGTAATAGAGCAGGATTCTTTGGAAGCGAAGCAAAAAGAGAAGGCCAGTGGATTATGTACTTTGATGGGTTTGCTGCGAAAGTAGGTGCTGGAGCCGGTGTGTACATAATGTCGCCTATTCGGGATTTCAAAGCCTTGTCATACAAACTGACATTTGAATGTACAAATAATGTGGCAGAATATGAATCTCTATTATTGGGATTACATGCTTTGAAAGAATTAGGAGCTCAAAAAATAAGGATGTTAGGAGATTCTGAGTTGGTGATAAACCAAATAAATGAAAGCTATCAAACCAGGCATCCTCGGATGAGGGATTATAGAAATGAAGTGTGGGATATTCTTGGTAACTTCTTTATGAAGCATACAATTCAGGTGATTCCTAGACATGAAAATTTGGTATTTGATTCTTTAGCTGTGGCCGCTAGGAAATTTGAAACCCCTGTTGCTGGTCAAAGGGAATACCAGGTGGAAATTGTGAATAGACCGTCTATTCCTGATAACTCTAAATATTGGCAGGTGTTCGAAGATGATATGCATATTACGAGATTCCTGTAAATTTCAGAAGAATTTGTGAATACACCTATTGACACTGAGAATGACAATGACGAGAGTATTCAAGATGATGAAGAACTTGAGGAGGAAGGGAATAGCACTGAAAAATTGAAAGGGACCTTAGGAGTTAAGGATATCATCCAGTTGAAAAACAATTTCATACCAAGAGGACTAATCCCTTTAGAAAATCTTTTCGATCATAATGATGTAGCTAAAAATCCAAAAGTGAAGCCTATTGATGGCGCTGTCGAAGACAAGAATATTAGTACAGAAGAAAATCCTAAGATTGTGAAGTTGTCCAAGAAATTACCTGAAAAAGAAAAAGAAGAGTATGTGAAATTAATGAAAAAATATACAGATGTCTTTACTTGGAGTTATGAGGATCTCAAGGAGTATGATACCTCTATCATACAACATACTATTCCTATAAAGCCTGGGGAAAGGCCTTTTAAACAGAAACTCAGAAGGATAAATCCTAAGTTGCTGCCTATTATTGAGAAAGAGATCAAGAAGCTATTTGATGCTAAGATCATTGTAACATTGAGGTTTTCAAAATGTGTTGCAAACTTGGTTCCTGTCAGGAAAAAGAATGGAGAGATAATATTGTGCATAGATTTCTGCAATTTGAATAAAGTTTCCATGAAAGATAACTATCCTCTACCCAAGATGGATCATATACTGCAACAAGTAGTGGGAGCTGAAAGAATTTCAATGCTGGATGGTTTTTCCAGGTATAATCAGATCAAGGTATTACCTAAAGATCAAGAGAAAACTGCCTTTACTACACCTTGGGGCACATTTATGTATGCAAAGATGCCTTTCGGTTTGATGAATGTAGGGGCCACTTTCCAACGAGCTATGGACATTGCTTTTGCAGGGGAAATTGGAAAGTTTGTAGTGATATACATGGATGATATCACAGTATACTCAAAGTCTGACAGAGAGTATCTCCATCATATGGAAAAAGTGTTCATGAAATGTAGGAAGTTTGGTATATCGTTGAATCCAAAGAAATCCAAATTTGCATTAGAAGAAGGAAAATTGTTGGGCCATATAATATCAAAAGCTGGAATAAAAATTGATCCTGAAAGGGTGAGTGCCATTTTGAAAGTAGGTGAACCCAGGAGAAAAAAGGAAATACAATCTTTCCTGGGGCAAGTAAATTTTCTGAGAAGGTTTGTGCCCAGTTTTGCTGAGATCCTAATGAACATCACCAATATGTTGAAAAAGGGGCATGAAATAAAATGGAATACTGAATCTAGAAAGTCTTTTTGGGAAATAAAAAAGGACATTTCAGAGGCTCCTATGTTAGTGAGTCCAGATTTTACTATAGATTTCTCAGTATTTTCATATGCTTTAGAATATACTATAGCAACGGTTTTATTGCATAAAAATGATGAGAATTTGGAACAGCCCATATCATTTTTCAGCAAAATGTTGAGGGATGGTGAATTGAAATACGACATCATGGAAAAACAAGCATATGCTTTAATTAAACCATTGAAAGACTTTAGAATATATATTTTACATTCACATATAATCGCCCATGTTCCATCTGCTGTAGTAAAGGGAATCTTGACTCAACCAGATCCAAAAGGCAGAAGAGCAAAATGGATTGCTACATTATTGGAATAAGATATCGAAATAAAGCCCACCAAATTGATTAAAGGACAGGGATTAGCTAAAATGATGGCTAATTCCAATTGTGAAGCTTTGCAAATTAATTTCATTTCTCATCAAGCTAATCAGTTGGATACGGAGGTGGAAGTCATGGTTGATTTTGCGGCTTCCCCATGGTATTCTGATATTGTATATGTTCTTCGAAATTTACAAGCACCTGAAGGATTGAGTAAGTCGAGGGGCCGGTCTATAAAATTGAAATCTGCTAAATTTTGCATTTTAAATCAGTATCTTTATTGGAAGGACCCTGGAGGTGTGATACTAAATTGCCTTTTAGAAAATGAAGCTCAGCATATAGTTAAAGAATTTCATAAAGGGGATTGTGGAGGACATCATTCATGGAAAGTAACTGCCAATAAAATTCTAAGAGAAATATATTATTGGCCTACATTATTTGAATATGTCTATAAGGAAACCAGTAAATGTCATCAATGTCAAATCTTTGATGGGAAAAGAAAGGTGCTTCCTCTCCCTTTGAATCCAATTACAATAGAAGCTCCTTTCCAGCAGTGGGGTTTGGATTTTATTGGAGAAATAAACCCCAACTCCTCAGGACAACACAAGTGGATTTTGACGGCTACAAATTATTTTACAAAATGGATTGAAGCTATCCCAACTAGAAGAGCCACAGAAAATGTAATTATGGAATTTATTGAAGAAAAATATATTGGCTCGATTCGGATGCCCCAGAAGAATAGTAACAGAAGATGCAGCTGTGTTCAAATCCAAGAAAATGATTGATTTCTGTCACAAGTATCATATAAGCCTCAACCATTCAACTGCCTATTATCTGCAGGGAAATGGGTTAGCTGAATCTTTGAATAAAAGCTTAGTAAGGATCATCAAGAAGCTATTGGAGGATAATAAAAGGTCCTGGCACACCAAGCTCAAGTATGCTCTATGGGCTGACAAAATTAGTACCAAAAGGGTGATTGGCATGTCTCCTTTCCAACTGGTGTACGGGACTGAAGTCATTTTTCCAGCATCATTGGGTGTTCTGGTTATGAGATATTTCCAAGATCAGCAAGAAGAACCTAATCATATGCAAAGGAGGATAAATCAGATTATTGAACTGGATGAGCAAAGGAATAAGGCTTATGACAAGGTACAATCACATCAAGAAAAAATGAAAAATACTTTTGACAAAAGAATCAAAGAAGAGCAATTTCTAATTGATGATTTGGTCCTGAAGTGGGATGCTCCTAATGAAGACAAACACGGGAAATTTGACCATATGTGGGTAGGTCCTTATGTTGTTGCTAGATATAGAGGGAAAAACGCATTTCTGCTAGAATATCCAAATGGGGTTCTTTTGGAAAGTAACCATGTTAATGGAAGGTATCTCAAACATTACCCGTCCTAAGGTGGAGGGTAAGATTTGTATTATAAGCCTGTAAATATTTATTTTTATTTGCAAAGTCAGCCCGAAAGGTAGGCCGAATGTATTTGAAGCACTCGGTGAAGGCCCCTAAGATTCAGGATGCATACTTTTCTTTTCTAAAAACAAAAAATAATATATTTACGAAAAACAGAAGATGAGTTTTATGGACGTTACTATGAAAAAAAATTAAAAAAACAAGCACCTGGTCTACGAGTTCTTTGATACCTCGCAAGGAGGATATCATCGCTAGATGGAGCCAGCTGTTAACACCATTATTTAGCAGAGAGAAAAAAGACCATGGTGAGGAGAAAATAATGGTCATTCATAATACTTTGGTTAAATTTTATGGTATGAGGGTAGCGCAAGATGCAAATAGTGAGGAATTATCAAAAGATCCTATGGTGCGAAGCGGAAAGGAGAAGATCAACGGCCTATATTGTGTCTGCTCTTCAAAGATGCGAGGAGAACAAGCGTATGCTGGCGGTTAATGTGATGTATGGATCAACGGTCGTTGATCCATCTGGAGGAGATCCACGGTTTGTATAAGCTCCGCTTTGTAAACCTGCGTGGTAGATAAAACCATGACGCTCCGTGGAATTGGATACATGCCACCTGATCTAATGGCAAAAAAATAAAGGTAGATTACATCAATGGTTGTGGATGATTCCAGAGCGGTAACTTGCATGATGGATACGATCTAGAAGCCCGACGGAATGAGGTACGTGGCGTTTGATCCGATGGTTGAAAATTAAACGTGAAATAGATCAATGGTCACAAATGGATCCGAAGTGGGAAAGTGCATGAAAGATAAAGGTAAAGAGTGGTTGCGGAATATAAAAAGCTGTCCACGTGCCCAATCATGGTGCAATCCGGAGACGAAAGTGGTTTAGTGGAAACCACCAACGGAATGCTACAGAGTGGGGTCCTATAAAAGGGAAGTTGACTTGTCTCATGGTTATTTTATTGGCGCCGGACGGGTGAAAAAGACTTGCGGATTCGTCAACCTTCGACTGTCAGTTTCGAGCACACGCTGCTACAGTTAACAGGTAAGGCTTAAACACCCATAATTCGTCCATCTGAATTGCCATTGTCAACTAGATTATGGACCAGGGGAAGGAATTGCAGGGGCCTAGTCATATTGTAGATGAGAGGGAAGATTATTTAGTTGATAGAGACAGAGGTGTGTGCGACCCCTTTCTGTCTATAGGAAGCATTTTAGTCAGTAAGGAAAGGTTATGGCACTATAACTCACAAGGAAATGATGTCTTGAATGTCTGTAAATCATTTTTATACTATTTTACCATTGAACAAACCCTGCATTTTCCAGAGTTCGTAGAATGGTGTGCTGTAAATTACTCCCCTTCTCAGAGAATCATTGTAAGCCACTCTACATCTCAAATCCTCTGTAAAACTAGTGCCAAAGTTATCCGTGAAAATCTCAATTTTCCTGACAGTTACCTTGACCAACGCGAACCTGTGAATGAGTTAATCCTTGCTGAATTGTTCAAGAGTTGTGAAACTGAAATCCGTTGCCAATTCTTGTCCAATATTTTGAAAGAAGGTCAATCCTTAGATGTTATTCTCTTACCTTACCCTGTGCATGTTTTTAAAAATGAAGTTCATTAGTGGTATCTATGGTCTATCAAATATTTGGTCTTGATGATGATTGTCACGTGAGTGAAGTCATCCTTGGTTTTTTATTGAAAATAAGTTCCTTAGGTTCTGAATCCCAATCGGTTCCTTTTTTTAGTCTAGATGAGTACTTAGCAGAAGCAATTCATCTTCAGCTAAGTGAATTTCCAAAAGTGAGGTTCTTTAAATTTTAGACTTACCTGTTGAACATGCTGCTATGTTCAAATGTCATTGAGTTACAATTTTTGAGTACTATTTTCTCCTTTGATTTTCCCAAACAAATCAGTATGTTTGAATTTGCCAATTCAATAATGTCTGAGATATCTAAAATGTTGTTCGATGAAGAGTTTCCCCGTGTGTTGGAGGAGATGAAGTGTTTGATGCAGCCCTCACCCGAGGACCGAGTTGGAGACTGGTTCCTGCACAAAAATTCCATTGTTTTAAGGGTATACGGATTTACCGGACAACCTTATAAGTTAACCGCTTTTCTGACCCCAAAAATTTTTGCTTTGGAATTCATGAGGCAAAGGTTGCAGTCTGAGGAAGAGCATTTTGGAGCTTTTAAAAAATATTCAAATATTAAATTCCCCCTCAAGGTTGGCTCTTTCATTTTTAAAAATAAAGGTGCCTTGGTGTTTATTGAGAAATTATTGGCTGGCATGGAATTCAAAAAGGAACCAAGGATAAACTATGATCCCCACCATGTAATATCCCTAAGGAAACAGGCCAACAAGAACAAACCGTTTGATCACCAGTCTATTGAAGGTTTGGCTGAAACCGCCAATCTGTTGCATTTTATGGAGAGCCCCAGGTCTGACGAAGATACACGTACTGTACCAGTTATAGTATCCCAAACAACAGAGGGTACTAGTATTGTAATTAAAATAAGTCTCTATGAGGTCGAGAGCATGGAATTGGATGAAAACGGATCACATAAAAAAGCCAAGCTATCTCAAGGTGGTGGAGTCTCAAGTGAAGAAATTTTTGATGATTTCAAGAAAGTTGCTCTGGCCCCAACAAAAGCTGTACAAATAAATCAGGTTTCATTTAAAAGTGTAGATGGTTCAGATTCAAGTCCAAATTTCAAGTCAAAAGAGGAGATCAAGGCTAGTTATATGGAGAAAAGAAAATAGTCGCTGGAAGAGACAAGAAGTTTGCTCCCGCGAGTAAGAAATTTAAACAATCCAAAACTTCTTTGATCTCTACCAGAGATGCCGAAAGAAATACCTTCGAGTTGGCCATGGTGAATGACAAAAAAATGTCAGAGATGGAAATCCAGTTGGATAAAATCAGTGTACCAGACAAGATACATCTCCACAAGCAAATGAGTGACATCATTTATTCAGACCTTTTACAAGCTATGATGAGAATAAACAAATTACAAATTTTGGTAGATAAATTAGAAATTCAATTGAAGCATGAAAGAGTCAAAAATAAGTCCAATGCCATTAAGATTAAGAAACTACAAGAAGATATTGTCAGTTCAGGTAGTGAGAAAGATAACACCCAGGCAGTCAGAAGAATGCTAGAAGAAAAAGACAATGCGCTCCAAGTTTTAAAGAAAAAATTTAAGATCCTGGGCACTGAACATGTTCAGTCCTCCGAGTTAGTGGATTTGCAAGAAGAGAAAGATAAGCTACATCAAGAGATGATGGAACATAAAGGAAAAGCTGTCGAGCTACAAGAAGAAAAATACAGATGGGAAGCCGAGAGGAGTGAGCTGATATCTCAAATTTCTTTGTTGAAAAAGGACCAGAACAAGGAAAAGGAGATCATGGAGGAGTTGATGAGTTAGACACCTATTGATGAAGACTTATCTATTGTGAATATTGACAAACCATTGAATGACTTCTCTGCAGATGACTTGTCAATACCTATGTCCCAGGTCAGCTTAAAAGAGGAAGAAATAAAAGAATTAAAGGAAAAGAATGAAAAGATCAAGTCTGAATTGACCAAAGTAAATGAAAATAAAAATAAAATACTGCAAGACAAGAATCAGTTGCAAAATAAATTCAATGAGCTAAAGGAAAGAAACATTGGCGAAGGCCCTCTCCAAGGGGCAAAGCACATCATTTGGGAAACCTTATCTATATAAATCACTAAATTCAGGCACCATCTGAACTATATCGATGATATATGTAGTTTGATCAACTTGGCTCTCCAAATACTAAAGTTAGTGAATGAACATATGGAAAGAAGGCCCCTTACCACAGCCCATAACACATTGAATTTTTTAAATTCATTGACATATCAGAAATTACATGACATGGGAATAAAGGACAGGATATCAATAGTACTATGGGATAAGAATTTTATCCACAAGCATCATTTAATGAAAATGATTTAGGACAGAGCTGATGAAATGGTTTTACAGGTTAATAACTTCAAGCAGGTTTTCAAGGAGCTATTTGAGGATGGCTTGCCTTCCTTTTGGGATGAGGAGGGACGGATGTTTTCTCAGGAGCACTATCACAGCTTGTTAGTTTAGAGCCGCATGGACCACTCCAAATTCGATGATCTGGAAAAGGGCCTAACAGGGAAAACTATTGTGGATAAATTTAAAGAGGATTTCAAAATTTTACAAAAGTTCCTACTTGTCAGAAAAGGATTTCCCAAGGTGTCATATGAAGCATACATGGAGCTGGAAGTGGCCATTCGAGAAATGATGGAATGTGATACCCCAAGCTCGGAGCAATGGAAGGCCATGGAAAGGTTCGGGAAGACAAAATACATCCTTCATTCATAGAGACAGGTGTTACGCGCCAAGGAGCTGACTAGATGAAGACATGTTATCAAGTTGATTTTAGGTTAATGATTTGTTAGGTTTGAAGCTGTAGTTTATTCCTAAGAGTTAGGAATTTAGTTACAAGACTTTAATTAAGCCAATCATTTAGTTATGAATCTTCTTGGAAGATCAAATTATTTTATGTATATATTTGCATCTATTTTAGGAGATGGAGGTTGGAACCCGTCCTGTTGTTGAGAGTTTTGGAAAACATATATTTTTTGAAGAACAAAGTTGAATGTGAATGAATTATCAGAGATTCATGTGTCATTTATATTACAGTATGTGCTTCTCTTTCTCTGTGATAGTTTTTTCTAGTTTTACACTCCATTCTCTTTCTTTCATATTTAAAATATAGTGTTGAATGATTAGAACTCACGCTAGCCGTGCTCTGATCATTGTTTCAAATATTTTATAAATCCTTCTGCTAAAGTCAATATAGAATTCGTCATATGATGCTCTGTACTGATGAACTGTTTTCTTTTCCTCCATTCCAAATGAATCAATGAATGACTGTGATTAAATGGTTACCTTGCCTTTGATAAATTCCTGAACATGCAATTTTGTGATATTTTTATCTACATGTGACTCCATTCCCAATGGTTCTGTGTATTGTTTCAACCATCTTTATAATCTTTGAGTGTTGACATATATTTCTGGCCTTGTTAAATTGATATCTAAGAGATCCCTCTCTGGAGAGAAAAGCTAGTTTCTTTCTGAAAGTGGTTTTGATGTTACCTTGGGATTTACCTTTCACAACATTGGGTACATTCTAAGTTCTAACATGACCTATTGTGCCACTTATCTCTCTCAATCATAGCATTGGGCTCATTCTCCAAATCTAGAGTAACTCTGTACCATCCTCTACTATGCAATAAAATGGAGATTTTGGATTTCCGTTCATGGTAATTGAAGGGAGTAAGAATTATTGATGAAGAAGAATCCATATTTATAAATTTATGTGCTCAATAAGAAACTCTCTCTAACCTACAACACAAACTAGAAGAAAAATTTGTAAGCTAGATAAACACTTCTTCAGAGAGGGATAGGAGACTAGATGCGCTCCTCAACTCTGTAGAACTTGATCAAACTTGCTGCTCTGATACCATGTAGAATCTTGCAATATTGTGCTCCCTGTATCTTTGATACCATGTATAAATAATAGATCAATGCTATGAGAAATGATGCTAAGAAGAAGCACATAAAATAGATCTTGGTACTAAGAATTCTCACAAGCATACATAGGAAAAATAGAGAGAAGAAAAGAGATTGAGTCACATAAATGAATAGATGAATATTGGTGTGTATCCTTCCATTTAATACTGATGAATAATAGTGTACATAAATAGTACATCTCTCATAGGAAAATCGAGTTGTATGGAAACAACTCATAAAGCTAAAAAAGGCTGACTTACAAGAATATACAAAAACCCCATAGGTGGCTAAAGAACTTCCCAAATCTATCAAGGACCTCAAAAATTGGAAAAATAATGAGTGAGTTTTCAAGGAGATGGAAAAAACATGCTAATCCTAGAAAATGTAGGAAAAGTCAGGAAGGATGGGTTGGCAACAAAAGCACCTAGTTTCCTAGTTTGACTAGATTTACCTTATCCATAGAAAAGTAGAAAAAGAAGAATAAAGAAGAAAATTCTGTTAATTGATGTATACTAGATCTAGATGGTCAAAAGGTGCTCAAGATCAACCAAGAATTAGAAATAAATCATTCCTAGGATAGATATGGCATGTATTGACTTTAAGGTGCAAGTGGATGACAACGAATTAAGCTAGTGGGTGAATAATTAATCAAATAATGATTAATTATTTTATCCTAAGTTATCAGTGGGTTTGATATATTCCAACACACACATTTTGGAGGGATTCTCTGATGCAATGTCCATATATTTGATATTGTTAACTAACTATTCAATATAATGCCCTTCATTTTAATCTGTTGCAGCTGAATTACAAATAAGAAAGGGATTTTTCTTGGTCAGTTATTGATAGTATATGGAGAATTAACTATAGAAAACACCATACAGAGTCTCCAAATTTCCAAATATAAATGTGTTATGGAACCCACATTACAACTATACAATAGCCCTGGAATTAGTCAACCTTAGGATATCTATGTGGAGAATTTGTAACCATGCAATTGTTTACCTTCAATTGATTTTGTTTGAAGACTTTGAACTTCAGCACCATGCACCAACACCTATTGATTAAGTCCATCACCTAAGATAATTGGAAGGGTCATCTCAGTGAATGTATTTTTTGCAGCTGATATATTTATCACAGAGCTTGATTATGGGTAGAAATATCTTTCTCCATGAAAGGGAAATGAAGATTTGTATTCCAAATAAAAAATAAAATATATAGCTTTGTATAACAAATAAAATATGAAGGATAAGTGCTCTATCTAATGTGTTTTGATGAAGGTAGATCATCTCAGTTTCCTTATTGAAAAGGATAGGTTATTCTAAATACATAGATTCATTTAGTGGAGATTTCAAAAGCTAGGCATTTTGTTTGATTATATAAAGCATCATTTGCAAGTTATACAACTTGGGATTAGAATTCATTGATATATTATTGATTTCTTTGTTGATGTGATTTCAATGCTTGTTATTTCAAGTTGGTGAATAAGAATCTATACAAATTATGTTAAAAATGGGACATCGCATAACTATTTACTACACACCATAGAAGACATTTGTCATCATCTAAGGAAATGATCCTTTATGTTACATAGAACAAAGTATACATATGTGTATGTCATGAATGTTGGGATTTTGCGGCATGATGTATGTCATGCTTGTTTGAATTTTGAGGATTCTTTGCCAAAAAAATAATGTGAATCATATATGGTATATCAATCTTCTTCTCATGTGTGGAGACCTCCATCTTTTTTTCAAACAATTTTTTTGTATTTTGAGCTTTTTTATTTGAAATTAAACTCATAATGTCTTTCATTGCGTATGAAATATTCGCTTTCGATGAATTTATTTACTTGTGATCTTCTTACCACAATACACATGTCATAATCTAGGATTTCCTTGCTTGTAGAATATATCGATCTTAATTTGGATTTCTTTGCTTGTAAATTATTTTGATCTTGATTTGTTTATACAATATGTTGAAATATCTATTCTATTTTGGTTTTAAGATTAGCTTCATTTACCAATGTCAGTTTCACTTTAAGGTAAATGTCATGTACATTGCATAGAAAACTGATAATAGAAAGACTTGAGGTCTACATAAAGTTAGACTTTTTATTTTAATATAAAACTTTTTATGATATGAAATGTGTCTCACATTGAAGTGATTTGCGTGATTTGAACACAATAATGACCTCAATTGGCTAGTGCAGACCAAGATCACACATACGATATGATTCTATTAGTTTATCAGTTTGTCAATATTCAGGTCCCCACATGTCCACTGGACCATTAAGGGATGAGATAACAATTGGAGTCCCCACTTTCCCTGAATATAGTCAATGCAGTTCTGTTTCACTGACACCTTACAGTTGTGACTTGCTAGCCTACATGTTCTGTTGTTGATGATGTGATTCATGTTATTTGACTAATGTTGTTCCTCTATTTTTGCAATATTTTATAAATAAGTTAAAGGTTTTCTAGTTTTTGGAATTTTTTTATAATGAAGTGAAATATTCGCAAAGATTTTGCAATATCTGATAACTTAGTGAAAGAATTGCCAATATTTTACAACATTATATAGTAAATGAGAGATTCTCTAGGATTTTACAACATTATATAATAAAAATATTCTCTAAAATTTTAATATATACATATATTCACAAAATCACCTTCAAATTTTCCTATATATCATATATATATTCGCCCATTTTTTGTACATCTAAATCTAGGGGGGCTTCTTAATATCATCCATGGTGATATCCAATCATAAGGCAAGTTTTTCTCATATGATTTTTGGGATCCTTTGAGAAATACATTTATCTTTATATAAATACTAATGGATCCATTTTAAATATACGGATGAACTCTTTTAGTCAAAACTCCATAACAACCATTAAAAAATTCAGTGAAGGAGGAAGTGACCTGCCCTTTCACTCACCAACATGAATCTCCATGTCGCACTTATCAATGACAAGGAAAATATTGATTAGAAAGTGATCAAGGAATTTTCTCCAACATGAGCCTTCATACTTATGTATGTTTACCTAACTAACCATCTAACAATGCAAGTTTTGATTAAAGCTAGAGCTACTTATGTCATGGAATGAACTCTCTACCCTTATCTAGCTACAATAACTCTCGCATGTACCAAAACACAAAACAAGGTAGAATTATGGAATTGAAATAGGTTGGAGAATTGACAGTGACTGTGGAAGTAGCCACTACCAAAGTAGGGCCAATGAGTTTGGACATTATAATAATGATAAACAAAATTTTAAAGCCAAAACCACTTAAGTTCATAATATTAAACTTTCATAATCACATTTCCAAAATCCAAAAACCATTTGACAGTTCCAAATCTACTTTCGTAATCACATTTCCAAATTTAAATAACCATTCAATTTCCCAAATTTGTGAGTCTATATCGCCCAATTCCAATTTTTGTGGGAAATAGTGCATAAGAGTGCGTCCCACTTTGGGATGGGGCTAATCCTTGTAGGTTGCAGCAATGCCTCACTATCTGGAGCCCCTTTGCTTAGTAGGTTGGATGACCCCAAGTGATCCTACAATATATTAATAGAGGGAAATAAAATGAAACAAATGAAATGATAACAAAACTTAAACAAAATTGTAAAAGGATGGGAGGGATGCAAAATCCAACAATCAATGTGAGCCAAACAACTTGTATATTTCCCAATTGTCAAGATAATACAACACCTTGGATAGGTAAGCTCCAAATGGAGGAAAAAACTCTTATTAAGGGAGGTATTTGTTGTCCAACAAATGATTGAAGTGTGGTCAATGAACCAATTTTCGAGAAGTAAAACTTCCCCTTGAGGGAAGGAGGGAAGGAAGAATAAAAAATACTTGGAAAGTGGTGTGAGATGAGCTAAGGCGAAGGTCAATCACAAATCCAACACCATAACTTTTCTATTGAATCATCGTACAATGATAATTCCCATGGCCTTATTTTATTGGCTATGATGTGACCATCAAATGACAAGATCATAGTGTGAACCCGTTGATTCATGTTTTAGGTCCAAAGTACACTAAGAGGCCATTTAAGAAAACGAAGTGTGTGAGAGGACAAATTGGAATTAAAATTTCTAAGTGGATGTTTCATGATCCATCAATGCATCATTATTGGTTGATATCCCATCATTTTTGTCACACACATGAATCTCTAAGGAATTTCCACGTTGCAGCATGGGTGTTGTTGTGTAGGTCCCGCTGTAGCATGAGTAACCAACGTTTAAACCGCATGGTTGTGGATTTTGACTGCTTTTGGGCCATATTGGACTCAATATACTCTTTATACATTTTTAACTCATTTTCTTCCTAAGGGAAATAGAGGAGATTTAACCCACAAAATTCTCTTATAACAGCCCCTAGTGTGTTTTGGTTAGCTAAATCTCAAAGGTTTATAGTCATGTTACTATCCAATTTCTTATCATTTTAAGAAGGATACAACCACTTAAAATTGACAAAAGTAGATGCTAAGTTTTAGTTTCAGCTAATCTATTTATTAACTATGAATTTTCCTCCACTACAACTACTAACATATTCTATGTAATTGTGCTATCTTACAGAGAGTCCCAATTATGATTTGGTTTTCTTTCCTATGTTTTAAGTGAAAAATTCAAAATAATGACAACTAATTAAATATATAACGAGGTGCTAAAACAACTATTTAAATAGTACTAGTAAATACGAACTAAATCTATATGCAATTTAACTAACTAGCCTATCTCAGGTGAGAGAAAAATTTAATAACTAAGTTAATAATCTATTGATGATAAAAATATAAAAAAATGAATAATTTTAATTCCGAAAATAATTTACTAGAATCAAAATTATAACAATTTTATTCCTTGTAAAAGATTTATGATTTAAAAATATTAAAACCAAAAAATGTTATCATTCCAAAACCATAAACAACCAATAGAAAATCAACACTATTATTTCAATATTTGAACTAAAAATAATTAATTGATTAATCAAATATTTTCAAAAACACAAATATATTGATTCACCAGGTAATATGTAATTGACATTATATTGATAATGTCATTAATAAAATTGACAAGTTATACAATATTAACATCTAAATCAAACAAAGAAATAAGATTTGAGTAATTTTTACAACAATACATACAAATACATCACAACATAAATGTATATATGGAAAATTTAAGAATGTTAAATATGAAATATATTTATAAAAGTTTCAGAACTTGAACAAAAATAATACCAGTTGTTGAAATGTGTCTGCACATATCCTTGGAATCAAAATACTTCAACAAAATATAAACAACATAAAAGCTATTAATTTCAGCAAGTAAAATTGTTAGTCATACTCGCCTCCTTCATTCAAAACATGTTTGTGACTTACATACAGAAATTTCATCAACCACTTGGAGAATTTTAAGGATCCTATTCTAAAAATAGAGTACCCAGTTTGTACAATCATCTTATCAATGAAGTAGCTTAACTAACATTTCAACTAAAGGGACCTAGCAAATGAAAATAACTGTTGATGTGAATTTGTTGCTTAAATGACTCTTGTTCATCCAACTACCTCAACAAACCAAAATGCATTTAATAGTAACACACCATGTGTTAGCAAACATTGATGTCATTTATCCACTGCATCCAAAATGTACACCTACACAACGAAGTTAATTTCCCTTAAAAATTGTAACAACTGCATGTAAAAGAAAATAAATAAATTGTAAGCATTCCTAGAGAATATTCAATTCTATAGGTATGCTAATTAAATCATGCTATTACATGTCAAAAATAAAACATAATATGAATAACTAGAATATGGCAGAAGTTAAGTTGCGATTTGTAGCTTAATATCTCTTCTTGCTTCAGATAGCTTGGCTTTGAGTTCCAACATTTTTAGATTTTGATTCTATGTTTGTTTGAGCAATCACTCATTAGTTATCATCACATATTTCCTAGCATCTTCATATTTATCCTTAATTAACTTCAAATCTATCATTATATTTACCCAATCTAACAATTCTCCTCTGATCATTTTGATTTCGTCTTCCTTAACTTGCGCGTTGGCTTGATGTTATTTCACCTCTTCTCTCAATTGAGCGATTTTACTTTCAAAGATTCTATTAATATCTTGTTGTAAACTTTTTTCGTTCTTATCGTGAGAATAATAATTATATTGTGAAGAATTTGGAATATAAATAGGTAATGAAACACCATTGGATGAAGGTTTTAGGTCAGACTCATCAAGAAGAAAATTATCAATCTCTTTAGGAGTCAATGTTAAAAAATAATTCATTGTTACATTCTCTCCATTATCAGGTAAAACTTCATTAAATGGGGAAAATAAATCATTATCACTTTCAATTTCAACAACTCGTAAGATCTGTTAGGATTATTAATCCTCCCTTGTCCAAATTTGGTCATATATCTAAATCAGGAGTCCATCCAGTCTATTTATTGTCATTAACACCATTGGGTCCACTTGACCTAATTGGGGCACATGTTTCAATTACTAAAGTGTGGGGAACACTAATTGATGCTCACTTCCACTGATTGCACTTGATTGCATCAGTTTAGGAGCCTCCTAGACCAATCCATACAATTTAGGAAGCCACTGGGAGTGTCAAAACCAACGAAGGTCAGTTCACTTCAGTTAATGACTAGTCAAGCTAAGTTATGAGTCAGTTACATTCAGTTAGCGCTAGGTTTACTTGACTACACTCATGTGGGGCGCATTTCTCACCTACCACAGTTAGTTAACCTTAGTCAACACTGAATGTAACACTAGAGTTGTCTTTTAGAGCTCCGATGAACTCTAGTTATGGTTTAGAGAAGGTCAGTTAACTACTAAGTCCTCCAATAGTGATTTAGACAAGGTCTTAGTTACCTACAGTAAAGTAGAGTCTATCAATTTGAATTTCCTCATGTGGATTCGAGTTTCATGTGGCTATTAAAGCCATTTTACTTGATTTTAATTATCGTCTAATTACTTTTTGATTAATGAAAGAATTCATAGCTGCAAGCCATTTTTGCACAGTTTCATTCTTCAGTTGCTAAGTAAATTGTGAGATCTACTTTGTGAGTTGTGTATTTTTCTACAGATCTATGTGCTCAAATTTACATGGTATCAGAGCCTCGGTGGATAAGACTCCTCTCCTCCGCAGATCTCCAGTCGGATCATTTTTTTTTGGCAAATTGCTCTTTCCAGTACTACACCAGAAGCGGAGAATTTACCACTTAATATCCCAAGTTAGGAAATTGTTGATCAAGCTGGCTTGATCAACTATGCTGGGTGTGAAGTAAATTCCAAAAGTGCATACTGTCAACCTTACTTTGTATGTTTGATTGTGTGACAAGTTATCATCTTTTCTTATAGCATTCGCTACAAGCAGCCCTTTCTTCTCACTGCATTTGCTACAACAGCTCATTTCTTCCTACTACATTCAAAATGGCTCATCCAATAGAGCCTCTCACTCCCTTCAATTGTCATCAGTGGAAGGCATACATGGTGGTAATGCTCCACACCAAAGGGCTCTTCAAACTCATAGAAGAAGTAGAGGAAGAGATAGATTCAGATAAAGACAAAGCTAAGTACATGAACAGGCTTGATGAATCCCATGGACACTTTCTCTCCTCAACCTATAAATATATTTGGTTCCACATCCTAGAATTGAAGACTCCCAAGCTGGTTTGGGACAAGATTGCCTCCCTATTTGATAAGCATGATGAGATGAGGATCCATCAACTAGAAAATGATCTGATTACTCTCAATCCATCCAATTTCGAATCTCTAAATGAATTCTTCACAAAGTTCAAGAACCTGATATATCTGTTGAAGCAATGCAAAATGGAGAAGGATGAAGATCAACTCATCCTTGCTATTCTCACAAAGCTCAATGAATACTACTTAGTCTTTGTATCCACCTTCTAAATAGTAAGGCTCACTACTCCAAATTGGAAGATGCCCACTCTTAATGCTTTCATCCAATCTCTTATTTCTGAGAATGATAAATTGATTCAAATGGGGATCATTCGATCTCCCAAAGATCTATCTCTAGTTTCAAGAGGAGATAAGGTAGCAAATGACAAAGGGAAGCAAAGAGATGAGTCCCCTATGAAGAAAGAGTAGTCAAAAGAACCTTCAGGTTTGAAGAGAAGCAAGAAGAATGGAAAAGGAAAGGTCCTCTACTCTTACTATGGAAGGGGATTCCATTCAGAAATCTCCTATATGAGAAGACAACTTGATGAAATGGCTCTTCTTTTGAAAAAAACAAAAAAAAATTGTACATCCTAGCGCAAGCATGGATGACTCCGAAGAAGAAGAAGAAGAATACCAAAGGAAAGGACATGCACTGAAGGCTTGCTACACATTAGCACCTGTCTTCCTCATTGATTTTGGAGATTCCAACCATATGGCTACATCCAGAGAATCATTCTCTTCTTTTCAGTCCTTTGATGATCCTAGAATTTAGATGGGAAATAATAGTAAATTCAAAACAAAGGGGAAGGGATCTATCCAACTTGAACATGGAAGGTTCAAAGATGTGCTATTTGTTCCCTCCCTAGCTTCAAACCTGTTATCTATATATCAGATGACCCATACTAGATCTCCAAAGCGAGTGATCTTTGGTCCTGACTTAGTGGATATCACAGATATCTCTACTGGGAGCATCATAGCAAAGGGTACTACCAATCATGCTTCAAAAGCATATGAGTTCTCACATTTCATGCCTCCTTTAGAACCAGTGCACTCTCAGCAGCCACCTGCAAGGGAAGGTAAAATCATTGCATCTACTTATTGTACAGCTTCTACTAATATTACAGATCCATCTATATTATTTCATGACCTTGAGATTCAGGCTGACTCAGATATAGATTCAGTCCCTACTTGCAAACTAGAATCTAGGAAGATGACTAGAAACTCACCTAACATTCAGAAAGGAAAGACTCTTGTGCTATGTCATGCTATCTTACCTCATTTAGGAAGATGCAATAGACTCCCTCTAAGATGCTATATGGCAAGGGCTCAGTCTTACTACATTCAGAAGAATGGATATGATCATACACCTTTTCATTCAACAAGAGACGAAGGTTACATTCCTCCTTCCTCCCATCATCATCATTTTTGGAGAAGAAGGAGAAGTCTACATGCCAGGCCCTAGAATACCTATGCACGACACACCATGCATGCTGCTTCACTACCTCACAGAGATGAAGATTGTAGCAACAAATTTTCAAGTTTTCCAAACTTGAGACCTGATTCTACCTACTTAGCTAGAGGGAGGTATTTTTTCCCATGTGGTTTTTTCCCCAGCTCCTTGTATTAAGTAGTTACTTTATTTTACTTCATGTAATGGGTGACCTATGGTCTTAGTTACCAGGGCCCACAGTTTGTCCAAGTTAGCATTCAGGGGGGTGTTAGGATTATTAATCCTCCCTTGTCTAAATTGGGAGTCCATCCAGTTTATTTATAGTCATTAACACCATTGGGTGCACTTGACCTAATCGGGGCAAATTTTTCAGTTACTAAAGTGTGGGGAACACTAATTGATGCTCACTGCCACTGATTGCACTTAATTTCATCAGTTTTGGAGCCTCCTAGACCAATCCCTACAAGTTAGGAATCCATTGGGAGTGCCGAAACCAACCAAGGTCAATTCACTTTAGTTAATGACTAGTCAAGCTAAGTTAGGATTCAGTTACATTCAATTATAGTCCTCTACATTCAGTTAGCACTAGGTTTACCTGACTGCACTCATGTGGGGCGCATTTCTCACCTACCACAGTCAGTCAACCTTAGTTAACACTGAATGTAACACTTGAGTTGTGTTTTAGAGCTCTGATGAACTCTGGTTATGGTTTAGACAAGGTCAATTAACTACTAAGTCCTTCGATAGTGATTGAGACAAGGTATTAGTTACCTACAGTCAAGTAGAGTTTATCAATTCGAATTTCCTCATGTGGATTCAAATTTCATGTGGCTATTAAATCCATTTTAATTCATTGTAATTATCATCTAGTTACTTTTTGATTAACGAAAGCATTCACAGCTGCAAGCCATTTTTGCACTATTTCATTCTTCAATTGCTAAGTAAATTGTGATTTGTCTACAGATCTATTTGCTCAAATTTACAAGATCTCCTCTTGTTTCCTTATGGCTCACATAGAATTCGTGGCCATGTTACGTATAAATATCGTAGCACAAACATATGCTGAATTTTATGATTTAAATTGAAATTTATGAACAAGATTCAAACCTACATTTGGGAATTTACTAACCTTACAGACTTTTGCTCAAATGATTTATCATCTAATGCTAGATTCCTATTTCCTGAAGCTTCATCGATTGACTTAGGGTTTTCCCCCAAAATGTCATCTCCCAAATCTCCTAGAAAGATGAGTTTTTACATGCCTATAGCCTTAGGGTTTTTATTAGAGTTACCTTCATCCGAATCATGCACATAAGATTGCCTAATTTTCTAGTGATTCTTAGGTATTTCGAAGGGCCACATTTCATTACGAAAAAAGCCATTTTCACTCAAAAAATGGTCCCAATTTTTAGCTTATATGAAAGACAACTAGTGCTTAACCAAAATTTTTACCAAGCCATGGTGAAAAAGACTATGGTCCTGGTTTCGTATGATATTCTAGACCGTAGAACCCATTATTTGCAAAATATTAAGGAGATAATGTAACGTCCCCGAACCTCCGACCAGCAAAGAGGATGCTACTATACGTCAAATTATTTAGGCATCTAGCCCCAAGGACATGAAGATACATACATATAGTGTTGAAGCATGATACTTAAAACATAAATCATTTTATGAAGCATAATCATCCATATACACAATGGAAGCAAAACATATCAATCAGCATTCATGCATATATAGATCAGCATTTAACATGTATATCCTCATTCATCAATGGTAAATATATAATTGCAGAAACAAGTTAGGAAAGAGTACTTATCTTTATAGAGAACTTGTTTTGCAACCAACTATGTCATTGCAATGTTCCACCCAACCATAGGCCCACATACTCTTTAATCTCTCAGTAACATTGCCACCCCTGAGCCGAGCATGATTCCCCAAGGAATAAGGAACTAATAGGCTTACGCATAGCCAAGGATAACAACACCACAAGGGTACATAGTTCATCCAATCCAACACTGTTGGGTTTATCGGGCGAACAACAGATTAGCCAAGCTAACAAATATGGGTTTATCAAGCCATCCAAGAGCTGGGAAAGGCTAATGCTAAGCTAGTGCACCGACACAAGAACTAGACTAGCTTCTAGAACACCCACACACACCCAACACAAGGAAATCAGTCCTTTCTCTACAACTTCGTCCCTCAAACCCTGATCTCCCTTCCAGTGCTCTTCAGGGGTTGTGGAGAAGAAGACCAGCTCAGCGGCTCTATCTATGTGGTTTTCAACCCACCAAGTTTATCAAGAACCTCAGGCCCTCATTCACCACTCCAATGCAGTCCGAGGACAAAACCGCTGCATGCAAACTACCAAACAACTCTTCAAGATTTTACAGGGGAAAACACGATTCAGTAATCGTGGCAATTAACAGCCCACTAGCAACCTGAGCCCACAGCACAAAATCTTCATTTCAATTGTTGAAGAAAAATACACAGTCCAACAAATGGGAAGAGATCGACTCTCAATCTGTGCATGAAGGAAAAGAACAAGACACAGCTAAAACACATAGCCGGAAAGGTAATCACGACCACAATTCCATGATGGAATAACATCCAATGAATCATAGAGTAAAACACAACAATCTACAATAATTTCCACATTGTACAGGAAAAACATAGTTGCCAATGCATGGAGGAAGCTGCAACCAGAGATCGGTGAGGAAAATCAGAACAGTCTAACAATGGTAGGAAAAGAACAATGCTCTACGTGAACAGGGGAATGAAATTCACAGACTAGCAAGGCGATGCAAGAGGAATGGAAAACCCCACATCATGGATTGTCGATCCTTTTCACTCAGCCCGTGTGAAGGTGGATCGACAGCCCCCAATCAAATAGTGGACAGACGATCCATAATTTAGAAGGTGCATCATGTAGAGAGTGCAAGTGCCTAGGGAGAATGGAAATCTTGGTGTAATGGTCTTGCTGTCAGCGAATAGATGCCCCACTAACAACAGAACAATTAAGGGTGGTGGTTGGATGAGACAAGGGAGGATGAGTGAAGATATTGGTGACACATGGCTTTTCCCGCCCCCATGGCTCAGGATTTAACTTTCCCCCTCCTTACCCTTAGGAAATCATGCCCCTTATCAATTTAGTTGCAATGAACATAGCTAGATGGGTTATTAATTAAAATGCATAGTTACATGGTGCTACAACTTAATATGTATGCTGCATGTCCTGATATACCATCGGTGACCATTTCAATCCAAAACATAGCATAACCAAATCATGGTGGGGCCTTTGCCTTTGCCTCCGCACCATGATTATTTACAATATGTGTATCATGTATATTGATCCAAAATGGGGTCAAAATTGGGGTGTTACATTCCTCTCCCTATTCAATAGCACTGTCCTCAATGCTTTACAAAATCTGAACAAAATGCTACATTGGTACCACCTCATTGTTCCACAGAATTGAATAAAAATGGATGTTCCAATCGCATGGCATCCTCCAACTCCCATGTAGCATCCTCAGGTCCATAATTCTCCCATTGGACCTTTACCTACTCCCATTGTACCTTTACCTGCCCTATGGCTTGGTTCCAGAGCATTGTGACCTTCCTGTCGAGGATGCGCATTGGCTTGATTTGGAACTCTCCCTTGGGTTCTACCTAAATCACATCCCAATTTATCACATGGTTAGGATCATGTACATATTTCTTAAGCAAAGAAACATGAAAAAATTTATGAGATCTAGTACTAGAAGTAAATACAAGTCTATATGCAACAGGTCCTATTCTTTCAAGCACTTCAAATGACCCACAATATCTAGGTGACAGCTTGGAACAACTTCCAAGCTTCAATGAACTTTTCTTTTCTTTCACTCTGAGGTAGAAATGATCCCCAACACTGAACTCTTTGTTCATCCTATGCTTGTCTGCATATCTTTTCTGTTTTTTATGTGCTACTTTCAGATTCTGCCTAATCTTTACAACCTCTTGCTCCATTTCCTTGAGCAATTCTGGTCCAAGCACAACTCTGTTCACTAGGTTATCCCAAGTCACTGGCATCCTACACCTTCTTCCATACAAAGCTTCATATGGACTCATCCCCAAGGATGCTTGCTGTCCATTGTTGTAAGCAAACTCTACCAAGTGTAAGTAATATTCCCACTTGGTTGGTTTGTCCATCACATACATGTCAAGCATATCTTCAAGCACCTAATTAACTCTTTATGTTTTCCCATGTGTCCTAGGATGGTATGCAGTGCTGAAGTTTAACTTTGTACCCAAATCTGCAAACAACCCCTTCCAAAAATTGGAAGTGAACTTGACATCCCTGCCATAAATTATTGCCTTCGGCAATCCATGCAATTTGAAAATCTCCTTCATGAAAATCCTTGCAATGTCATCAGTCTTGTGCGTAGAATTCACTGGTATAAAATGTGCTTCTTCGGTCAACTTTTCTACCACAACCATGATGGAATCATGTTGTCTCCAAGTTATCGGCAATCCTGTGATAAAATCCATGGAAATAACTTCCCATTTCCATTCCAGAACGGATAAAGGCTGCAACAAGCCTCCTGGATGTTGATGCTCAACCTTTACG
Organism: Pseudotsuga menziesii; assembly: GCA_001517045.1. Taxonomy (NCBI): domain Eukaryota; kingdom Viridiplantae; phylum Streptophyta; class Pinopsida; order Pinales; family Pinaceae; genus Pseudotsuga; species Pseudotsuga menziesii. The sequence goes on from LPNX011089373.1 coordinate 198,459, forward strand.
TGTTGACATTTCATGCACCTTGAAATGTATTCAGCCATGTCCTTTTTCTTCCTGGCTAAAAGTATTGTTTTCTATCTGTAGCAATTGTCTTCCGATATCCTGGGTGACCAAAATACGGAGCTTGATGGATTTCATCCATAAAAACTCTCCTCAAATCTATTACATTCGGAATATCAATTCTTCCTTTATAAGTGAGAAGTCAATCTCCTTCCAATTTATATCCCTCATACTTCTTCTCAAGACTTTCTTATTGCAATTTGTCTTTTACCTATTCATACAATTCATCTCCGGCAACATGAATAACAATTTGTTGCCTCAAATCAGATTCGCAAATACGGAGAGATGCCACATGCATTTCATGTACCTTCCAGCTGAGTGCATTGGCTACCTTGTTTTCTTTTCCTTTTATGTACTTGATTTCGAAATCAAACTCACATAAAAATTCCAGCCATCTTGCTTGCCTAGAATTCAGAGTCGGCTGATCAAACAAATACTTCAGAACAAAATGGTATCTTCTGAGTTCAAATGTTCTACACATCAAGTAATGTCTCCACATCTTGAGAGCATGTGCTATGGCTGCAAGCTATAGATCATGAGTTCCATAGTTCTTCTCATGCTCCTTCAATTTTCTTGATTCATAACATATCACTTGGTTGTCCTGCATAAGGACTCCTCCAAGCCCTTGTCCGCATGCATCGGTACTGTTGCTGCCACAACTGTTCTCCCCCAAATTAATGTTTTAACTTCTGGGCCCCTCCTCATTATTTCACACAGTCTAATCGTTGAACTCTTGGACCTCTAGAGCGTGTCTTCTTTTGTTTTACTTTGAAGTTGGATGCCTGCGGATTTATGTCCCCCATGTTCAATTTCAGTTAAGTCGTGGATTTTTGGCCATGGAGAAGTAAAATCTTGTGCTTCAGAGTAGCCTTCGCGAAGGAAAAATGACTTTGGTTGTAGTTGACCCTTAACGCTGTTTTAATCATTGATTTTTCCTTTGATCGGGCCTCTTTTAGTTGTTAGATCGAAAGCTACAAAGTTCCAGCCCCTCCGCCATTGTGGCTCCAAGATTGTTTATTCGTCCGAAGTCTGGATTCCTCTGACGCTTGATTTGTTTTGGCCTTAAATCGCTAGACCATAGCTTATACCCTCCCACCGTTGCGGCTGGGGAGAGCTAGTGAGCTGCCGATGCGAGCATCTACCGACGTCCGATTTGGTCCTTTCCCCACCCGCGGTTAGCTTGTGTCTTCAACCTTGGCTCGTCCGCCATTTTGGCTAGGAGATTCTTTTAGCTCCCAATGTATCATCCTTCTGACGCCCGATTAATGAAGTTTCCTGCCAACGTCCGATTAAACCTTTTTTCCGCATTTTGCTCACCCAGTGCCTATAATCCTCCACCGTTGCGGCTCCTGAAGTCTTGTCCTTGTCCGATTCCAAATCTTGTCGAGTACCAATTTATGACTTTCCTGCCCAAAGCTTAATCGAGACTCTGTCCGGATGCACCTGGCTAGTTTCTTATGAATTTATCATTCATGGCAGAAGATGTTAATGTTTAAAAAACCCATTTCGCAACAAATAATGCACCGTAATTGTTTGCAGGAGGAATTCGATATACTGCTGTGGCGACCCTGGGTGAAGACTGAACTTGCTCAAACCGAAACCAGCACAATCACAAGGAAGAAAAAATGGAGAAAAGGAAAAAATAAGCAAATGACAGAGGCATGGAATAGGAAAACCTATCCGTTATTGACCGGAATATAAATGCTCACAAAAAATGATTGACAAAACGTCCAGAAGGAAAAGACAGCGTGAATGGCAATGAAGAGCTAGAGCTTGAAGAGCTGTCAGTTACTCAATAGCTCGTAGAAGGATTTGAAGCGTTGGGAAGCTGAGAGGGGGAGAGAGGAGGCAGCCGAAGGGTCTCAAATTGTAGTTTAAATATATGAAAGAAGGATTGAGACAGGGATTTTTCCCCTGGAAAATTTTGTAAATGTTTGCTTGTAAGAGGAACTACTTCGTTTTTCAAAGGAAACTGCAATTTTTACCTGTTGGAGAGAGTATAATGGAATGTATCAATGTGACTCAATGAATAATGTTGAAGAGGAACTATTTCGTTTTCAGCTGTGTTTCATTTGCTGTGAGAATGTTTAATTTCCTGAACCTATGTTCTTGTCGAATGTTCTTCGGTATCTTTTTTGTTTTTGATATTTTCCACTGTGAGCAATTATTGTTGTTATAAAATGATCGGCTATCTAGTTATTTAAATATCTGTAAGTGTTCATGTGTCTTGAAAGAAATATCAGCTATCTGTGATTGTTCATAATGCATGTGCAAGATGTATTTCTCACCCATAATGACAACCTTGCTCCCTAGGGATAGATTAGATAGTTAGTTTATTTCTTATTGTATCTTATTTGGTTTCTTGTGAGCATAAGACAAGAGGTAAGAACCTGCACAGCACATTGTGACCGCTCCCTGCATCTTGATCACTCTGCATTTAGTTAGGCACTTGCATCTCATTTCTTAAAGTCAAAATAAAAAAAATTTGGTGGGATGGGCCACAACCGGTAAAGCCTTTGTTTTGTTTCTTGACCTACAGTAGCCGGACCGCAAACCAGACGGATTCCCTATTCCAAACAGTCAATGGGCTAGTTGGAAACGTTGATTGGGGAGAATCCCTTACTGTTGTCGCCTGCGAATTTCCAGGCCTCAACAGTTTTGGTTCTAGAAGGAGGGCCGCCAGTGCATGGCTGGCCAAGGAAACCCGTTTTACCGAGATTATTCCACTGGTTACAGTTCTGAAAGTAGTGGACCGCGTAATCCAATTCCGGAAGAAGAAAATAGAGAACATCTATATCCTGTTCGCAATGAAATTGTCAACGATCTGAGAAGACATACCTGTGCTTATGTAAAAAATATTGGAGGGTTGCCGATTATCCATGAATTTCCTAGAAGAGAGTACAAGAAGAAAGACCGTCCTATAGTAGAAGATTCAGTGTTGATTGGAGACTGGGAAGAACTTGTGGAAAACGCCTTACAGGAAGTTGAATTGCCTTTGAACCAAGTAGGCCCAGACACCCCTTACAGTTCTCCTATTCACACCCCTGTTGGTGCACCTCCTCACACTCCTGTCAGTTCCCCTCTGCACTCTCCACCTCAATTCATGGCTGGCATTAACGCAAAACTACCTCCGCCCAACCCACCAAATCCACCACCACCTGCCTGGAGAGCCAGATCACCCCTAAACCTCACCCCACCTTTGCATGACCTACCTCAAGCCTTCGAGAAGTTGTTGCCTAAATTTGATCCCAATGAGAAGATATTAGTAGATGATCATTTGCAGAGTTTCTATCTGGCTATAGAAGGATTAAGGGCAGGGGAACATGAAGATGTGGTTTGTAGACTTTTCCCGCATACCCTCAAAGGAGCTGCGGCCTCATGGTATTTTGGATTGCCCGCTAACTCTATCCCAAACTGGGATACCTTTGAGAGAATTTTCAGAAGTAAGTATGCAGTCCAAAAGACTCATGCCGCCCTCATGAAAGGACTGTGTGCTTTGAAGAAAGAGAAAAAAGAAAAGGTACACAGTTTCACGCAAAGGTTTGCAGCATATCTAAAAAATTTCTCCGAAACAGACAAGCCTTCAGACAAAGTACTAATTGAGTACTACACTTCAGCTTTGGGTCCAGATTTGGCCATGTTTTCTAAAGTGGTGGAAGAAGAAGAAGTGGTGGAAGCGGAAAGAGAAAGTATCGAAGACTATCCGGAACAATCGGGAGAAAAAGGCGCAGGAAGGAAGACCTTACTGTTCAATAAGCCTAAGGAAGAAAAGTCACCAGACCTGGAGAATATGGCCAAAATGATGCAAAAAATGTCCAATAAGATCATAGACTTGGAGAAGGAAAAAGACGCACAAAAGTTCTACAAGCCATATTATAAGAAAAGAGAGGACAATAATCAGTCCCAACCTCCTCCTCAAAAAACTGCATCCATGAATCTAACAGATATAGGGATGGAAAATTTCTGTACCTTTCATCAACAACCTCATTCTGAAAGGAACTACCCACAATGGATAAATTCAATGACGTTAGTCATGAATCAGATGTTAGATTCGATACTAACAGAAGAAGATGATGATGAAAGGCAAGAAAGTGATGTTTCTACTTCCGCAAAAGAACAAGAAGAAGAGACCATGGCATTCTGGAGTTCGGTTTCTCTACTCGATGCAGAAGAGGATATAACTAAAAAACACAAAGGTATCAGGGAATCTAACCTTACAACTATAAGTCAAGGGACGGTCAGCAATGACAGTATTTTACTCCCAAAGATCAAAAGGCTGCAAAGGAATATCAGGAAGAAATTTCAAGATAAATCCTTGGCTGATAAGACTCCGGAATTCACTATTACCAGCCAAGATCCTAAGCAGAATAGAATGCTGCCTGAACTAAATAAAGAAATGGTGAATGCTAATAAATCTCAGTCCATTAAACAGCAAATTGAATATGACGTTGTTGAATATTTGAAGAAGATAAAGGAAAACGTCCCGCTATTTGAGATGTGAAAAGTACCTCAACAAAAGGAAAAGTTGTTGAAAGCGCTGGAAACATCAGAAGAGGAGCGGCCCGCTGACAATCAACCTCTGGACGAAGAAGAAATCGGAGAAGCTAGCACTGGAGGTAAGTCTAAAACTAAACAGCCACCCTTCCTCCTGACATTTGAAATTTTTAATCATAACGTTCACAATTGTCTAGTAGACTCAGGGGCGTCCATTAATGTCATGCCCGTATCAGTGTGTAAGAAAATCAATGGGCAGTTTAAGCCAACCACGTGGAGGGTGGTGCAATTGGATAGGACAGACGTTAAGGTAATTGGTGAAATGGAGGACGTTCTAATTCATCTTCCATCAAATGAAAAAGTATGCCAAGTTATCAACATCATGGTGGCCGATATACTAGATGCTTATGGCTTCGTCCTGAATAGAGATTGGTCAGCTAAATTGAATGGATACTTCGCCTCAGATTGGTCACACATGTGGTTGCCGTACAAAGGAATCCCCAACCAGATTAAGGTTTTGAGAGAGCCTCACATGAAGTACAATGTTACCCAACTGGATGAGAAGAATATTCTAGTCGAACCAGTGTTGGGAAACTACTTTCTTGAATTGGAACCAGGGAACTATCAAGCGGAGAAGGCCAGTGACATATTTGACACCCAGCCTGAACTCCTTCGATTCTCGCTGGTTGATGAGTTTGATTGTAAAATAGTAGATTTAGCAGTAGAAGTAGATTCTTTTTCAGTAGATAATGTTTTTTGGACTTTATTTTTTGACGGATCTAAAAATTTAGAAGGGTCAGGGGCCGGCTGCGTCCTCATTGATCCAAAAAAAAAACACTTCTTGTCCTGTAGATTAGAGTTTGAGTGTACTAACAATACGGCTGAGTATGAAGCACTGCTGCAGGGACTCAAGAGAGCGATTGAGCTAAAGGTTAGTAATTTAAAAGTTTTTGGGGACTCAGAAATAGTTGTAAAGCAGATAAGAAATCAAATACATTGTGTTTCCCCCCACTTGAAAGCTTACCAAAGAGAGGTATGAGATTTGCTTAAATGTTTTCGTGCATTCAATATTGTTTCAATCCCAAGAATGAAAAACACGGCCGCTGATCTTTTGGCACATCAGCTGCCAAGCTGCTACCCACTAATAACAGATGTTCTATTGAATTAATTTTCAGGCCCTCCGTACCAGATATGATCAACAATCTAAGGGTGTTCGATGATGACCAACAAATCATAGAATGTTTAACCAATGAGGATGTATTCAAAGGAGCGATCATCGATGATGAAAAACACCAAGCCAAGTTGAAATTTGACAATTTCGTCCCTAAAGGAGTCACAACATTAGAGAAGATGTTTGACTTGAATGAAAAATTCCGAAGACCCGCTAATGTAAAGACGCACAGCTCAACCCTGCAGTTCGAACTGATAAACTTGGGGAATGAGATAGATCCTAAGTTTGTGAACCTCGGAAAATGATGTTCACCTGCCAAAAGGGATAGGTTTGTCAGTTTGTTCAAGCAGTACAAAGATGTCTTTTCCTGGACTTACGCAGATTTGAAGACCTACGACACCAACATTATTAATCATATCATCCCTATTAAAGCAGGTGTCAAGCCATATCAGCAGCCGTTAAGGAAGATGCACCCCAAGTTGGAGCCACTGATTCAAAGCAAGGTGAAAAAATTGTTGGACGCTAGGATTATTTTTAAAGTCCGGCATTCAGAGTGGGTGTCAAATTTGGTGCTGGTCAGAAAAAAGTCGGGAGAAATCAGACTGTGCATGGACTTCAGAAACTTAAACCGCGCCTTAGACAAAGACAACTATCCGGTGCTTCCCATGGAGCAATTGCTACAGATGGTTCTTGGTTTTTAATTGCTCTCATTGTTAGATGGATTCTCTGGCTACAACCAAGTGTTAGTGGCCGAGGAAGATAGAATGAAGACAACGTTCAGAACTAAATGGGGAACTTTCACATATAGAAGAATGCCTTTTGGACTGATTAATGCGCGCGACATTTCAGAGAGCTATGGACATATCTTTCTGTGGACTGATTGGACAAAGTGTGGTGGTCTACCTGGATGATATCACAATATTTTCAAAGAAAAGAGGGGAGCATGCGTTCCACCTAAAGCAAATTTTTGAGGGCTGTCGGAAGTATGCCATTTCCCTCAATCCTAAGAAGTGCGTATTCGCGGTCACAGAAGGCAAATTATTGGGGCATATAGTTTCAAAGAGAGGTATATATATAGACCCAGAAAGAATAAAGGCCATTGAACAAATCCCCATGCCCCATAATAAAAAAGGAATGCAATCCTTCATGGGGACAATAAACTTCGTGTGTAGGTTTGTGCCTGATTTTGCTCAGACTGTCAAGCCACTACAGCAGATGGTCAAGCAGAATGCACAGTTTAAGTGGAATGAAACTGAAGAGACTGCTTTAAAAAAATCAAGACTGATGTTGCCCATGCTCCCTCCCTGAAAATTCCAGACTTTGATAAAGACTTCATTATGTACACATTTGCATCCGATGATTCATTGGCAGCCGTGCTTACACAAAAAGAGGACGGGGGTGATGAATTCCCAATCTCTTCAATGAGCACTGGGCTTCAAGGGGATGAATTAAACTACCCAGCCATTGATAAGCAGGCTTACGCAGTATTTAAGGCAGTGAATCTTTTCAGGCCTTATATATTAAAAAATCGGACCAAGGTAATAGTCCCTTACCCAGCAGTAAGATCTCTTCTCATTCAGAAAGAGTTGGGAGAAAGAAGGGGCAACTGGGTAATAGCCCTTCAAGAATACGACCTTGAATTCAAACTGGCTACTATAGTGAAATGTCAAGGGCTATGCAAATTGATGACTGGAAGTAGAAACAACGAAGAACAAGCATAGGAGGAGGAAGTCTAATTGCATGTAATGGATGTATGCCCTCTGTTTACAGCTCTTGAGTCCTGGTATAGGGACCTTGTGCATTACTTACAGTCGGGGGTATTACCACAACATTGGAATTCCAAACAAAGAAGATATCTGTGTCTCAAATCAGTCTCCCATCATCTTGTTGAAGGAGTGTTATTCAGAAAGAATTATGACAGGGTTCTCCTTAGGTGTTTAGAAAAGGAAGATGCAAAGAAAGTGATGGCAGAATTACATGACGGTCCGGCTGGGGGACATTATTCCGGTGACACTACAGCCCACAAAATCCTTAGAGACGGTTACTATTGGCCTACAATATTCAAGGATGCACATGCACATGTCAGGAAATGTGATATTTGTCAAAGGTGTGGTGGCAGACAGCCCAAGGCAGTCGCACCTCTAAAGCCTGTTATGATCACAGAACCATTTGAACAATGGGGGTTGGACATTATCGGGGAAATAAAACCAAATTCTTCCTTGCTGCACAAGTACATTCTTACTGCGACTGATTATTTCACCCACTGGGTCGAAGCTATCCCATTGCGGAAGATCAACGAGGATGAAGTCATCAGCTTCCTACAAGATCATATCATGACCAGGTTTGGAGTTCCAATTTCAGTAGTTTTTGATAATGCCAAATACTTTTCATCAATTAAATTGACTGCATTTTCTCATGATAAAGGGATAAAATTGCATTATTCTTCTAACTACTATCCGCAAGGGAATGTCCTGGCTGAATCCTCCAATAAAAACCTCATTAGAATCTTGAAGAAGACTGTCATAGAAAACCAGCGAAGTTGGCACTCAGCCTTACCCAACGCCCTGTGGGCTGACAGAGTCACCCCCAAGTCTGCAATAGGAGTGTCACCCTATACCCTTGTGTACGGTAAGGAAGCTATCCTGCCTCCCAATATCATGCTTCCATCTTCCATACTAGCTCAAGAGTCTAGGGGGTCGGATGATGAGGTTTTCCAAATAAGAATATATAATCTCCTGAAGGCAGAAGAGGCCAGATCCAAGGCTAGAGAACATTTTAAACAGCAGCAAGAGTCAGTTAAGAGATGGTTTGACAAACATAAAGCTAGGAAAAAGGACTTTGAGGTAGGAGACTTAGTCCTCAAATGGGATCACCCCCATGATGAGAAAGGAAAGCATACCAAGTTATAGTAGTTATGGGTAGGCCCTTTTCAGATTGTAGCCAAACTTGGCCTTGCTACATATAAGCTGCAATATTTACAGGGATGGGAGGAGAACTTGCCAGTTAATGTTTTGGTTCTCAAACCTTACTTTTCTTGAGTTTCTTTGATTTTTTCTGCCTTGTATATAAATAAGCTGCGGGTTTGTTTTCGAGTCATGCTTTCATTCGATTTAATTTTAAGTTTTTGATTTTCAATAAGGGGAACGAACTTGCGGTTGTCTGGAAGATATTAAGGTCTTTTGGGAATAGCAAATACGTTGAGTGTCGGCCTGTGTGTTGCTAAAGATTTCTTCCAGCCTAACGGTTTTCTCGAATAAAATGTTGTGTGCATGCAAGTCCTGCTTAACCCCTGTGAATTAGACCGGATTTGTTAGTTTTTCAACATTTAAGCTAGCATTATAACAAGATCTTTTCACTGAGAGAATAACAAGCACAACATTCACATAAGCACATCACAAGAGACAAGA